>VZSC01002526.1:220413-267333 GCA_013398225.1 Steatornis caripensis
CTGGGTGCCGATGCCGCGCGCTGAAATGGCCCCGCTCGCGAGCCGCGGCCCCGCCCCCCCCTCCACCTCCCTCCCGCGGGGCAGCCACCGCCCGCCACGCATCGCGCCGCCGCGCCCCGCCCCCGCAGCCGGCGCGGGAACGCCGGCGGAGTTTCGGTTCCTGCCGCCCCACTGCGCATGCCTCGACCCCCCCAACACCCGCTTCGCGCTTGCGCGGCCGCGGTGGGGAAGCCGCGCGATGGTGGCTGTCCCCGGCGGGGAAGGGAAAAACGAGGCTAGGAGTGAGGCAGGAGAGGAGAGGGCGAGGGAAAGCCGGGGAGAGGGGGGGGGTCTCCATCGCTGCCCTCCCTGAGGAGAGAGGGGCCTTTAGAGACGAACCCCAGCTCAGCGCCTGCCTGGGCAAAGCAGTGGTTCCACTGCCCTGCTTCTCACCCTCACACTCATCTCCAGGTCCTCTGTGAAACAAAACCTACTACCGTCCTAGTCATACACGTCATTACTTTGTGCAGTTTTTGTAATATTTATTCAAGTTTCCAGTAAAGAGACCTCTAGGAGTGAGAAGGACTGTCTGAGGTAGGGCTTTCTCTAACTGCTCCGGACCTAGTGCCAGTGTGTGAGCAGAGCCATTCCTTTCCATGAGCGTACAGCAAATGCTGAAAACCCAGTCTCCTGACAAAGCATTGCACCCCCATGAACTACACTCCTTTATTCATACCCACAGCAAAAAAAAAAAAAGTTAAAATGTTTCTTAACTGCCTCTGAGGACGTGGTCAGCAATAGGTGACGTCCTGCAAAGGCACTTCTGCTCAACTCAGAAACGTGGTACGTAACACGCACCTTCCTCCACTGTATGAGGAACCTTAATGACAGCTGCAGTCACTGTTCAGGGTCAATACACAGAGATGACACAGAGCGTACACCTTCCGTGCATTTCCAGTAAGTCATCCATCAACTTCTGAATCATACAAACTGACCTGCTTGTTGTAGGTCTTGCTTTGTTCATCAGCTGATCATTCAGCAAGGGGACCAGATCCTTAGGAAGAAGCAAGAGCAGGGCTGCTCCATGAGGGTGGACAAACCAGCAGCAGAAGGTCATCCCAGTCCAAGCAGTGCCCTCAGCAACGGGGCCCAGTCCCACAGGGTCTGCACACAGAGGACAGGGCCAGGCGCTGGCAACAGCACACATCCACAGAAGCTGAGGTGATGAACCGGGTCCATCACGGAATGCACAACACAGGCACAGGGTCCATGCAGGAGACAGGACCACAAAGAGGGCTGCAGGCAAGCTACCTACAATATAGGCCCAAGGTATAGCCAGAATGCAGTGCTGGAGACAGGTATAGCTACAACATAGCTCAGACAAAGACCTAAACTGAGTCCTCTCTGAGCTTAAATAAAGGTCCTGAGCAGAGGGTGCTCCCAGGTGAGGCTGCTCAGAGCAGCTAAGGGCAGCAGGTGAGCTCAGGACCCTGACACAGCCTTACACAGCTGCTCATAAATTTAAAAACTTGTTGCACCAAACACAGTTGTTCTTCTCATCCTTTCCATTTCTCTTTTACCTTTGTGATCTCAATAGCAAAGTTATCTATCATGCTTGAATCCAAACTGGTAGAGTTGAATCTCCCTCCTGCATAGAAGTAGCTACTGGGATTTATTATATGGTCCCTTTTCTGCATCTTATGGAGAGTAGGAGAGAACAGAGATGCTATATTTCATTTTCTGTCATTCTGGTTTTTTAGAGAAAGGAGTTAGGAGTTACAGAGAGACTAAACTGTAATTTTTGTTCTTGAAAATAGATTCAACAACAACAAAAAAAATCCCTTCTATTTCTACTGCAGTCAGTGGAAGTATTTGTGAATAGTCAGCACCTTTGAATAAAATCAGGTCACTTAGATGCCTAAATATAGATGTGAAGTCAGACTTTCAGACGAGTTCAGTACCCATTTTATTCCTTACATCGTGCTTAGAACACGACACCTGAGTGTCGTACAATGCTGTACACATCAACGTGACTAGTATCTGTCACATAGATGTCTTTCATCTTCTTTCCAGAGTAAATCCATATAGTGAAGCACTTTGGTTTATAAATGTGTAATAAACAACAAATATTTTGGTAGGTTTGTTACAGGGAAGGCAAGGCTGAGGAAGGAAGTTGCTCTTTTTTTCCAGGAAACTTTCTTGTCATCTTGGCCTAGATTCTAAAGAGCTCTTCTCTGCAAATATGAATCCTTACCAAGGAAGGTTGTTTTATCAGAGGAACAGAAGATGTTGACAATAACCTTTACAACAAAATTAAAGTAAGTCAAGGGCCTCAGCTATCTTGATAACAAGGTCTGGGGCAAAGATTTGTCCTCTCCAATTTTAAGCACCAAGGACAGGATGGTTGTCCATACCTATCTATCCTGTCGGGACCACTGTGGCACAGGTTTTCCACTGAATCCATGATACATGTGCAGCTGGACACAGGGGTGGCTTGAAGAGACAAAACCTGATTACACTTGCAGCCCACACTCCTTTTGGGAAGTCTCTTTCTGGCTGTGCTTTAAGTGGAGCTCCAGGCTTGCTCTTTCCCTCAACTGTAACCCTACCTTTGAAAGTAAAACTAGCAAGAGGCTGTCTGGGACCAGGCCCCCCAGCCAGCGTCCACAGCAAAAATTTCCCCAGACGAGTTCTTGCAGCCTAGGCTTCCTTTTCAAACCCGTTTCTAGCTCCCTTCCAGCTGGACCTCCAGGCTGTCTCTGTCTGACTGCCCACCTTAACACTAACACAGATCCGTAGACCAGGACCACCAGCCAGCGTCCTTGTTCTCTCTGCCACGTTTTCTCTACACCATGCCCTTTCTTTTCAAAGCTCCTTTCTAGCTCCTCTCCAGCTGCAGCTCCAGGCCTTCTGTTTCTCTCAATCCTAACCTTAACCCTCATGCAAACCATACGCTGGGCTTTGGCATGGCCTACAGCCAGTGCCCACACCAGGAAGTTCTTGTAGCCAAGTTCTCCTTGCAGCCTACACTTCCCTGGGACAGTCACTTTCTAGCCCCAAGCCAGCTGCAACTCTTGTCTCTTTCTTTCTGTCAACCATAACCTCAAATGTTGCCCTAAACCCGACAGTTCTGTTGAGCCTTACACCAGGCCCCTCAGCCAGCGCCTCCACCTAAAAATTTTTGCAGCCAAGTTATCTCTGTGGCCCAGCCTTTTCACTAGCACCTGCTTTCAAGCCTCCCTCCAACTGGAGCTCTAGGCTCTTGTTTTCTCCGAATGCTAACCCTAACCCTCACACTAGCTGTACGCTGAGCCTCAGACCAGGACTGCCAAGCAGCATACACAACAAAAAGTTTTTGCAGCCGAGGTCTTCCTGCACCCCATGCTTTCTAGGCCCATTCTAGTCGCAGCACAAGGCGCTCTCTTGTCAAATTTAACCTCAGCCGTAACTCCAACCATAACTGTAGGCTGAGCCTCAGACCAGGCAGCCCTGCCAAAGTTCTCCTTGAGTTTAGCCTTCTCCTTCAAAGCACCTTTCTAACTCCCCTCCAGCTGGAATGCTAGGCTTTCTCTTTCTCCCAACTCTAACCTTGACATAAGCCTAACCATATGCTGTGGCCCTCTTTTAATGCCCACACCAGAATATCCTCCCAGCCAAGTTCTCCTCGCAGACCACCTCCTTTCTAACCCCACTCTCACTGCAGCTCTAGGCTCTCTCTTTCTTTCAACCCTAATCCTAACCCCAGCCTGTACTGGGTTTGCATGGCAAGGTTTGGGTTGGGACAGGTAGGGGGGGCTACAGGGGTGGCTTCTGTGAGGAAGTGCCAGAAGCTTCCCCAGTGTCTGACAGAGACAATGCCAGCTGGCTCCAAGACAGACCTGCCACTGGCCGAGGCCCATCAGCCCATCAGCAACAATGGCACGTGCCTCTGGGATAGCGTATTTAAGGAGGGGAAAAAGTTGCTGCACAATGACAATCGCAGACAGAGAAGGGAGTGAGAATATGTGACAGAAACAACTGTGCAGATGCCAAGGTCAGTGAAGAAGGATGGGGAGGAGGTGCCCCAGGTGCCAGAGCAGAGATTCCCCTGCAGCCCGTGGTGCAGACCATGGTGAGGCAGGCTGTCCCCCTACAGCCTGTGGAGGTCTGTGGTGGAGCAGATACCCACCTGCAGCTCATGGAGGACCCCATGCCAGAGCAGGTGGATGCCCAAAGGAGGCTGTTGCCCTGTGGAAAACCTGCGCTGGAGCAGGCTCCTGGCAGGACCTGTGGCCCCTTGGGGAGGAGCCCACGCTAGAGCAGGTTTGCTGGCAGGGCTTGTGACCCCACGGGGGACACACACTGGAGCAGCCTGTTCCTGAAGGGCTGCGCCCTGTGGGAGGGACCCGCACCAGGGCAGTTCATGAAGAACTGCAGCCTGTGGGAAGGACTCACATTGAAGAAGTTTGCGGAGGACTGTCTGCTGTGGGAGGGACCCCATGCTGGAGCAGGGGAAGAGTGTGAGGAGCCCTCCCCCTGAGGAGGAAGGAGCGTCAGAGACAAGGTGTGATGAACTGACCGCAGGCCCCATTCCCCATCCCCCTGTGCCACTCGGGGGGAAGGAGGCAGAGAAGCTGGGAGTGAAGCTGAGCCTGGGAAGAAGAGAGGTGGGCAGGGGGAAGATGTTTATAGTTTTGTTCTTATATCTCATTATCCTGCTCTGATTTGATTGGCAATAAATTAATTTCCCTGAGTTGAGTTGGTTTTGCCCATGATGGTAATTGATGAGTGATTTCTCCCTGTCCTTACCTTGGCCCATGAGCCTTTCATCATATTTTTCTCCCCCCTGTCCAGTTGAGGAGAGGGAGCGATAGCGTGTCTTGATGGGCATCTGGTGGCCAGCCACACTCAACCCACTACACAGCCAAAGCAATAAACCCAACCAAAGATCGAGCCTTGGACTAGAACTCAGAAGGCCAAGCCAAAAACTTCTGGCAACGAGTTTCTCCTTGCAGCCTACACTTCCAGTTATTCATTCCTTCCCAGTCCCACTGCAGCTGAAGCTCTTGGCTCTCTCTCTAGCCTTACTCCAACTTTAAGCCCAACCAGAGGCTGCGCCTCGGACATGGCCCTCAGTCAGTGCCCACAGCAAAAAGTTCTTGAAGCCAATTTCTGTTTGCAGCCCACCCTTTACTCTGAAGGCCCTCTTCTAGCCCCCTCCAACCACAGCTCTAGCCCTTCTCTTGGCTTTCTCTTTTCTCAGCCCTAGCCATGACCACAGGGTGAGCCTTAGACCAGGACACCCACCAGTGCCCACACCAAAACATTTCCCCTTCTGAGTTCTCTCTGCACCCCAACGCTTTTCTCTGAAGCTCCTTTGTAACCCCATTCCAGCTGCAGCAGCAGGCTGCCCTCCCCTCAACCCTAACTCTAAGTGTAGCCCTAATCCTTACTGGAGGCTGAGCCTTGGACACAGGCTGTCTTCAGAGAGAGCGCTCACAGCCCAGGTCTTCTCCTTTGTTCCCATATGCCTTATGGATATTTTTGTGCCTGTGAGGGAGGTTTTATTCATACAATCTGGCAGAATGTAAAAGCTGTATTTCAGCACATTAACAGTTTTTTATAGCATGACACTGTGAGTATATGTTGCAGTCAGCATTCATGGTGCACATACAGTATTGGGAGATGAAAGACCTTCTGGGACAGTATTAAAAAACTTCAGAGCTAAGATCAAACCTGGTATTACAGTGTTGCCTGTAATGCCTACGGAGAGACATCCCTTGGGCAATCTATCTCCACAACTGCATTCATGCTGCATTGCAGGCAAAACTGCTTGTTTCACTTCACAGATAACCTGTGAGCAAACTAAATTAAATGTTGTGATGATGGTCCAGGCACTGACAGGAGACTGACGGGACAAATTACGACAGTACAACGTCTTCTGAGGCTGCAGTGGGTCCTTAGTTGGGTCTTGGAAGTCTAGTCAGGATCTGTAGGTTCCAGTGTTGGTAAGAACACTTATGAAAATAGAAGCGGGGATTAATTCTCTTGAGTTACTGTGCATTTCAAATCCCGACCGGCATTTCCTACTTGGCTTTAAAGAAACGCAACCCTGACAAGTATACAAGTGTTTGAGACTCCTTCAGTGTGTCCTGAATGTAAAGCTTTTGCACTCCACAAGGACTGAATAGGGGAACACAGGGTCAATTCATGGTGCTTGGAAACTTTATTAAATAGGTGTGATATCACCAGTGGACTAAGCTAATCCTTTTTTCAAGCACAGAACATACTCTGCCTCTGATAAAACAGTTTACTATCCTTAATAGAACAGAATGTACTTGGAAGCTTCAGTGGAGACCAAAAGGAAGATCCTCTGGGCTTATAATGAGTTACAAGATAGGCTTGGAGAAAACCATTTATCTTGTTTTGTTCTGTCTGCTTAGTTTTTTTTCTGCCATTGGTACTAACATTTCTGCTTTGCCGCACTTCTGGTGCAAGATGCTCTCAGTTGGAAGCTGGTGGACACGTGAGAGAGAAGAAGAGAGAATGATCTAGCAAGACTGAGCCAGTGAATGGCTGTCCTTGACTGACTTTATCAATAGTTAGAGTAAATTAAAGCAAGGGTATGAGCGCTCACCTTGAATTTTAAGAAAAACCTGGGATTAACTATAAGTTGCAAGCTCACTTCTAAAATCTATTTGCTCTTTGTGCTTGCTGCAAAGTTTTGTTTAGCGCCATCGTTTAAACATAAAACTTACTAATTTGTTACTTTATTTTAGTATGAAGAAGGTATATTAATCACTTGCTTTTTGTTTCAGTGGTCACCAAGAACAATTCTACTGGTAAGTTAGGGTCTCTGATTTTAGGGAAAGGAATATCACATAGTTTGTAAGTGAGGCTTTGCCTAGCTACTGGAAGGTAATATTTCCCTTTACAATTATTTTCTGCAGCTGCAAAGAACAGAAGGCCCACAGAGGCTCCCTGGGCCAACTGCCATAGAAACTAATTTCAGCTAAGGCAGACTCATAAATTGTTCCATTACTCTATAAATTGGTCTGGACACATGTCACTTCAAGCCAAGCCGGTTTACTTTAAATCTAGCCCGTAGTTCTAAAATACTGCCACTTTTTTAAAGAACACATCTTAAAGACATGACAAAAATAATATCTGAAGTGAGTTAATCTTCTACAAGAGCACGAAACCTACAAGGATGTCAAATTATTAACTATTTTATTGAAAATACTTAAAGACCAGACCAGATATTTTGAAGATGAAACCTTTCCTTCATTTGTAAAACAGCAAAGAGGAAACAGAAAGCCAGTATCTATAAACTATTCAAAATGCAGACTCTTTAATTGATCTGCATTCAGAAGAAGAAATACAATCTGTAGGTGGGAATGATTACTGGCTACATGTGTTCACAGGCAGAAAGCATTGCCCTGCCAGTTTTCAGATGTGCCATCAAGAGCTACAGGAGTCACAGAATTTCAGGTTATTACAGAGCATTCCACACGGTCTGTGGAACAAAATTTAAAATACAAAGTCAAAATCATTAATTTACAAAGCTGAATATAATAATTTCTTAAGCAGAAAGGATTCTGACATTTCATTTTGAGCACTACCAATTTGCTTTTGTTCCTCAACAGGAAGCACAGTATATAACCAAAGGCCTGCAAAGATGCTATCAGCCCCAACTAGAGATCAGGCATCTAACCTAAGTGACGCTTTCCTTTTTGTTTGTTTGGGTTTTTTAAAGGTGAAAAAATAGGCAGCGTGCTCCAGCTTAGGCTTGGAAAACCCATACAACCAGGCACAGCTCCTTTAGTCACAACCCTAAAAGCAGTGGAAGCCAGGACGGCTTCTTTTCACCTTGTTCAACTCTCCATAAACAAGCCACCGAGAAGTCTCCCTGCGATCAGCATCCAGCAGCAGTGTCCATTTCAGTTCAAACAAAGTCAGTTCTCCCCAGGCAGAGAAACGCTAAAACCCAACTATCCCACTCCCTCTGGGGCCCTCCGCTTCCCTTTTATGACTTCCCCCACTTAGGCAGCACAGCTGTCAGTTCCACCCCCCAGCAGTTTAACAAGCCGCAACTGCTAGGTTTTGCAGCTTATATAGTCTGTAAGGGCTAACCTCTTCCTTTTTCTTTAGTGAAGGCTTTTAACCCTTTCTAGGTTCATAGTGACTACGGCTCAAATTCCGAGTTGTTTGTGTGCAGCTTGCTAGAGTAACTGGGGTTTTCTAACATCTCTCTGTTGATCCAAACTCCTGTTTTAACAGGTGTAGTCAGCTAGGAAATTGCAGAACTGTTGCCCCAGCTGGGGGGTTAAAGGGCAGTGTATAAAACAACATATAAACTTTTTTTTTCCCCAGCACATAGATCAAAATTAATAGATTTCCCTATTAAAATTGTGATATTTTATGAATGGCATCAAGTACATGTAAGCTTAATAAGGACATTCTGTATATACCTCTTCTTGTTTATTCTTCGACTTGAAAGGTATTTTGCTCAACATCAGGTAATGTCACTTTGAATAATCTATTAATTGCACTTGTGTCTGTCTAAAAGCTGATCTTTTTTCAAAATATGCTCTTTTTCTTATTGAAAAGATTTTAAGCTTCCTGTATTTGGGTTCAATAACCTCTAAAACATAAAAGGACACACATTTTAATAATTGATTAAGAAATGAAATGTAGTATTTAATTAATTACACGTCCTTTAATAAAAAATGCTTGGTGCAGGGCTTATCTGGTGAAAAACACTGTAAGTTCCATTTTCCTCTAGCTGTTATTTTTATTATTTGTAAAATTTCAGAAGAATTTTCCTTCCTGCTACGGCACCTCAGCAGCCTTTTCAATTTGTAGCCCAGAAATACGGCTTTCTTACTATGTGCCATTTGAGCATTTCTTGCTTGCTGTGGTTAATCACAGGAACTACAGTAGCTGAAGAACTGTTAGAGAACTACAGTTGTTCCCACATGTTCTAATTTAGACGGTTGCCACTGTTACTGGGGGTTTTGTTTTAAGAGAAGGTTATGTTTGTGCACTCTTTCAATGTTGCTATAGGAATTTCTAGCATTTTTCTTCTGGCAACATTGAAAAGCTACACTAATGCCAATTAGGTTAGCCCTGGAAAAATCTTGTGAAAGTCATGCAAAGATACAGAGTTTTCAAAGCTCAATTTACAAAAAAATGTCCTTTTATTTTTAACGTCTCCATTTTGGACAGAAAACACCAGATACCAATACCCTGAGCACTGGCAACAATAACTGAACCTTGAAGCTCCAGCAGCACAGTCCTTGTGAAAACCCAGTCTCACGTGTATCCATGTGGTATTTAAACAAAGTAACATTCAAAACATCGGGCCCTGCCTACATTTAAAGAACTCCCATGGTCAGCATTTCAGCACACATCAGTTTGTTCCAGGCTTCATCCGTTCCAGTTCTGAAATCTCCAAAGAAGGAAACCCTGCAACCTTCCCCTTGCTGGGGTTGCTCTGTCTGGAGAAGAGAAGGCTCTCAGGGGATGTCCTTACTGCAGCCTTTCAGTTCTTAAAGGGGGCGTATAAGAAAAATGTGGACAAACGTTTAAGCAGGGCCTGTTGTGGTAGGGCAAGGGGTAATGGTTTTAAACTAAAAGAGGGTGGATTCAGACTAGATATAAGGAAGACATTTTTTATGATGAGGGTGGTGAAACACTGGAACAGGCTGCCCAGAGAGGTGGTAGATGACCCCTCCCTGGAAACATTCAAGGTCAGGCTGGACAGTTGAAGATGTCCCTGCTCATTGCAGGGGGGTTGGACTAGATGACCTGTAAAGGTCCCTTTCAACCCAGACTATTTTATAATTCCACTATTTGGCCGCTCGCACAGGGGCAACATTTTTCTGTATATCTAATAAGAATTACCCATGCTCTGACTTGTCCTGTCACTGGGCACCTCTGGGAAGAGTCTGATTCTGTCTTCTCTCTACTCCTCTCCCATTAGGTATTTGGGGACAGCAGTAAGACCTTCTCTTTGCCTTCATTTCTCACTGCTGAACAAACCCAGATCTCTCAGCCTGTTCTCAGCTAACATGTCATGCAGCCCCATAACCATCCTGGTGGCCGTCCACTGGGCTCGCTCCAGTGTGTCAATGCCTTTCTTGTCCCGGATGTCCCCACACTGGACACAGCACTCATAAGTGCTGAATAGAGGGGAATAAACACTTTCCCCAAACAGGTGACTATGCTTTTGCTAATACAACTCAACTATTCTGTCACAGATGCAAGACCACTGATCCCATTTGCCCTTGTTGAACTTCATGAGTTTCTGCCAGATCATTCTCCAGTCTGTCCAGATCCCTTTGAACAGCAGCCCTGTCCTCCCAGCGTGACAGCTGCTCCCTCCAATGTCATATTGCCTACAAACTTGCTGAGAGTTCTCTCCATCCCACCACACAGGTCATGAACGAATAAAGATATTAAACAGTATTATCCCCACTGTAAATCCTTGAGGAATGCCATTTGTACACCAGTCACTAGTTCTGCTTCGTATTGTTGATTACCACTCTTTGAGCACAGTGGTCCAGCTGATTTTCTGCCCATGTTATCATCCACTTACAGAGTCCATACCTCACTAATTTGGCTGTAAGGAGATAATGGGAGACCGAATCAAAGGCCTTGCTAGAATCAAAGTAAACAACATTCAGTGCTCCTCTCTTCTCACCCCAGAGCAAGTCATCTCATCACAGAAGGCAATCAGGTTGTTCAGGAGTAATTTGCCCTTGATAACTCTGTGCTGGCTGTTCCCAATTGCCTCCTTATCTTTCCTGCGCTGGAAAACAGCTTGTAGGAGAATTCAGTCTGTAACATTCCCAGGGAGTGCAGTTCAGCTGACTGGCCTGTACTGCCCCAGTTTCTCACTCTTGCCCTTCTCCAAGATGGATGTGGGTTTGCATTCTTTCTTCTTTATGGCTTGTTTGTAATATATTATTATTTCAATCAATTAAAAAATTACAATGAGACCCTAATATGCTATTAGAGGGTTAGAATCTATCAGGTCTCTTCTAAGGAAATTTTATGTTCTAATATCAAAAACTTGCAATCTTTAGGTTTCAGCAAATTGTGATGTGATTCTGCTAAACAAATTTTTATGCTAGGTAACAATCTTGTCTCAAATTCTTTTGATTTGCATAACAAATACACATTTTCCAAGAAATATTCTGTGCAAAAATGGAAATTAGACAAACTCACTTCCTTGAATCTATTTTAATGACTAAAAAGCTTTCCTGATGCCAATAGACATTTAAAATATTATTTTATATAAAATAAATGCAAAGTATCAGTTTGATAAACACCAGAACAAAAAAGGAGAAAAATCAAACGATATGAAGAAAAAAGTGTCCATCTTAACTACTTCGTAATTACTATGTAAAACTCAAAGGACTTCAGAGAAAACGAAACTCATTTCTCACGAGAGCAGAAGGAAGAATGGTGTAAGAGCTGCTTTGGCACAAGACGGAAAGAGATTCTAGTGACATCTCCACAAAACTGCATAAAATGCTGTACACCTGAATAAAGAGAAAGGTTTTTGAGTTTATGGTGATGTGTTACAAACCCGTGATTGGACTCATGTTTTGTACGATTAAGCAGCTGCAAGCTATAAGATCACCACTGTTTCATGTGAGGCAGTGTTAATGGTTGAGTTCGGTTTACTGAAACTCTTTCTTCTTGTACATGTTTGAAGATACATGTGTATGAGGCCCGATCTATACAGTTCTGTTTCGTTCATTTAAAACGTTAATGTTAATTTTTGCCATTCAAAATGAACAGTGTAACTTTTAATGTAAATAGTTATACAAATGCAGAGGTGCATGCAGCTGCTTATACTAAACAATTTACTAGCAAAGGTAGGTTATTTCCTGTTCTTAGGAGAAGCTGCTACACCATAAGAGCACCTTTTTACACATATGACATCCTCTACCCTAAGAGATTGCAGTGCTCAACCTTATTCTGGTTTTTAAAAGTAGGTTAAACAATATAATTGCAGCTATTCTAGAGTGGAGAAGGTGCCTCTTTGCCAAAGGTTTATTCCTTGGTAAGCTTTAGCAGTGGAGGTAGTGCTTCCAGGCGATCACGGGGATAGTAAGATGTTGCTCAGTCTGCATGTGTGGCTTGGCGTCAGTAACTAGAGTCCTGGTATGATATTAATTAATAGGGATTATTAGTGTTGTTCAAGCAACGCGACCTGTGTGCAGACAAACCTTTGATTATTATACACTGTCATAGAAAGCTTTGCAGCAGTCTTCAGCAGCGCATCTCCCAGGTTTGTTATCAGAGCTAACAGGCTTTAGGTTCTCTCAGTTTCACTAGGGAAGCATGGTAATTTCTAGGAATTCAGCTTTGGAGAAAGCCAGTTGTCTCATAGTGAAAAAAAGCCATTCTAAGCAGAAGCCTGCTCGTTTTGTTTGCTCCAAATTTATTGTGTTAGATCACTACCAAAAATTATTCAGTATGGATGTCTTGGGAAAACAGATATGGCCAGGGCCAGTACCATTTATATGGCAGGTATTGTTTTGACAAGCAAATGAAGGTAGACTTCCCCCATTTTTTGTTGGTGACAAAAATACAGTCAAATAATATGAGGCACGCTTTGTTTTAAATTTAAGGTGACACAATAGAGGTATGTAATTTGTAATAGCTTATAATTGGTTGTTTATTATTCTACGTGGTTTAAAACTACATTTCTTACCTGTTTTCTTCTTTTTCTGAATGTTCAAGAATCCAGTTTGTATTTATTTCACAAGAGCAAAATCCAGCAGAGAGTGGATGTACAGTTGACACAACACAGATGAAGGCAAGGTATAGAATTATCCATGAGAGTTACTGTAGGCAAAAAGAAATGCCTTTTCTAAGCACAGAACACATCTTAACACCAGCTAGTTCCTTTTCTCACATAAAAAGCATAGTTCATTTAAAATCAAGGAAGTTACAATGCTTAATGCCTGGAGAGCATCTTGTCTGTGGTTACATGTAAACTAGGTTTGGTGTTTAATTCATTAGTGGGGAGAAAAAGGACTGAGATCACAGGTGAACAACTGATATATGCCCAAAGCTCTATCTAAATGTAAGCTTTTACGTGTGTGAGGTGGGTAGGATTAGAGTGGCAGAAAACGGAAGCAAAAGAAGACACACCACAAAGTACAGCTAATTCGGCCCTCAACTTTCTTACGCTGTCACTGTTTCTACGTTTGCAGGTGAAGTTGCAGCTACATTTCCTCTGCAAGGCAGGCAGAAAGGGCAACTGAGAAGCTTGCAAACTGCAGAGTAAGTGCAGCGCTGCGGGAGTTTTCATCTTGACATAAATGGCAGCTCTTTGGTGTTAGGGACTGCACAGTCCTGCAGAAATTTAGGCAGAGTTCCTATCCTATGTTGAAGAATGCAATGAGGAAGTTAAGAGGCTTTGTTTTGCTTTGAAGCAAGATGAATAAAGATTGCCTACAAATGAAATATTCATGCCTTTCAGTGTGTTTTTTCCGCTTCTCGAACAACCATATTTTAATTTGAGCTCAAACTTAAATGTCTTAAACTACTGCCTCATGGTAGGGAAGTGCTCCAAGGCCCAAAGGCTGTGCTGAATACAAGAAGCGGACCAACACCACCCTTACTGTCACAGACCCTACTCTCCAGTTTAAAACCAATATTTACTGACAGAAAATTGTCAAAACAAAAATAAAAGTCAGACATGCTTAAATATTTGCGATGGGGAAGAAAACCACGTCAATGCTGCTCAAGTTTTGCAGACCACATGGTTTCTGCCCAGGTTCCTGTGGGGAAAGCAGGAGAGGAGAAAAAACCTGTGGCAGATTGTGGTGTTTCTTATATTTCCAAAGCAGAGAAAACTCCAGTAAACATAACCATGTAACCTGATATTTCTGTGTCCTCTTCCCTATTATTTTGGCTGCTGAATATTGCAAAGGAGAGGCTTTAGCCATTCTTAAACACAGCAAACAGGTCAGCTCTTTTCACTAACTGGCAGGCAGAATCTGCTTTTCAGGATCATTATCTGACTACCAAGGAATAGTGTGAAGATATTATAAAAAAATTGCAATAAAATACTATTCCTTGCCATTTATTGCTTGCACAACTCTGCAGACACACGCAAATACACCAGCCAGAAAGAAGAAGGGCTGTTGCAGGAAAGAGCTGAAAAAAAGGGAAATGAAGGAGAGACAAGTAAATAATACAGTGAAAAGGGAGGGAGGGAGGAAGCTGTGGGTGTTTTCTTTCCTCTTCTGCACACTCTTTGTGACAAGAAAATTACTTTGGAGGTTTAGGCATTAGATTCAATATTTTAAAAGGATAGCAGAGAAAGCATGAATGAGACTGATCTTTTGAAACAAGCATTACCTTATAAATGAAATCAAATTGCTTCTGCTGGGGCAGCAGGTCTCATGAAGTATGCCATTAAAGTGACCTAGCCTGTCAGATAGCGAGTCATGTTTCCCCTTTCGCTCAGAGCGAAGAAACAATTTGTATGACTTATCACGTCAGTATTTTATTAATTTGCTTTCTCATCCATTACTGCGATGTTTTCTATCAGTTACCAGGTTCCTCTTGGCTCTGTCCTTCATCATGTTCACTGGCAGAAAGTAGTATTAGCTTGAAAAAAATCTCTCAAGGAGAAAGATGTATTTCTCTAGGCATTTCAGTAAGTCTGAAATATCGTTGCTTCTAACAGTCTTCAAGGAAAAGTAGGAAAAAAGCCAAGTCTGAATATCTTTTGCATGAGGAACTATTTAAAAATACATATAATCTTTTGTCTATTGATTTGGTTTCTATGAAGAAAATAATATTTGCATGTCAGAGAGCATTGAGTACGGTAAACGAATGGTCTGTGCTGAGGTTAGCCCTAACAAGGTGGAGAAGGAAATGCAATCCCCTCCCTTCCATACAGAGCTATGCTGGTCAGCTCTTCATTACATTTTAGGGGTATCACAGACACCATCCCCAAGGCACCGTTCCCTGACAGTACCTGCTGTCTAGCTTTAGAGTATCCCAGCTGGTACACAAGGAAAGTATGTACTAAATTCTTAATGTCCTTCCAACTACCATACTGTGTGTTAGTTAACAACAGTAGCAATACTTAAATAGTAATTACTGATATAGTAAAATTAAAAATTGAAAAGAGAAAAAAATCATTACAAAATCAGTTAGACATTTATAGGAGAAAGTAATTGATTTCTCTGTACCACAGCTCTGAGGTTATTCCCACATTTAAGTGTTTTAAGAACAATGCTTTAACAATTTTAGGCAACAGTCTAACAAAGTGGATAGACACATTAAATATAAGATTAATATAGTATATAGGTGAAAATTTACAGCCATATAAGTAACATGGACATAAGGGATTAAGGCTGATGGCTGAACTAGCTAAAACTCCAGTTTCTAAAAGCTCCACCACTGTCCTGGACAGCTTCATAACTGATTCCCACAGGAGTGGAAAGTTTTGTTTTTTAAAATCTCATCCTGGAAATTGTCCATAAATATGCAGACATATTTGCCATGATTTCCAGGTGAAATTTGTCAAGTTTAGAAGTAATGACCAGTCTCAGAACTCAGCCTCCAATTTGAGGATTTTTCTTCTTTTTGTTGATCTTTTTTTTGTTTTGTTTGTCGTTCTCATCTCTGGTACTAAATGTTCAGCAGCATAAATGATACCCCCGTTGACTTCACCTGGTCCGCAAACTGGGTTGGACCTCAGTAAAGAGTTCAGGTCACACACAACGTGCTTTTGGAAAGATGAGCTCTGTGCTGCATCTAGTAGTGAAGTGCTATAACCATATTTGAACCGCTTCAGTAGAAAGTCATTGTGCCAAACGTACACAAAGGAGGGAACCGAGGAGAAGGAAAGTTTCATTGATGATACATTTATCACCAGAGCAGAAGTGCAGTTGGATATCATTCAGATAAAAAGAACTACATGAAAAATAGCTATTTGAAGATAAAACTACTTCAGGCTGGTACCTAGAGAGAAGAAAATGTGAATAATGACAGCTGAGGACTGGTTCTTTTGATTTTCAGGACAACAGCTGTAATTGAGGAGAATTTTGCCCAAAGAAGCATGAGACTGCTTGAATGACTTAGGATCTACTTACACCGGCCTTGGTAAAAACATTTTTGCCTTGGAAATGAAAATGAATGGTTTAAAGGAAAGGCCATAGCACAAAAGGAAGGCAGCACTGGAATCAGTATGGAGTCAGGTACAGCCTGACCTCAGTGCACAGCAGACGACTACACCATGGGAAACTGCTGCAATGGGAAGAGGCAAAAGAGGCAGCAGGCCGCAGGCAGCCTTAATGTCTGAAACAACACCCTGTGCCTCCCGCCTCTGAGGCTAGAAACAACTATTTGGGGCATCCTTAACTTCCTGATAGGGAGAACTTTCCAATATTTTGGAAATATTTTGGAAATATTTTTCCAAAATAGACATTGTGCCTGCTGGACCTTGTTCTGCTGAGAGAAACCTAAAGTTTTAGCTATGGGGACGCACATGTCCTTTCCTAGGCAGAACCTGTTATTACAGGAAAAGTTTTATAAAGTATCCCAGAGGAAGTTACTAGTATTATTTGACATTTATATATCATATTACCTTTTTAAAGCACGGAATAAATTATAGTTGACTCGTTAATTAACTGATTTTCAGCAGATGGGGAAGACAGACATTGAGAGGTTAGAATAAATTGGCCGTAGAAGTTAATGGCAGTCAGGAACATGAATCAGTATCTTCTGGCAAACAGGGCATAAGTCTTTGCTAGCTGTGCCACTGTGACAACATGGGCTTATCTGGTATCATGTGCTTGCTCTCTTCACATCTGTGTCCTGCCAAGAGGCACTGCATTATGCCTGCCAGGAGGGTCCTCATCCTGACATGCAGTATGGTCTGGCCATAGTCACTGCCCTACCCCAGACCTCTTTACTCAGTGAATGACTCTATTTTTCATGTACAGAAAAGCCTTAACTCTTGACTTTTGTGGACTTAATTTCAAGCTTCTTTTTCACAACATTGTCAAGAGCCTTGCAGACCTGATCCACAGCAATTAGGTTTACTAATGCATCTTAATCCTCAACCCTTCTAGTCACTTTCCAAAAAGCCATCTAGTTTACGAGATTATTTACGTGATTCAAATTATTACTTTCTTGAGATCTCTGAATTTCAGGCAAGGCATTTCAGGTATGATAAACGACTGTTCAATACAACCATCTTAAACAGTTTATAATCCATGACTTGGTGTGCCATCACTTTGCTAAGAACTGTGAAGTTTTACACTTTCAGGCTGGAATCAGAAAATCCATTTTGCACGTCTCCCTGGATGACACACAACCTTTAAATACATTTTTTAAAAAGCCTCTCTGATGCATTCCCTTTCTCTGTAGAGGAGGCTTGCTTCATTGACATCTGTGGATGCCAACAACAACACTTATCCTGCCTAGTAGGAGGGATGTCATTTTGTAAGGTTGGCCCCTTGGGCTTAATTTCTGCTCAGCTAGAGGCAGGGGTAATCATACCTACAGGGACGACTTCTGGTGGTAGAGAAGGACTTGATTTAGGGTTCCTGAGCATTGATGTCTGAATTAAAATCTGGATCCTTGGAAACAGTTTTCCTGAACCGGAACTGGAGTACTCAGTTGTCAGTACTTTTCCATGTGGGGGGAAAACCAACTTCTTCGAGTGCTAAATCTGCAGTGTTTTTTCAGGAATTCAAAGCATTTCTCTTAAGACCACTTGACCGTACTCATTCCTTCATGGAAGCAACATACCATCTACCTGTCAGCTTCACATGAGTTCACTTTACCCCTAGAAAGCTTAATATGAAAATAACAGTTTTATTCTTGATTAATTACAGAAGAAAAGCCTCCTTAGAAATATTCAGAAGCCTTCTGGACATGTTCCTTGGGCAACTGGCTCTAGGTCACCCTGCTTGAGCACAGCAGTTGGACCAGAAGAGCTCCAGAGGTCCCTTCCAACCTCAATCCTTCTGTGTCTCTGTAATTGGAAGTATTAAATATGTCACTACCAGTCTTTTGTCTTAACTTTCACTTATGCTGCAGTTTCATCACAATTTAGCAACTTTGCACCCTTCACCCCTCCCTGCCTGTTCCCCTTTCCCTCCCTTGTGCCACCACTGGTGCACGTCTCAACCTGGGGTGATCCACTTCAAGAAAACAACAATTTTTCTGCTTATTCATGAACTGGTATACTGTGGATCAGATGAGTAGCAACACCAGCGTAAGAGAGAGGAGAGGAGGTGGGCAGGGTTAATTTAGCTGGGAATCACAGCATTAGGCACACTCTGAGGTGTCTTTTGGCCACAGTAGCCAGGAACCAACTTCTCAACACTATGCCTCTAAAATGCCATCTTTAGGAGTGGGTTTCCTTTCAGTAAACGTATATTCAACTTGAAGGTTTTCTGGTTGCCACTGGATATACAGACAGTGTCGACAAATGTTTTGAGAACCCTCTGTTTCTCCAGGAACACTGTATTTCACTATATCCTGATCTCCCTCATTATACTATGAGTAAAGGTATGGATTAATTGCTCAGCATCTGTGAGAATGAAATGGAATAACCTGAAATTTGCTTGAGACTGCCACTTCTGTGAAGCACAGAGTTTTGTTTCTTCCTCTCCTTTGTCTTAGGAATTGAAGTTTAGACAAATTTCACTGTAATTTCACTGATTTTGAGAATCATGTATCGTAAAAATATTCTTACTCTGTGGAAATTTCAGCTGCCTTTTGGGATTGCTGGCATGTTACATATATCATGCATGCCATGATAACACCGCAGACTTACTTTCACAGGTCGGTGGGTCACGTCAGTATGTCAATGTCACACTCCATGTCCTGTCTGTGCTCTTTGAAACATTGCTGCTTTTTTTGCACTTTCAGAGGCTTGAATATGTCCCTCCCTTTTGAATTTACTGCTATTAAATTCAAAAAGTGCTAATGACTAAATAAGGTACAACGCAATATTACTAAATGAATGAGACTATATCCTCCACCTCTTGCAACACAAGAACCTTCTACAGTGCTGGCTACAAAGATGTCAAAAGAAAAGATACTCAAAAAGCCTGAGGACTGTGCTGGTACATAACTAATCAGAGCCCCCCTTGGCCACAACAAAACAAAACTGCTTTTTCACACCTTATTTTAAAGAAATGGTAAAGAGAACCACAAAGACCGTCTCGCCCACCACACACACACACTAACATTCTGCTTTACCCTTTCTGAAGGTTTTGAAAAAACACAGGGAATGATTCAGGATCACCTGCCGTACAACGATGTATATATTACTATTGAAATGGCAGCTCACAGAGCAGATATTCAGACACACAATGGCAGTGAGGAGTTACTCGTATACTAACTCTGTTTTTCACTTCATATTATCCTGTACGCCAGTGTCTAGCACTTAAATCATACTTCATCCTTTGGCTCTGTTCAAGTCTGACCCCAGTTTTTAAACTGAAAAATATATTAAGATAGTCATAATCATAATGCTCCCTCGGGTTCCATTAGCTTTGGAAGAACTGCATTTCATACATTATAAGTGACCAAATTAAAAGGCTCAAGTTTTTTGTGTGCAATTCCTGGCTTACAGAGGCTGGGTATAATTATTTCTTCTAGAGTATTCCATTATACTATAATTTGCACAATGGTCCAAAAGCCTTCCAATGTGCCAGCAGAATCAAAAACTCCACCACTTTACAGTCAAGTGCAGTGCTGCTGCTCTGCTTGTTTCAGCAACAATTAGGTAATTAGGGTGGAATTAAGCCCCTCATCCCCAAATTAGGGGTTGTACTAATATATAAAAAGAAACACTGAATTTGGAACATAAACAAATTGGTTTCATTTCCTCAAAAGCCACAAAAATAATATTAAGTTACATATGAAGTAATTATTTTTAAGTATGCAACTTGAAACGTTGAAAAACTCCTACATAAGATCTTCATACTGAGATTTATAAAACTGCTTGCTCTGCAGCCTTTGAAAGCAGAAGCCATCCTTCCTGTTCTTCTGCACATGTAAAATTAGGTACCATTGAGCCATCAGCCATCTCAGTGGACAGAAAACTTTTTTATTGTGACAAAAAGTACCCTCATATGAAGCATTTTAGTAATGTCACCATTTCAGCTGTCAGCTGACATTCAGCTTGACATTTATAAGGTAACTTCAGTTATATTTCTGTAATCTGACTAATTAATGAACCTGAAAAATCACCTGATGATAGCTGAGATCAAACGCAAACATCCAAAGCACTTACATTTATGTTACAAATAGCTACAAAAGTTTGAAAATTCTGAATGATTTTGTGGTCTGCTTAAATCTTGACTGGATAATTGATATCACAAAAGCAAAAATTATAAAGAAAATTTTGTATCAAATCATTGTAGAATTTGTGCACCTGGCATCACCATTCACTTCTTACAGAATGGAGGTATCTTGTTCTTCACATCATGGGCATTTTTAACAGCTTATAGTAAAGCTCAATAGTTTCTCTGCTTCCAGATTAAATTGTGCTTTCTTGAGATTGAATTAATTTAGTGAATTTCCTTTTTCAAGAGATTGGTTGAAATGGAAAAGGTAACTATTATGAAATAGTACCAAAGAAAAATACCAAAAGAGAAGGTTTAACTTTTTTCTTTGAATTGTCAGACCAATTACTTAAGCTCTCATTTCAGGAACTTTTGTTGCAATTTCAGAATTTCCCATGATATGCAGAAAATGATGCCAACTATTCTGCATTATTACCTTTTGTTGGATACAGAAAATAAACGCTCAGGGAAGCATATCATACTTCATATTTCATATGCTGAAATATATAATTTCAATTATATTTTCTATTGATGTTATAAGTTCATATAGTACTTACTCTGCAAGCACCATTTTAAGGATGTCCTAATCTGCAATATTAAAATATGTCACTGCAACGAATTGCTGTCACTCATTCTGTCTCTTGTTATAGCATGGCTAACATCGGCATTACAAGTGGTTACATCTATGCTCTTGAATATGTTTATTCAGATATACCTATTTTCTCTTTTCCTTTGGAAGTGTTGTGAGGTAAATATATTGCTTACTATTATAATCTTTTAAAGAACTGTGGTTGCTTTTAATAATTCAAAGAAATTTGATATCTGTCAGCATTTGCCTCAAGCTCTTCCTTCCTTTCTTCCTTTCTTTTTCTTTCTTTCTTCCTCTCTTTCTTTCTTTTTTCTTTCTTTTTCTTTCTTTTTCTTTCTTAATTTCTTTCTTTCTCTCTCTCTTTCTTTCTTTCTCTCTTTCTTTCTTTCTCTTTCACTTTCTTGCTTTCTTTCTAATTTGGGATTTCTAATTTGTAATTCTGTAAAAGCTTCACTTTTTTGCTTAAAGCACATTGTTTCTAAAATCTGTAGAATAGCAAAGAACAGGGAGAATTTCATCTCAGAAGAGATTTTTTTCATCTCAGAAGAGTTGCCTTCATCTCAACTAGTCATCTGGACTCCTTTCTAAGCACTGAAGATCCACTCATCACGTCCTAGAACAGGGCAGGTGGACTATGCCCTGAAAGTGTCTGTTTCCTCTCAGCTGAATATAAAAGGGGGTTAGGATGACTTGGTCTGACAGAGATCTCTTGCTGTTGCCATCCAAAATTAGGGGGTTGAAGCCCTCCCAGAGCCCCTATCTGTATATAAGCTATAGTAGAGCCTCTGGAAACTGTCAGCTCAGGCTATGAAGAAAGATTAGCCTGCTTAAAAAAAACACATGGGGAAAGATTTGTTTCTGATGAGGCAACATAGAAACAGTAACACTATCAGGCATCTGGCATTTGGTTCCTATTACAGGGAACAATAAGGACAGGTCAATGCTACAACCAAGAGAAATTAATTTCCTTACAGGAAGTGCACTGGCTGTCTTTTTAGTTACTTCTGTTTCAAATGCTTTTGTTTTATGACTTTGAAAACCTGCACTTCATTTTTATACTTCAGTGGGTGATCATGTGCCTATCTAGACTGGCAATTAGTGTTACTTAGAGCATTTTTTTCAAGGGGGAGGGGAAATCCCAAACCTCACAGTATTTTGATAAAGTTTAGGGGGTATTTTGGTTCATCTTGTCATTCTATAGAACAGTCTATATCAGGACAGAAATTTTAGAGAATCAACCCCAACCCAATTTGCATGATTATACTCAAACGCAGCTGCATTTATGTAACTACCGTCACTCTTTTTGTACCTAAGTTTGTCCCAAAGGTGCGGTAGCTGCCTCAACCTACCAGATATACCCAGAGAGAAAGAAGTCCTTGAGTAAAGAGAAAAGGTTCAGAAGTTCTCATGACTTGGAATGCGATTTATAGGGCTGAGTGGGGATTTTCTGAATATACTGTTTTGCCATGAAATATTTATTAGTCAAAAAAGGGACATTTTTTTTTTGGCAGGAATATTTGTACCACTTTGGACAAGAATGAATATCTGACCAAAACCATCAGGCCTTCTCCCAAGAAGTCAAGAGCCTAGTAGTCACAGCTCTCTGGTGCAACATAGAAAACCAAAGTCCAAATCTGCACTCTGCCCACTGCTGACCAACAACGTGTGTTGGAGTCATACTTCTCTTGGGACTGCCCCATCATCTGGTCTAATGGCAATTGAGGAAAGGGTCTCTCATTCTCTCCTGTTGTAGTCATTCCATTTTACATAAATAGTTAATTAGTCATTGAAATAGAGACTTGAGCCTTGACTCCCACATCTCAGGTGAACGCTGTAGCAATTGGGCTACAGAGCCACTCTGACCCAATGAATATTTCACCTCTACAATGTGGAACTGCTCCAACAGAAGAACAAGAGAACAAAAGAAGAAGAGAGACTGAAAGGCTGCTCATTAGTTGAATATTATCCACTCTGGAACCAGAAAAATAAAGTCTTTTTATAAAAAATATAATATATAATAATGAAATTAAAGACTGACCACAAGGTATATATACAGAGGAAGAATGGGGCAGGGTAAATTCAATTTAATCCTAGCTTTGGAAGACTGCCAATGTAAATTACAGAGAATTTCGATTGTCAATTTTTAATGACACAAGTTTAGAAAAGTAATCTGAAAAGATAGAAAACTCACCGGTTTCTTACTGAGACCCACAACAGACCAGTAGAAGGTGATTAAATTTAAATCTACTGCAAAGACACCTGCCATTTAAGTTAGTGGAATAATTTGCAGTCAAAAGTATTTTGTCTGTGCATAGACTGACAGTGGAGTGGAATTGGATGTGACAAACACCTTTGCATGGATGTTGTTGATTTTTGTTGGTAGTGACAAAAGAAGACTTAAAAATATTATATTCTTTTCCAGTCTCTGAAAAGGAAGTGTCATTTAATTGGAGTGGCTTCTTCTTCCTGTTGTTTCCAGGCTTGAACTCTTTTCTGCTGTCCCTTCAGCCTGCTCTTACCCCAGTCCTCTTCTCCATGTCTCATTGCCCATCATCATGTCATACTCTACAAGTCACTGCTCTACGGGCTTCTGAGACTAAGCCCCTGTGTCATTGATTTGCACTGCCAGTCTCCCATTTGCCTGTAGGGTTTTGGGGGGTTTGCTTGTCTATGATTTCCTATTCCACTGTACTTTCTGGCTCATTGTCTCTCTCCACTGATGGGATAGGTGCCTGGGAAACCATATAAGCACAGGGAAAGCTTGCACTCAACCTACAAGTTTCCCAGTAAAATACTCTCAGTTCTCAGTACTGCTCAGCCTAGAATTCCATGTGTCATGTTACTTATTGGGTATCAATAGATTTTACATAGGACAGGATCAGCTTCAAGCTCAGTCTCACCTCTTCCAAAGCAGACATCAAAAAGAAAGTTCAGCATTGTCCCTGTGTCCTCAGGTTAGAAAGAAGATGCTTGCTTGTTTTGTGGAGGTAGCTCTTGTGAAGTCTTGGTAATCCTGGAAGCTGTCAGACATTTGAGCCTGCTAGGGAAAGTAGAATCTTCATATTTTTTAGTTTCAAAATGCAAATTTCTCTACTAAGTGTGAGCAATCCGTGATTTTATAAGAACTTACAAATCTTACAAGAAAAAAAAATTGACTGGCTGAATCTTTTTTCCCATGCAAGATGGACAATTTCAGCCAAAATTGCTGGAGATGTGCAAAACTCCAAGTAACTGGGGAAAAAAAGATCTATAATTGAAAGTATCAGCTGACCCTAATAACTGTACTCCTCTCTGCCCTGCCTCACAATCATCTGCTGACCTATAGGCACAACACTTGTAGCACAATGGATTAGATATAGGTATTTGAAATGTTGTATACCTGTTTGCTATAGACAAAACCAACGTTGTACCACTGTACTAGGAACTCTGCTTCCTTCCCTTGACACTATCAAGTGTTGGATGCACGCAATAGCTTGACTTTCTCCTGCCACCCCCTGTGATCTCCATTCCGTCTGTTCTAGTCACCCAAAGCTCAGGAATAATGCAAGTCCCTTTCACTGGGGACTTAAGGCTCTTGCATCAAGCCCCATCCTGCAGCTTGTGAAGCTGGAGACACACTCGAGTCTTAGATCTGGTCATAATTTTGCATCCTGGTCACTTCAGTTGATGTTTCATGGATGCGAGGCTACACCTAACTTTGTGTTCCCACAAGGCAACATCTGCTGAGGCTGGAGCTAATATGGAATCAGCCTTGAAACCAAGGAGCATCAGCAGATCCATCAACTCTTAGCATTGTTACCCTGCTCTGCATCAGGAGACACTTCATATACTGACAGTCTAGACCATTAGGGCCTTCTAGACCATTACGAGAAATGTAGACACAGACAGGGTATGCTGGTGCTTATGCTGGTGTCATGAAGCAACATAGTATATTCATCCTGATAAAAATATCACAGCTAATAACTGATACATTTTCTGGGGGAAAAAGGTTTCAATAATGCTTTTCATCACGAATTTTCCAACTCTATTCTCCCTGCTTTCTGAAGAGTTTTTTCTAACTTGTTCTCATCCCTCACATCCCTGCAATAGCTCAATTAACCTTCTTGTAAAGCATTATAATTCCAAGGCAATTCTGTTTCCACAAATATACCCCATATTATTGTTTATTGCAACCTGTATATCAAAGCCATGCAGCCAGTAGAATACTGTACTTGTTTTTAGCCCTCCTCCCATACACACAATTGCATGTGGAGAAGCAGTAATTTAAGGACACAATGGATTTTTTCTACTTCTACAGAAGCCTGTACAGCTAGCTAGTAAACTGAAAGCTTTAAACTATGTATGACTATTTTAAATTAATCACTCTGGCAGTCTTTAGGATGTTTACTTATTACAACGGAAAACCAAAATATATTAAATAACTACCAGTATGAAACTCTGTTTGCAGTCCATGGTCTGAGAATATTTTTTTTTTGTTAAAAAAATGAATAAAACCACACCGAAGACTAAGTGAAATTCACCCAATAGCTCAGTGGGTCTCAACTTCAGACTTGCAATCAGTGGTGTTCTACCAAGGGAGAATATGGCCCACACCTTTAATTTTGTTTGATATTAGCAGTTAGCTAATATAATATTCCACATGAAAGGATGTCACTCACATTAATACAAATATGTTGGGTAAAAAGAAAGAGAAATGTTGATGCAAGTAAGTTAACAGAAGTTAGGAAAAATACGAAGCAGAACATTTGTTCTTCAGATTTGGACAGTGATGGCTTACCACATTTATGAATAATTCCTTATAGTTTTTTATCTTTTTCTGCCCCAGAAGCTAAATTAGTTTTACAACAATTAATTGAATTGTCTAACTTCACTACACACTGGGAGATAGAAAGGATTATTGACTCCACTTTACAGATAAGGAAACTGAGACAGGGAGAGGAAATGATTAGCTGGAGGTCACACAGGGAATCAGAGACAGATAAATCCCAGATCTCTCCATCCAATGCATCAAGTGTTCAACATTGTTCCTTCTCCACACAAACCGCCATCAGAAATGAGACACATTTCAGAGAGGAACAATTAAAGCATGATTTCAACAAAGAGAAAAGTTTCTGAAATCCATCCTATGCTGGTGATCCCCAGTGTTGTTCTCTTTTGTCTCTGTCATATTGTTTTAAGTGCAGATTATGCCCCCTTCCTTGCTTCCTGCACCAGTAGGTCAGCACGTGCAGCACATGCACTCACATCACTTGGTACAGCCACAGAGCCCTCCTGCAAATGTCTGCCCTACCTACATACTGCACACTGCATTGTATGCACGTAATCGGTGCTTCCCACGTAATAAAGACAAAGCTGATTGTTCCTTAGCACTCACGGTACATGAAGTATATATCTATGTCTCCAAACAGACCAGTCTTTACATTATACAAATGTAGAATGATTTTTTTCTTTTAAGAAGTCAATAAGCAAGTTCATAAATAAATTGTCCAAGTTTTAATTCTCTGAGAGGATGGAGGGAATTAACAATAAAGCAAATTCTGAGATTTGTTTGGTCTGACCACAGCCACACACTCGGTGTCTTAGAAAGCTCTAGCATACTCACCTTGCACAGCACATTTACAATTTCAGCTATCACCACTCTGAATAAGGTATTTGATTAAACTAATTAAAGTAGTGTTTATTAGCTGACAGCTATTAATAAGTGAGCTGGTTAAACACTTGTCACAGTGTATCAATCAACAGATCAGAATTTTCTTTGTTTTACTTTAAGCCTACATGTCTTTGTTGTAATTACCTTTGTACTTAGATCTAATCCTGAATTTCTGTAAAGCAACAGACATTAATTTCCACGGGAAAAAGATCAGAATCTCAATGAAAAACATTTTATAAAGCACTGTATGTGAGCAAATCAGGTCTCTGTAAGATAAGATAAGTGGTTTTGAAGCAACTTTGTGTCTGGTTTTAGCATTTCCCTGCTTACTTTTGTCTCCACTTAATACTTGTACACAAATAATTTGCTCTATTTCTAAGAAAGTGAATGAGGTTTCAAGACTTTAGTTTAATGGGACAGAACTATACTACTAAAGAAGAAAAACAGAATTATTAGATAGCAAACATTAGGGCAGAAGTGCAGATTCATATAGAACAAAACACTTCCTAACGTATCATTATCTATTCCAGAAACCTTGTTTGAGCTACTACATTTTCACTGTTAAAAACCTTTCTTAAGCTCTCTTGAGCAAGTTTGTAAAATAAAGAGTTTCTAAATAGCAGTATGGATCAAAATCAATGTATTTTAAAAATACTTCTCAATGACTGCTAACTCAGTATAGAAGTATTCTCCATATTTTTTCCAAGCTAAATAAACAATACATTTTTCTGGATTGGTTTCAGTGGAATCACTGGGAATATGATCTGAGGAAGGAATTTATTAGTGGTACTTGAAATCTAGACCTTCAACAAACAACCTGGAATTCAAGAAAATGCCATTAGATAAAACTAAAAAGACTTACGAATCATTACTGACACTACTACTCTGCCCATTACTTTCTATAATTATACATAGTTTTCTACTGGATAGTCCTGATGTCTCTTACAAGGCCTAGGAAATGAATGCATTCCAATTTACCAATGGCTTTCCTTAGCTAAAAGGTATAATGCATTAAATTTTAATATTTGATCTAGATACAGAAAAAGTATTTCTTTTGCTTGTGAGGTGAATACTCCTCTTACTTACTTATAATTGTTCTTGGGACTGCTTCTGTTTTGTTGGAACAAGGCTATAATGTGTAAAGAATGATAGATGAACATTTGAAAAATAGCCAAAGTGAGTTTAGTTTACAATAAGACTTTTTAAGAGCATCTAAGAAACAGAATTTATAATGAAAGTCTTTTGTCTTCTCAATGACAGCTATAATAGCCTTCCTTAAATTCAAAACCATATGTTGCAGGCTATTAAATAACTGTGGCCTTCTCCAATGAGCTGCTGAAAATCTTTGAAAATTATTCTTTACCTAATGGGACCTGTGTAGTCAAAAAACACCCACCCAAAACAACCCCCACCACCAAAACAACCAAAAATCCCTCCAAACCAATCCCAAAACTCTGGAATGAAGCACTGCCCCCTTCCAGGGAGCACTGCCCCTGATGTTCCAGGCCGGAAGGGGGAACACTGGCTCAGGAGACCAGGGAAGTGCCTCCATCAGTGGTACTCCACAGAGGGCACATTTGCTTGGTGTATGATCTCATTAAATGCCTAGGGCTGTGCAAGGGTACTGGATTGTCACGTCTGCACACAGATTAGTTTTCAAACCCATCTCCAGAAATTGCTCTAATTCTAATCTTTGCTTCCTGACTCCCAGTGCAGAGACTTGGTCTGCTTCAGCACCATTTTAGATGCCGAAAAGAACTGAATGTTCTGCCACAAAATCAAGGCTACAACTGCATCTATATCAGTGTTGTGTTTTGAGGCAATGCAAATCCCGGCAGTCCTCCTTTACTGCACATTGGTGCAGGCTACAGAGCAGTGTTTATACTAACTGGGTTTCCTTTCAGAGAAATCTAACCTGATGGCTGTGCTCCCTATGGCCACCAACTGCATTGCACTTCAGTCTCTAACGGGGACACGAGCCTGTAACAGTGCTTGCTGCTTCAGGGTATGTCTACATTACTGCTAGTTAGTTCAGATCACAAACATGCATTTGAAGCAGATGTCCCAGCTGTCCCACTTACTATTTGATTCATGCTGCAGAGGGGTCTCAGAGAGCCTAAACTGGATTCCTTGAAGGTGAAACTGAACCGGAAAATGTACTCCAAGAGTTCCTCCTAATATGCTGTAGCTACTAATGGACATTCAGTACGTAAGACCAGATAAGATCTAATTTGAAGCAAACACTGTGAAAATAAATCAATAGAATGTGGTCCTCAGCACCAGCTACTTCACTCTGCAGGCTGTTTTTTCTCACAGCACATTACTTGCTAACATAAACACAGCCTCAGATAGCTTCAGATCACATGTGATGATGATGACTGTGGTGGTTTAGGGGACCAAACTAAAATTGCTCCAAAGTAAAAGCCCTGAACTGCACATAATGTAGATGTACAGGCGTCAGCACTGGTTACTTCATTAACTGTTCCTTTTATTGCACCAAATGACTTGCTAATGTGGACATAGCAGAGTGCTCTTTGCCATTAGACAGTGGCCTCTGATGCTTAGTCATGCTAACCAGAGGACAGATATTTTAGCTCTTTAAAAAAATATATGCAGTTTTATCACATTTTTTTGCACCTGAACACTTAAGTTCATCTCTCTGTTGCTTTAACTCTATGGCATTACTGATGGTGAGGCTGCAACTAGGGAGAGGTGGGAGACATGCCACCATGGAGATCCTGAAATGGGCTGAGAAGGGCTGTCAGTTTTCATAGTCTGCTCAGTAAAGACTTAAATTCCATCATACGGCTTTTACTGATGGTTTATTTAAATCCTGCAAATGCATTTTTATTTTATTAATGTGCTCTATATCCGATTAAATTTTGTGTATTTTTTTTTATCTCTGCATATCACCTAGCATTAAAAATAGAGTCACTGGAATATAAATAAACACATAAGTGAACTCAAATCCACCATAATTCTGCTGTTCTGATTCCTATTTCATGCTAGCATTAATCAGAACTAAAACAACTGAAAAAAATCAGAGCGATATACTTCCAGAATTTGTACTAGTGCACTTGATATATAGTATTAGAAGGTCATCCTCTAACAGTGTAGCAACTTCTGCTGTTGCAGATTGTAAACACCAAAGTAAAGAGGAAATCATGATGGAGCCTAAAATTAAGCTGATGCAAAGCCCAAGACATATCCTCCAGGGTACTTGTCAAAAGGGAACATAAAGGATTTGAGCAAGTGTTATTGGTCAGAATTTTAAAAGTGGAAATGAAGATTTCCACATATCTTTGTCTTCTGCCTTGTGATTTCAGTCTGCAATAGAATTAACCTACAAAATAAAATAAATCGTGGCAGGACTACAGACACAGATCAAGACTCTGCTTTAGATTAAGTTCTCTGTATACACATAGATGTGTACCATCTGTTTTGTACTGAAAAAGAATACTATTTTAAGGCATGTTTATTACAATATATTAAGAATCTTAAGAGCTGACATACTCCTTTAAAATATATATTGAAATTAAAGACAAAGTCCTACAGTGGAAACTGAGTCCTCAGCATCTTTCAAGAGATGTCCAACGATTTCATGATAGCACTGTAAATAAAAAACAAGCCTAATATACATGGTTTTTGCCCGCTTCCTGTAAAAACAATCTCCATTACTTATACTGCACTACTCACATATTTTACATGCATATTCTGTAAGTTACAAAGAATAACTTCAGTCAGAATATTCACTGATAAATTTCTGTTATACAGCTACATGGAGAACTTTAAAAAAACAAGGTATTTGTTTCTTTCTAGTCATGAATGGACCTACTGAATTTTCCTATACTAGACTTCAGATAAACTGGATTTAAAATACATATAGCTTTTTATTTATGCACTATATATGAAATTAAGGTACTTTTTTGTTGGGGTTGTATAACTTTTCTCTCATTCGGATTTCGCAGTGTCTTTGCATTGTATGCCTCAGTGAATTCATTATTTTTGGTTTTTCTCAGCAAAAAAAATAATTGATGCACAACCACATATTATCCTTGAGCACTGCAGTTACACTTTCCTTCATACAATTTAGGCTACTCACCCATGCTAGGAGAACTCTCAGTTGTCTGTTTAAACGAGTTATCCAACATCATGATAGATATAAAAGGGCCCTAATGGGATCTGGGATTTATTAATGGTTCTTAGAAACTAGAGTTACAACGACCACTTCTCTGCATGCTCCCTGTTCTTTGGCTCTGAATATCAGTGCAGCAGCAATGCTCACGTAGTTTTGGCAACTCCAGTACAATAAAGATATGGGCATACTGGACGAAGTCCTGCAGACAGTCACCAGGATGTTTAAGGGACCAGAAACTTAACATACAAGGAGAAGCTGAGGTATCTGGGTTTGTTCAGCCTGCAGAAGAGAGGGCTAAGTGGGAATCCAGTTGCTGCTTTGAACTGCCCAACTGGGCTTACAGAAGGGATGAAGCCAGACTCTTCTCAGAGCTGCACAGGGAAAGGACAAGAGACAACATTCAGGTTGCAACAAGTGAAATTCTGAGTGGAGACAGAAGAAAATTACTCAGTGAGGATACTTAAGGACAGGAACAGGTTGCCCAGAAAGGTTAGGAGTCCATCCTTGAAGATACTCAGATTTCAGCTGGACTGCCCACTGCAACTTGGAATTTGATCCTGCTTTGAGCAAGGGGCTGGATTTGATGACCTCCAAAAGTCCTTTCCAACCAAATTCTAAGCCTATGCGCATGGGTTGCTACCCCTACCGCTGAAATACTGCTCATATCTAGCTTTTCTGCATCTATACACTAAATCTGTCATCCAGATCCTCATAATCTTGCATCCTGATTAATTCAAAACTGCAGTATTCAGGCCATCTGTTATACATTTTCCCCCCTCAATTGAGTATATACAAAATGCAGCGGCTATGATATTCCCTGACCACAATTCTGACGTTACTGCCTTTTGGTGTCTCATCACAGCGTTGCTTCTCTCCCCACACAGCACAGCAGATTTACTCGCCCGTTTGTCAGATTCTACCACCAGGATCTGCCTGCGCTGGCAGATCTGTGTGGCAAATCATACACCATGACCATTGCTTCTGAAGTGGTGCATAAACACCTTCCAGCCTCCCACATCCTCCTACACTGAGTTCAATTATTGTGATTTGTTGAAGAAGCTGCCAGGTGATGCATAACTAGAAGGGCCATGGTGTTTGTCAGTCTCTTTCTTTAAAATTATTATATATCCTACATATTCCCCAATACTTCTAATCTGGTATGTCTTATATTTCCGAGCAGAGCTCAGAAGTTACTTACCTTCAATTAAACAATTACAGCAGTTTTTCAAAGTGCATAGGTTCCCAAAGATACTATGGGACATGCTCTTTTCGGAATGCCTAACAAGGGCAAATGTCTCATTTCCAGAAATACCAGTAAGAGTTAGCTGTTCCCTCTTACAGCTTATTTATCCTGCCTAGGTGTTTTTCAAAGTCTTACTAGGCAGAAATCTGTTAGCTAAGCAAGTCTTGAAAATTTGGTTGTTAACATGACATAAGAATGGTAGCAACAATAAAAATACTGCAGAAGATCATAATTAGCCTTTAAGTCCAGTCTTTAGGGGGTTTGCTGATTGTGTTTTTGGAGAGGAGTGTAGGATGTTGTGCTCTGTGTAGATACATAAATCTGCAAACTCAAGTCCATCGTAAAGTTTTTATTCACATACTTGTGCATAGGCACCTCGTGAAAGCCATTTGAGATGTCCTGGTTTCCTGCGTACCCTCCATGGCCTGTAGCTGAGCACTATAAAAAGTGAACCTAGGATGTCTGAAAAGCTATGGAGTACCTTTATGTGCAGGCAACTAAACTGGAGCCCCTAGTCCCTAGTTTGTACATGTAAACTAATACAGTAACAATAACAAAGGAGCTAATCCTACAAAATACACCAAAATGATTAAAAGAACATTCTAAGAAATCCAGAGCAACAACAAAAAAAAAAATCATCATCAGGTGTTCAATTTCACATTAGGTGAATCAGTACTTGGCACACCAGAGTGGAAAGGGCTTCCAGTGTTAAGTCTGTCCAGTCCCTGCCATCATTGGCACGACAACCTATAATCCTCTCCAAAAATACAAGTTTTGTCCTTGAGCACATATCACCTGCTGCTCTTCCAATTAACAGCCAAACGTGTTAATCAGTTATAACCCATAGATATATGTGATAGACGTACAGGGTATATTTCACTGGAAAGATCTACATTTTTATTGTTTCTCATGCTCTTTCTACTCTTTTGGAGCATATTTAGACCATGACTGAAAAAAAATTACATCAGTCAAGCTGGACATCAAGCTGCAAGTTATGGGATACTTCTGTCTACAACTTTGTTAGAGAAAGTGGAAGCACTTACTGGACAAGAACTCTGTATATTTCATGTCTTCAGAATAGAAACTACAAATATGGACATCTCCTTTTGCACTGCCTCTGTCCATTTTGGACTGCCAATCAGCTGTCTAATACGTGACATTTGGTTTATCTTACCCCAAATAAAATGAGAAGAAATAAATTCAAGACTGATACATCAACAAGGAAAAAAAATCCTCATTTTCAAAGTGGTCTCACAAACAATAGCTCCAGTAACAGAAGATTCGTAATATAACTAATAAATTAGCTTTGTACTGGACTCTTTGCGTAATGGGAAGTCAGAAACATTTGTGGCTGGACCTCAAACTACACAGTCAACAGAACTCCAACCCACTGACTGGAACTGAGATGTGGATTTGATTCTCATTTTGAAGGAAGTGAGTACTGGTCACTTCCTTTATCTTTGGTCATTTTTTGCTTGAAACTCTTTATGGGAAAGTTCAAAATAAGGTGGAGGAGGAGGAATATGAAGAGAAACTCGGTGTTTGGAAAAAATGAATGTAGTGTTCATTAAAATTATAGGATGCCTTGCCCATCAGATGACTACGAGGTGCTAGACCATAAATAACTGCATAACTCTGTGTTAATATAACCACTGGCTAAACTTTAAATAATACTGTCTATATCGGTCAAAATATTTGCATACTTATCTCACCAGAATACCCCCAAATGCATCCACATAATCATTATTCAGCACAATATATTATTTACAGATTGAACTTGACAGCTATGACCAGCTTCATAAAAGCACTCTGACATAAAGTTTAACTCGTGATTTTACTTACAACAAAGGATCCTTTTCTGGTTTTAGATCACTTGTTATAACAGTCTCTATCTTTTTTGGAATATTATTACAGTATTCTCTCCTTTCTTAGTAGAGAATTTGAAAATATCCAATGGTGTTCAACTCATTTTCTTCTGTGTGTTGCTTCTGGCATAGTAAGCACAAAGTGGTTACAGCCTTTTATCTTTTCCATCTGAAAGATGTGAGTGATTGTACAAGATGCTAGTCTGTGGCAAACACATCCACTGCACCACTGAATTTACACTTCAGACCTGCCAAGTATTTCACGCTGCTTGCCGAGTTCATACAGTTGGCTCCTGCCTGGCATTCTCTTGCACCTGGGGATCCAACACACACATTTATTCAGCATTTACACAGATCCTTTGATTTGGTGCATGAGATCATGGAGCAGGAATGAAGCTGTCACAAATCCATGCCATTCTAATGCAGCCTTCTGCTCACAGAAGTCCTGCTAGGGGATATACTCTCTGGACGCAGTCCAGTTCCCCAGCTCTGTGTTAGCCCATCACTCAGTGCTCCCTTCGTCCCCAGACCTAGCACAGCATTCTCACAAGTACTGAAATAAATAAGGCCTGCAAACACTGATATCTGATACCATGCAACACACAGAACTTGCAGTTTATTCTAAAGCAGACAGTGCAATAAATCCCTCTGTATTATATTTAGTGATGGTATCATTTGTGTCATTCAGGAAAGTGATCTTGGTAGTTTAGTAAAACCCCATAGCTTTGAATAAATCACTTCCATAGTGAAGTATTTGACTGATGAGACACTAACTGTCCTATAGCAAGAAAATTATTCAGGCTGGGAAGATGACAGGTTCAGAGCATGAAAAACAATAAGCCATAGAGAGGCTGGAAAGAACAGCATGTACAAAAGACCAAAGGGCAATTGTCACTATCCCTGAGTAATGACCATAACAACAGGTGCTAAAACATACAACTATATAGTACTAGCCAATTTCTAAACTGGCAGAAAGCTCAATAGCCAAGTGAAACCCTTTATAAGCAAGAGAGTCTCATTAGCACAATGAAAGGGACAAATAAAAATGGCTAGGTTTTGCTTGCAATACCCATTACGGTTGCCTGCAATGTGAAAGAGCTTCCTGTTTTCTGTTTCCATTTGATCTTCCTATGCTATAGCTAATGTCATAGCTGCCAAGTGGAAAAATAAGTAGAATCTTTAGTTAAATTTATCTATGGCCTTGAAATTGTTATAATTTCTTTCATCGTCTTTGTTGCCAGCAAGATCCCTGTCTACTAAGTACATTATATAACTATTCCATTTTTTTTCTCATGAAGATGTTTATCCTTTCTTATCTAGCCTGCTTGTTGTATCTTGTTACAATTTATGGAAATCTGAAATACGCTGTTCTGATAAACTGTCAGAATAATAGCAGAAATACTCATAGTTAATCATTGTCATAGGGTTTCCATATTATTTTGAGAAAGATAGAACTGAATATTATGAACAACACTAAATGTAATTTATATGAATATATAAATCCTTACCAGTGGTTTCCATTCACTAATAATCTTCAAATCTTATCAGGTATTAATTGATAATAAGCATGATTCATTATGACTTACTGTGCATAGATCTACTGTTCATGACAGTGAAGTAAGCAAACAGGCATTGGCATGGAGTATTCCTGAAAATGAAAAAAAGTTGTAGTTCTCTATAGGCCTGCCAAATACGAAATAATCCTTGTTCTAATGAATGTCAGTACAAATGCGTTGGGTCTTCAGTACCTATGTTACGCTAAGCCTTTTTTTAGTATAAATTTACAAACACTTTACAGAAGAAAATAGAGGAACTCTACTGTAACACTATGCAGCAGAGCTGAGCTAGCTAGAGATACGAAGTGGTATCAAGCTATCATTTGGGGAAATGTTACCTCCGGATTCCTTAGGTCCAGTCAGGGAGACCTGGCGGGAGAATTTTCTTCTCCCATACAATTGCTAGTGACTTCAATGTTGAATTCAAGAGTTCTGAGAACAGAAAACATAAACTGCAGAGAATAATTTTTTGTTTAAAAGGCACATTAGCTNGTGGTATCAAGCTATCGTTTGGGGAAATGTTACCTCCGGATTCCTTAGGTCCAGTCAGGGAGACCTGGCGGGAGAATTTTCTTCTCCCATACAATTGCTAGTGACTTCAATGTTGAATTCAAGAGTTCTGAGAACAGAAAACATAAACTGCAGAGAATAATTTTTTGTTTAAAAGGCACATTAGCTTTAATCCTAAGCATATGTCTCTGCCTCCTGCACAAATACGGGAAAATCCAACAGAATAAGGAATACCATCCTTTGATTTATTTCTCTGACTGCTCATGCTTCAGCTTTGTCATCAAGCGATGCATTTCAGCCTCCTCTGTGCACCTCGCATATCTTTTCTTTTTACTCGTTCTCATTGCACCTTTTCTTGCTGCTACTGCCTCCTGAGTCACAGACAAAGAGATTTAGGCATGAACATTTAATGGCAAAGGCCTTTGAAAATTATAGATCTAATTCTTTTAAAATTGTTTTTGTCTAGTTGTTGATAGCTTGCAGCACCAAACCAAACAGAATCATTACATGGTTCAGTGGACTAAGATCAAAGACAGACACCTGTGAGCAAAATCCTCTATTATCCTTTCACTGTCAGAAGTAATTGTTGCTAATTGAACAAGTTTGTTTAATTCTAATATAGCTCGAGAGACCATATCCTGAGCTGCTGGAAATAGATCTGGTTCTGCTGAAGTCAGCTCTGCTAATCTATAGCAACTGAGGAACTGTCACAAGGAGAGAAACAGTTAACCCATTGCTTAACTGCATGGGCTGCATGACCAGCTATTGCAACAGAAATACATGTCTCAAAACTTGGACGGATCAAGAAAAAAAATGACCACGGTCGTCTTTGCCTAATTTTATGTGAGAAGCTATTAAACACACACTTTGATATCAGTAGACTGGAAGACGTCCAATAGAATTTGATGAAGGTAAAAATTAAAATATGCTGAAAGGTCTGCAAGCAGGCACCAGCCATTGTTTTCTAAATGCTTTTAAAATCCCATTTGCAAGATTTAATTTCCCTTTGCAAGAAAGAAAGTCTCTCTTGTCCCTACCAAGTTTAACACGCAACCACAATCAACCAGCAAGCAACAAAAAGCACAGTTGTAGTGTGTGGACTTAAATTTTTAGAAAGTAAATAATCGTAAATCCAGCACATCTTCAAATCAGGCATCTGTATAAAAAGAGCTCAGAATAAAGTGTGGATCTATGCCACATCTTAAGTCCTGGCACCGTGAATGGAAAAAAAAAAAGCCTAACCAATCACGAAAATTACTTCCTGTAAGGGCAAAGTAGATAGAGCTGCAAGATATAGATCTCTTAAACACATCACACCAGCCTGATTATCAACAGGAAAATTACACACAAGCAATACTTTCTGAGGCAGCACTGCACATTAAAAATGAAGAATGTAATTTATGCAGAGATTTAAAATAATTACAATTGTAAATACAAATATTTGTTTCAGAATCCACACTGGCTCCTTCACTCAGTGAAGTTATGAGAGCCTACAAATAACCCCAACTTATCCTATTTCTCGATCTCATGCTTCATGTGCTCCTGTTTCACTAGGGCTTGCAGCAGCTCACAGCTATGTTGCCAGTGCAACACTGAACAACAGCCACGCAGATCATCATGCAAATCCCAGCATTTAAAAGACTCCATATTATCGAGGCTGATGCAGATACAGTCTGTAGAGAGATAGATTGGTGCAACTACACAGCTGTATCATGAACAGAACAGCAAGCTGCATCATGTCATCGTGCGTTCCCAAGCACAGGGACAAATTCCACTTAGTCCCCTTGCTAAATCCTTTACTTAGAAAGCTTATTTTACTATTATTATTGTTGTTGTTTACCACTTATTTTCAATCCTTTTGCTTGAGCTATTCTGTCTCCAACCATTACATTTAGATCTTACTACCTTGCAGTTACATTGTAAAAAAAAAATAATCTATAAACCACTAAAGAAGATGACACATTATGAAGAGAGCTTGTTACAACTCACTCCTGTAAGTACATGGGCATCACAGATGCAATGCATTCACCATACACATAAGAAGAGACCCTTTTCTTGGAGTAAGAGACTTTCCAAACCCAAGAAACATCAAGAGCCATTGCCCAAAACACAGGACACAGCTATATCCTACCAACGACTGAGCTGCGTGCCTACCATGCACTGGGACCCATATGTAGGTGCCAACACTAGGGATTGAATGGAGAAATCGATTGAGGATGAAAAGCAGGTACAGAAAGTAGCAGAGAAAACAACATGTAGCAAGTAGTAATGTAGCCTAGGGACGAACAGTCTTTGGGAGAGGGCTGTGTGGCACACTTCTGCCATTGTGGAAAGAGGAACTGCCTCTAAACACACAATATTATACCTTAAAAGTGTGCGTCTATTTTGATTCCAGCATACAGAACTGAATATTAAGCAATTCCACATGTCGCAGGGAAGACAATATAGAAAATATACAAACAATATACAAACCAGCAGTACTTAAACACTGCCTAGTAATTCTACATTGTCTGTGATGGCATCTCTTACTTCAAGGTAATCACAACAGAAAAGGAGACAGAATCACCTGGCCTAAAAACAGCTTTTACATACAGCATTATTTGCCTGCTGGTGCCTTCCTGCATTGGTTAGTGAAGACATGAGGCACATATGATGGAAATATAAATTGCTGCATTTATCTTTTTAGTTCATATCAGATCACTTGCAAAAGTTTACAGGTTGAGATGCAATGCTGTGAGCCGCAACATATTTTCTGCAAAAGTTCATCTGTTAAGAGTACCTGTCACATAAAGAAATTATTTTAAATTATAACCAAAACACAGAGACATGCAGTTAATAGGTAACTTTTCAGATCCTGATCTATGCTACAATAAAAGAATGCTGCACAACATCAGACTCCCAAGAACAAAAGTCCTGGGAGTAGGTACAGAACCAAACCTGCATTACCTTAATCCAGGGGCCCGGGAGTGCTTCTGAGCTCCCTGGTTTGAGCGTGCTCATCTGCACGTGTCCCTTGTCAGGGACTAAAACCCATGAACTCTCCAGCTTGCATTCTTCCCCTTCTCACCCTCTGCTTTGGTTTCTGCAAGATGGTACCTGAATCCAAATGGTAAAAGAACAAGATCCTTGTTCTGTCTAGGTACAGTCATTTGCGTGTCTACCTCATTATAAGGAAGGTAACCAGAACACAATTATATGCTCTAAAAGCCTTTTTCAATACCATTATCCTCTGCATTGAAAACCATACCACCAGGTCACAGACTTTTCAAACTGTTTGTAAAGTTTTTGCTGTGTTCATATTATCTGTCAATGAACCATGTAACGCAACTGAACTCAAATTATTGCTGCTCTGGACAGCAGGTTTTCAAACCACAGGTTTGACAACAGGTTTTCAAAACCACACAGCATTTAGTCCCATTGTGATTTAAGCATAGCAAAAGGTGCGTTATTTAGTATGCATCTATTCAGAAATCAGGGTAAGTACAAATGCATGCTACTTCTAAAGTCAAAGGGAGTGCAAGATCCAACAACCCCTAACAGAACATAGGAAAAGCAGAAGACAAAGGAGGTCTGTGTTGCAGAACATGTTAGTTAGCATCTTATTCAATGTTCTAAACTAAACACAGCTCTGAAACAATTCTGTGCAGATGCCCTGCCAAATGCTCCTGAATGCACTCTGCCAAACACCTAAAATGACTGGGCTGATGACCAATTTCTTAATATCCAAAAATAGGTAACATTTTGGTAGGCTGAAAACATGGCAAGGTAGTTTTCAACGCAAATAACGCCAAAACAAGAATTGGATAGTAATCAAGCTAGGAAAGATGTGTGAAACCAAAAATAATTTAAAGTCAAAATAAGAGCCTCATTCATTGCCATGCAGGTTCAAGGTCACCCACCTAAAGCACAGCTCACCTCACTTTTTGTGCTCCTCTTCCACTTTGTCTAGCTTTTATAGGAGCAAAAACATTACAAGAGCTTGGCTGATAGGTCTGGATCTATACCTAGATCTAATTCAAGCTGTGAATTGCACTATTCTAACAATAAGGCCTGGCACCACAAACAGGCCTTGGAGACAGCAGTGCTGACATCTTGCAAGTTACCCGTGGGCTCATTAAGTGGTTGGCCAGCAAGATGCTGGATTGTTGTATCTGGCCTGAGTCTGGCAAAAGCACTCCAAGACAAGTGTTTCCTTAAAAATTAGTAGAGTGTGGGAACAAATAGATGCTCTGATTTTTACAAAAATTCCCCTAACTGACTGTGAAGGGGAAAGAGAGGAAAACAGTTTGAAGATATTTAGGTATCCCTTGTACCTGACTTTAAAAATATTTCAGCAATAACAGGCTATTTACATACTCTCAGAGCTAAACATCAGAAAGTGCAACAGAGAAAGATATCTCAGCTAAGATTAAAGAATGTGATAAATAATATTTAAAAGCAATACATAGACTGATAGTTTAAATAACTTTTAAATACAATTCTTCATCCCTGGACCCATTTTCCAGACATAAGGGGCATTTTCAGTTTAAAAAAAATCACAGCAATACATGGGCTTTCATCCAAACTAGTACCTTACTCAGGAAAATTTAATTGTATGACTTGTGTGCATAACTTCAGGCTTAAAAATATTTGTTTCTTTTCTGATTTCCAAACTAAAAAAAGAGAAACCCTACATGGAGGTTTTCTTCTCTCTCTCAGCTGCAGACTTATTTTGCCTCAAGTTTTAAGAAGTTACACATTAAGCGAAAGGAAAATGAAAATGTAATTCCGCACTCTGTGCTGTTTTCTGAGTTGAGAGAGTTATGTAAATTACAGAGTAGATTGATGAAGAGAGACTGAAGAAAAGTGAAAAAATTGCTCAATTTTCCCTCTGAAACAGGAAGAAACATAGAGAGGAAAAGAAAGGGACCAACACCTCAAATTCTGAGAATTGTAAATCTATAATTAAAAGAGCAAAGATTTTGACCAAGAAAAATTTCCATTTTGAATGCTACAGTATTGAAACAGCTTAAAAATAGTCATTAAACTATCTTCTCTATTTTGTGACTCTAGCCTTCAAATCCAAGATAAGAAGAGAGTTGTCATTCCTTGTTGAAACACAGCCCTTGGCAAGGCTTCCCATGATCAGTGCTGTTATAAGAACAGAAACAATGCAGCACGATTTGTCCTGAGGACACTACAGAATGTTTAATCTTTGAACAGTGAAGTTGTAAATTGAAATTTGGGCAAGAAAACTGTCCTTTTTTAAAACAGAATCTGTGTATTCTTTCACGAGCACAAGAGATCATGGCCTGATTTCAAACTTAGCATGTCCAGGATGACAGTGAGAATTGATTCAGGTTAGCCTTAAAAAGGATCTATGTCTTGGGAAAACAACTGATGATTTAAAATATATTTGCTAAGAGGCTGTGAAAATATTTAGGCAGAATTATCTGATCTGTGTTAGGTGTAAGGTCAAACAGGTGATCCCTTCCTTCAGTCACTCCTTACAGCCATCCCTTAACATTTCTGATAACATCTACAGCTTTCAAATACCACTTTAGATAAAAACCACACTTGTATATGTTCATTTATGTTAGCTGACTGTGGTCACTCCTAACCTACTGTTTTTTAAAAACAAAAAATGTGATAGTCACGGTGACTTAAAACACAATCTCATTTTCTTAGGATATGTATGCCCTAAGAAACAAGTGTGCCACCTGTTGATTTACCAGATACCACCTAAGCATACCCTTCCTAATTTTGTAATACTTACATGCTCCAGCAACAATATTTGCAGACTTTAATGAACTTCAGCTCAAAACACTGTGTATGGTGAGGACTTCAGAAGTGTCCTGTTCCACAGGCAGAAATTCAAGTATAGAAATACTATGGTATTTAGTCATTCCAGTTAAGCAACCAAATTGGTTTCATTTCATGCGGCTTATTCAGGATTATACAAGGATGTTATGGTCTCAGCTCCCAGCTTAAAACTTTCACTGCAGAACCACCTGTCCTTTTCTGAGGGCATCTGAAGATATGAACTATATATGCACACGTGCACCAATGTCAGATACCACTACCATCAGTCTGAGACGTAGGCTGTAGATCTAGGTACAAGCTGCGGCTGCAACTCATCAGTTTCTAAATGATAGTCCTATGTAGTTTGCCATTTACAAACTATGATTAATACATTTCCTAAAAATAATCATCCATTAATTTAGTTTTAATGTCGTATTGAATTAAAAACGACTAGAGAATACAACTGCACTGGGAGGGTGTTTTTCAACACTCCCACACCATAGACTTGGTGAAGGCAGGGTGCCTGTGAAAAATGAAGACTTACAAATCTCACTTGAAAGCCAAAAGAATGAAAGACGTGTTCTTTGTTTTGATTTACATTTTTTCCTAGAGAAAGAGGTCCATTTACATTGATACTGGGTATTTTAATGTGTCAAGTAATAGAGCAAACTGAAATGCCAAGAAGATACTTTGTAAATTCATCACTCTCGAAGCCAGCTGCTTCTTGTCAGAAAAGGAAAGTTCCTTTTAAGAGTCTTTTGAGACTGATATAAAACAAGTTATATGACAAGACTGTTTGTACTGTATGTCATCAGGTATTTCTTAAAGCATAAATTATGACTTTTTTTTTTTAATGGAAAAAAGAATTATTTCAGACAAGGAATCCAGCAAACAAAAATTCCACTTCTGATGGATCAGGAAATGAGAAATGACTCCCCCAGTGGTGCTTTCAGTAACACTAGAAAGATGATTTCAAACACCTCGACATGCAAATTTCCAACACTTAAATTCAACAAATACTTTGATTTAGCAGTAGCTTATGCTTTTAAATCCCTTATGAAATTAAATATTTAAAATGTTGTTCCACAATATTCTTTCAAATATGTTTTTAATCCATACTTGATTTATTTTTGCAGAAGCCTTAATCAAATTGGTAGTATATTTGGCCCTGTTCTTTCATAGGAAAGCATACAATTTCTATGCTGGCTTTGTCAAAAGCTAGGTCATGAAATTTCATTAAAATGTGTAGTTAATAAAGTCCTTATTCACTTTATTAGGTATTTAGTGTCTAGAAGGCTCTTTAATTTCATAATCTCATATCTTCAATACAATTTGTATTATTCTGGTTTGTGTATTTTTTAGTGTTAGAATAAATTATATTTCAATAAAATATTTCTGCCATTTGTGACTCAGTTGTGAATTCTCATGACATTTTGTAACTGTTTTCATTAGCCCTCTTCCTTTGCTTCCTTATTATTAAGTTGTTACTTAATGACACCCTCAGAATATTTTAACAAAATTAAATTTAAAAATATTTGTCTTGATACATTTACATGATTGTGCCAAAACATAACACAAATACTGCAATGATATGGCTGGCTGTCCTGATTTCACTGCAACAGAATCATAGAATCAGTTTTCTGTTTAGGAGGGCTGCGTTTTTGAGAAGGCTGCAGCATCCGATTTGGTGGGAAGAAAGCTGATAAGACACTTTGTTTTAGTTCATGGCCAGCCATGGTATGCGCGTTTCCATAGCGATCAAGGTCTCCAGCAAGTTCGAGTTGGCCAGGTGCTAAAGCTCAGAGGAGCAAAAGCCAGGGCAGCCGGCCCAGGCTGGCCAACAGCAGTATTCCATACCATAAACCTCACGGTCACTGTAAATTGGAAGGTTTGCTGGGGACAGCCCTCTTCTCCTCTTTCCTCAATGGGCATCATCCCTGGAGGGCTTCACCCGTCCTTATGCTCCCAAGGCCCTCTCTCCCCTTCGCTGGAGCTGTGCTGCTCGCAGTGTTTGGCACCTGGGACTCACCGCTGGGAGCATGCAACTCACCACCACTGTATGGGCTGAGCATAACTTTGTGTTTTATATTAGTACTGGTATTAATATTAGTTTTATTATTATTTTATTAAATGTTTCTATTTCAACTCACGCATCTCCTTTCCTTTTCCTGATTCCCCTTTCCCAGGTGGGGAGGGGTCACTGGGTGATGGAACAGCTGACAAAACAACACTGTCACACGGTGCGTGATTGCCTTTACCCATGGTAAACACAGATAAAAATAAAGACAGAAAACATAATCTCTGCAGAATTCATTCCCATGGAATGGTAATACCACATTTATTTACACTATGGAGTAGGTAGGTGCCCACAATGTGCTCATGGTCCTTAACTGTCAGGCACCCAACTGAGTAGAAAACACTGGAATAAGGAACACAGAAGGGATGTGCTCCAGTCCCACCTCATGTGGAGTCAAAAATGCCCCAAAATCACACAGCTGGAGGTGATTCTGCATCCTGAAGGTTAGACGTGAAACAAGTAACAGAGCCAGGGAAGGAAGAGCACGCTGATCTGTCTTCTGGTCATCTGCTGTTCTCTTCTTTCTTTCTGTTTGTCTGTCTACTTCAGAATACAGATGCATACTTTTCACAAAATTTGTGAGAAGGTGCTGGTTATGAGTCTGAGACTACCGACTTGTGTCCTATCTGCATGAGACACTTTAGTCTTCAAGGATAACTGAGCCCATTGTTCCCAGGAGTGTATTGAAACACACAGCGATCACGCACCTAATTACCATGTTCCTCTTCTTTCACATGGATTCTGCATCATCATATCTATTTGATGTGAGCATTAATAAGAAATAAAGAAAAGACCTAACTAACTAATGTTTGGCCACAATTATGTTTGAAATAGCCGTAAGAACTATCATCATTGAAGAGAAAGACAAGCTTTCCCAGTCATGGAAATCATTGGGTTTGTTGTGAGCAGATCCCAACCAGCAACAAAGCACTCACCAGCCACTCACTCACTACCCCCCCACCTCCCAGCTGGATGGGGGAAAGAATTAGAAAAGCAAAAGTGACAAAAAACCAAGTGGGTCAAGATGAAGACTGCTTAATAAATGAAAGAATAAAAAGTTTTAAAACTTTGTAAGTGATGCAAAGGTAATCAGTCACCACCTCCCACAAGCGGACCAATGCCTAGCCAGTCCCCAAGCAACAGCTGCCTTGGAAAGACCACCCTTATCTTTATCACTGAGCCTGATGTTATACAACATAAAATAACCCTTTGGACAGTTGGGGTCAGCTCTCCCAGCTGTGTCCCCTCCCAGCATCTTGGCCACCCCCAGACTACTCGCTGGCAGGGCAGCTTGAGAAACAGAGAAGGCCTTGACATTGTGCGAGCACTGCCTAGCCATAGCTAAAACATTGCTGTGTTATCAGGACTGTTTTTTGGTCACAAATCTACAACACAGCAACATACAAGCTGCTACAAAGAAAACTAACTCCATCCCAGCCAGGCCCAGTACAGAGTTAAAACCAAATCTTTGCCTTCACTATTTACACTCATCTCTTACGTTTCTATCACCTGCCTGTCACTGCGGTGCCTGAGTCTGTTTAGAGAAATAAAGATCCATGAAGAAGTTTGAGAAGCAGATGACTTGCCTCTACTGAGCTACTGCAAAACTTCTCCCTTTCTTCCCTGCCAGCGTGAGCCCCTACTAACTGTTGTGAGCATGAGAGATTGATCAGCCAGACTTCATGGAGTGTCAGTCAGACATAAACTGGCCTTAAAGGTTCAGTGTGATGTCTCCTGTCTACTGAGATATCGGTCTATATAAATAGTTCTTGATTTGTCATCACAGTTGCTTTCCAGTGAAGGTGATTATAAATCTCTACATAAANCTTTCTTCCCTGCCAGTGTGAGCCCCTACTAACTGTTGTAAGCATGAGAGATTGATCAGCCAGACTTCATGGAGTGTCAGTCAGACATAAACTGGCCTTAAAGGTTCAGTGTGATGTCTCCTGTCTACTGAGATATCGGTCTATATAAATAGTTCTTGATTTGTCATCACAGTTGCTTTCCAGTGAAGGTGATTATAAATCTCTACATAAATTTTCCATGGGAGTCGTGACGTTAAAAGTGGAACGGGACACCTTCACACACGTGGCTTCCTTACACCTAAGAAAGACCCACCAACTCTTCTGATGTTACAGGTTTATCATAGTGTAAGGCTCGGATCTGTTTGTGCTACGATCTCAACAGATTGATATGGCTTACAGAAATAGAACTAAGTTTATACTTGCAGTGCAATGTTGTAAGAAATCTAGGGAGAAAGCACTGAGATTTATGATTAAAAGGAATCACAGAAGAGAGTTGATAGCAGCTGTAATTTCTTTACCTATTATTACCTGACTTTGAGGCCCAAAAATTATTATATTTGCCTGTTTCCTGTTACTTCTGCAGTTACTGATAGCAATTCAGCCGCATTTAAAGCTAGAAAATGTTATTGATTTCAGAATTTGGCTTAGTATTCCTTCCAAAATAACCCTGGCTGGCAAAAGAGACTACTACAATGAATTATTATTCTGAGAATAGCACAATTATCCATACAGCATGGCTTTCTCCATCATCAACCAGAGCTGATAATAGGAAGGAGACAACTCTTTTGGCCCTCTGACAAAGCTCTGTGCGGATGCATGGCCAGCAGGGCCACGGGAGCTGATGCTCTGACCGAGGCTTGCCTGCACTGTGCACTCAGTCGCCTGTTTTATGTTTGCTCCCAAGAACGGGTGGTATTTTCCACTGCCTTTTTTTTATCATGAATGTGCTGAAAGCAGATAAGCAGGAACAAACAGAGGAAAAACCACAAAAGGAAGGTGTGAACATGGCGACTTCTAATTTTTAGACAGACTGTGCAAGTTTATTAACTTTCAGGAATACTCTGTGGTCTCTGAGTGAGAAAGTGGCCTTTTCCTCTAGTTCTGAGAAATAACTGATTTATTTTTTCACCACGACCCCAGCTCATGAATATTAATGACTTCATGCTTCCCTCAAAGATGCGTTACCAGCACTTTGGAGTTGGGGTAAATCATGAAGAAATGGATTAATGCATGCGTCATAGTAAAATCACTCCCTAAGGACTCTGGAAATTCATATTAAACTAACAGGCTTGTAGCCGCTGCCCAGTGACAACTGGGAAAGGGGAGGCGAGAAACGGAGCGGCGGCGCCGTGCTCCCCTCGGGCTCCCGTCGGGCTCCCGTCAGGCAGGCCCGACCC
>VZSC01002527.1:0-11140 GCA_013398225.1 Steatornis caripensis
CCAAAACCCTCACGACGACACCAGCCACGTAGCCATAATGCAGTGTAGAAAAAGTCTAAGGCATACATGCAACTTCTGTGATGTAGCATGACTGTCACTATACATGAGGGCAAAGAGAGTTTATTGTGAATCTTAGGCTGTGTTTTAGTTTGTCCTGTTACTTCCCAGAAGCTCTACTACTGCTCCCTTAAGATGCAATAGCATTTTTTAGAGAGGTCATAGAACATTTACTGTGCCTTATGCTCTAAGCAAGAAGCACAGGTAGCTTTAGGCTGTGGTCTGTTCAGTTTCCATGACCTAATCAATATCAGCTTTACCAACGTGAAGATTTTATTCTTAATTTGTCCCTAGTAAATATAGTAAGTCAAACATATATGCACTCAGGAGGGTTATAAAAGGTGTGCTCTGCTCCCCATTAACTTCAGCAAGCTCGTGAACTCTTACATCGTTCAGTGGTGTTAAGTCCATGTAGCTACAATTCTCTTACAACATGTAAAGATCAGAGCTGCATTCCTATCCCATATCAGGGTTTGCAGTTTTTTCATGTGCTCAATTTTTATCCAGAATATAATGTTCTAATCTCTTTTGCTATACATCTCTGTTGATACATTCATGACTTAAAGCTAGCATAGGCATCAACTGTGATATTCATGTAAGTAGAAATCTTCCAGTGGCATGAAATTCCTCTCTGGTTTCTAAATTAATACCATAACATGTCTTTTTACAGAGATTTAGTGGAGAAAGGGAGTATTAAACACCTATTTCTGTCTGATAATTCTGTGTTCAGAAACAAATTTTGGGGTAACAGCAAAAATTTGTAGTTTTCAGAGCAGTGAAATAATTAATGACTGTCACAAGACTGGAGGTAGTATTTTCTGATTCTGAAAAAATAATTATCTGTTAACACTCATATCTGTGTTTATTAAATATAATAATTATTTGTAAATTTCTCTCTACAGATTATAAAATAAGCTTAGGAAAATTGGTTATAACAATGAATAAAAATTAGCTTTTGTGAATATTCCTCTAATTTTGTAATGGCACAGAATGCCACAGGAAGAGATACGAATGTGTTAGGACCAATATCTAAGACCTCCCATGTCACTAGTGGGTAGAGTGACGCTGGAGACACTTCCTAGGACTGTCCACCTGTTTGTGAAAGAACCGGCATAGGCTGGGAACACAATACGAAAATTAATATGATGAACATCTACATACGTTTCCATTTTTTAAAAAAGTGCTGTTTAGCTACATAAAACTGTATTTTAATAAGGTATTCTCTGCATTTACATTCTTTTCCACAGTTGCAAACATATATATAACAGAAATATTTTCTCACGAAATTTCATTTCTACATTTCTAAAGTGACATTGTCAAAAAAATACACTGTATGAGAAACCTAGGTCCTATCAAATTCAATGGTAGCTTTATCATTTACTTCAATGACAGTTGAATTATACCTCAGAATCATAGAATCATAAGTACCAGGTTGAAAGGGACCTCAAGGATCATCTGGTCCAATCTTTCTTGGCAAAAGCACAGTCTAGACAAGATGGCCCAACACTCTGTCCAGCTGAATCTCAAAACGTTGAGAAATCCACCATTTCCTCTGGGAAATTATTCCAATGGTTGATTGTTCTCATAATGAAAAATTTTCCTCTTGTATCCAATCAGAATTTCCCCAGAAGTAACTTGTACTCACTACCACTCACCTTTTGCATGTCCCCATCTTCTTCGTAGTAATCTTAAATACTGGAACATGATGATGAGGTCTCCCCTAAGCCTCCTTTTCTCAAGGCTGAACAAACCCAGTTTTCCCAGCCTTTCCTCATATGGCAGGCTTCCTAGGCCTTTGATCATCTTTGTGGCTATTCTCTGGACTCTGTCCAGCCTGTCCGCATCTTTTTTGTGTAACGGGGACAAAAACTGAACACAGTGTTCCTGGTGTGGCCTGACAAGTGCTGAGTAGAGTGTGATAATGACTTCTTTGTCTCTGCTGGTGATACCCTTGTTGATGCAACCCAGCACACTGTTGGTTTTGCCACTGCAGCACACTGTTGACTGATATTGAGCTTGTTGTCCACCAAGACCCCTAGATCCATTTCCATAGAGCTGCCCTCCAGCCATGTAGATGCCAGTCTGTGCTGCACTCCTGGATTATGTTTTCCCAGGTGTAAGAATTTACATTTGTCCTTGTTGAACCTCATCAGGTTCTTGTTAGCCCACTCTTCCAGCCTATCTGGGTCTTCCTGCAGGGTGACTCTCTCTTCTGAAGTGTCCTCTTCCCCACTCATTTTAGTATCATCAGCAAACTTCATCAGGGTACACTTGATCACATCATCCAGATCACTTATGAAGATATTAACCAGTGTTGGGCCTGATATCGATTCCTGGGGGACCCCACTTATGATAGATTGCCAGTTTGAAAAAGGGCTATTTACCACCACCCTCAGGGTGTGGCCTGTCAGCCAATTCCCCATCCACTGCACAGACCAGTTGTCTAGACCGTAACACATCAGCTGCTTTAGGAGGAGGCTGTGGGGATGTCTGTCAAACCCTTGTAGAAATCCAGGTACTCAATGTCCCACTTACTTACCCCACATCAACCAAGTAGGTTACTTTGTCATAGAAGGCAATCAATCAGGTTTATCAAGCATGATTTGCCCTTGGTGAACTCATGCTGGCTTTTCCCAATCATGTGCTTCATTTGACTTCTGATAGCCCCCAGGAGGATTTGCTCCATAACTTTCCCAGGGAATGAAGTAAGACTGATGGGCCTATAGTTTCCTGGATCCTCCTTTAAGTCCTTCTTGTAGATGGGGGTGACATTAACTTTCTTCAAGTCTTCTAGGACATCCCCAATCTCCATAACTTCTTAAAGATAATGGAGAGTGGCCTTGCAATGTCGGCAGCCAGCTCTCTTAACAGTCTCGGGTGGCTGATGTCTGGGCCCATGGATATGTAGGGGTCAAACTCCTGCAATAGTTAGCACACCAACTCTTCCTTCACTGGTGGCAGGTCTGTATTTGCATCAACCTGGTTTTTTGTACCCAAGGCCTGGGCCCTGACAGTGCTGGTGAAGACAGAAGCAAAGAAAGTGTTGAGAAGCTCTGCCTTTTCAGTGTTGTTGGTGACTAATTCACCTCTCCTGTCAAACAGTAGGCCAGTATTCTTCTGTTTCTGCTTGTTGTTAACATACCTAAAGAAATCTTTCTTGTAGTTTTTGACATCTCTGACCAATTTCAATTAAAGCTGAACTTACTATATAGATACCATACAGAAAGGTATTTTCAAAGGAATGGAGTTCTTTCTTATGGTATTTTTTATCTGTCACTTATCACACAATATCTTGTGTGATATTGCTATGCTTGTTTAAATATTTGATGTATTCCATCAGATGGTTGGATGTATTGTAGTCAAGGGGCCAGGGTTTTGTTTTGTACCTATCTGTTTTTTAAACATTAAACACCAAACATCTGCACTATAGTAAGAATGATATAGAATACATCTGAAAAACCACTGTAAACTGCATAGCTCAAATATTTTTGTTACTGTTACATTAAAATCTGTTTTAATTTGAGCATAGCTTGAGTAATTTTTTTAATGTAGAAGAAGTATAGTTTCAGGAATCTGAAGCCAAAGCTGTTGCTAGTTGGTAAGCTGTTTAAACAGAAACAAAACTAAAAATTACCAGTTTCAAATTATCTTTTGTACTCCTGTAACTCAAAGATGGCATTTTAAAAATGAATCTTTAGTAGGAAAAGTACAAAAACCATCCCGTTAGGAAAAGCATCTACTGAATATGAATGGGGATATTATTCAACATAAAATCACAATGCCTTTCAGCACACAAATTAAATGTGCACGTGCAGCAATCTTTCTGACACTATAAAGATTCAAAGGATCCATTACGGTCTTCTAGTTTACAATCTGTGCACTAGCAAGTTTCATGATAGACTGAGCTATTACACACTCTGTTGTGCCAATGTTATACTTCAGAGAGAGAGAAATTAAACAAAAGGTATTAAACAGAAAAGAGATATTAACATGTAACCATGTTGTTTAAAATATTACAATGCATTTGGTATAATATTATATAAGACAACATAGTGGCTGTGTCATTTGAATAAAGAATCAAACCAAAATAATGGTTTAGATTCAGTTCTTTGTAATTGTCATTGAAATCATTGCTGCTGCGAATTAGCTTGAGTGATAGCATTGCTGAAGAACAGTCTTGGAAAGCAGAAAAGGGACTTGTCAAAAAGCATTCTTTTGGAGAAAATTTCTGAGGACTAAGGAAGATCTTTCATACCTTTTCCATATCAGTTTCTTCTGAGTTCTTTATGAGCTGTATTAGTGACAGAAACATGCTGTCAGGAAACATACATTTTGATTTTAGTTTTATGTTTTGTTGTGGTTTTACTTAAGCAGACAGTAAAAGAAGTAAAGGCGCACTTGGTAACAATCTACTTTCTTTAAGGCCTTCACATTCAACTTTTGTTGATATCTACAGGGAAATTCACCTAGATGAAGTATAGGAGCTACAACCTTGACTTTTTGTAAGGTAAGGCAGATCCATATTATTCTGTTTCTAACAATCATCTAAGCTGCCGTGCTAAAGTTAAATTCTGATGCCATGCAACAAACCAGAGAATTCAATGGTGTAAATATAGATGACTAATTTAATCTGAGATTCCCTCAAGAACTCCACCTGGCTTCTGCCTGCCACAGCTGGATAGACTTCTCTTTCATTACCCAATTCAAATCTTTCAGAACCATACAGAGGCCCTTCATGTTCCAGAGTCTATGAAACAGAAGAAAACACCTGTATTTCAGTAAGTGTGAAAACAAAACGAAACACTCCTAATGACAGCAGTGAGATAAATGCTTCATAAATGGGGCTAGAAGTTAAGAGTTGCTGTATAAATTGATAATATTCCCATTTATCAAGGTCAAATTTGCAAGTCCAGGTAACTGACTCCGCAAACTAAACACATTGCACCTTTTTCCCTATTCCCAGTCTGTGGTAAGAGAAGGGTTCTTCTGGGTTTTTTTCCTCCCCATATTATCAAAAGTTAGTTCAGTACCTGTCTAAAGAAAGCATGATTCATTCAAGGACTGTAAATTAACTTGTACAGTTTACCATGTTTTTCTGTCTTGTACAGAGCAAGAACTTCCTATAATGAATTATTATGATACTTCATAGCGCAAAGTACACTTCAAGGGATCAATTTCAGTTCTTGCAGATCTGGATCAGCTTACGCATTTTCAAACTAAGCTACACTGCCATCCCTTTGGTGTATTTTAAAAGACATATATTTACCAAAAAAGAAAGTATTTTCATATTTTGATCCTTTAATAACTCTCAAAAGCAAGAAGCTGGCAAAACATCAGGATTGGCGTGATTTTATGAATTTTACACAGATGTTCATAAAATTAATGTAATCTTTATAATTGCAGTTATCATTTGGACATTCACAGAAGGATATTGACTTTCATTGCAAAGCTCATCTGAATACTAATGAAGGTGTCTTTATTACTGCGTGAGTACAACCTATGTTTTGGAATATTGGTACATTGGTACGCGGTATAATAAAATATTGTAATGCTATACAGTGAGTTTGGGGAAGCAATAAAGCACCATTTTTAGAAAAAAAGAGACCAATTTATGCAAGAGTAGCTTTAGTCTACTTGCATCTTGACAAAAAGATCTAGTTCAGTACAGCTCCATAACAATAGATTTTTGATTGGGTGCCAGGTGGATGATTGATATGAACAGGCCAAGCATGACATTCATTAATGACATTTCCTTCAAACATGTCAGAATACTTAATGTCTTGTCCCATTTAATTGAAAAGAGCATATATTTTCATGTTTTGTTCTTTAAAAGGAGACCAAATTTTAAGCATTTGGAACAATAAAGTCCCCAGTTGCCCTACTGGGAGCAACTTTTGTAGGCGAGTGTGGCACACTTGTTTTGGTACTGTTCTGCAGAGATCCCTGTGACAGTGGGGTTTTTTTGTGCTTGACTCTGTTTCCCTGCCTATCATTCTTTTGAAGTCCAGAGCATTGGAATATAAAATCACATTCATGAAGAGACAAATTATGTTGTTTTTTTTTTTTTTTCCTGACAGACTGAGGAGAGATGTACAGCTCAGCATCCATGAAAGAAATTTTTAATTCCACAAACATTTGTTTATTGAGTTGGAAAGTTGTTTGTATCTCAAAAAAAAATATAAAAATTGTTTGTAATTTTGGAAGAAATTCAAGCAATTCTTCTATATATTGTTTCGGAGGTTAAATGCCTGGCACAGTAGGAACTTGTAGAGGATTCAGGAAGAAATTGAATTCTCTGCAAAGACTAAACAAAAGAATGATCAAATGCTGAAACATAGATTATAGCAGAAAGGGTGTTCTGAGGTTAATATCAAAGTCTATGGAAAGTCCCATTTCTTGGAGCTGCAAGAGTAAGGACTGAAACAAAACAAAAGACATGATAGAAGATCTCAGAACAGCAAGCTATGAGAAAGAAAGCATGGACATGGATGTGTATACAGGGTAACCTGAAAGTGAACAAATCTGATAGCTTTCCTGCAAATTAACAGTGTGTCACGGTTTAAAGCTGGGCTGGCTGTTAAGTGAACGACAGACGCTCTTTGTTAACCCCCTCCCTCCCCAAAGTGGGGGGGGAAAGAGAAAAGGGAAAGAGACTTATGGGTTAGAAAAGTTAAAACAGCTTTAATCTAACTACAATAATAATGAATAATAATAATAATGAAATATACACAAATATACAAATATGTACAAAACCGATATCGAGCTCCCCCCCCACTGATGACGAATACGTCACCCGGACGCTGCGGGGCACGCCCCAGGAAAGTCCCGGACTGTACTCAGCAGCAGCAGGCAGGAGCTGGATTCAGGAATGCACAGATCGGGATCGAAGGCAGAAGAATCAGAGTCCTCCTTGGATGCCGGCCACAGAAGAAGAGAGCGAGACCCTCGTGATCCCTCAGCTTTATACCGAGTATGATGCATATGGGATGGAATACTCCCTTTGGTCAGTTTTGGGTCACCTGTCCGACCCGCTCCTCCCCATTGCAGGGTCGCAGGGGTGATGACTTCTCTGCTCTTTCAGTTCCGGCGCATAAGAAAGTTAGCAGAAGCAAGCATTGACCTTGGTCTCCATAGGGATAACTATAAGCAAGGGCCTTACTGCATTCCATTCCTACTGATGTTCCAGCCCTAACTATAAACACCAAGCCTTATCACTGCTAGAAGCAGCTACTGTCTGGAAAAACATGCAGTTAATTTCAGAGAGTGCAGCTTCTCAGAAGAGACTTCACTAAAAAGCAAAATTACTAAAAGAAAACTTGTTCTGTCCTCTCCCAAACCAGGACACAGTGGTATGAAGAGGAAGCAAAATCACAGACAGAAGACTTCTGTCAGCAAAATGAAAGAAGTAGGCTTGGAATCAGAGGAAAGGAATACAGAAGAATATATTAAATCCTTGAAGAAATAAATGATGTAGTGTTTTGGTTTCTTGCAGATCTGGTATAATGCAGTTTATGTGCATGTATTTCACTGGTAAATTTCACATTTTACTAAATTTTCACAATACATTTCCTGTAGTCTGACTTAATAAGCAATACATGTTATTATAAACAAAGTAATTTCATTATATCTCATACAAATCTACAAGCATGTTTAAACCAGTGGCCAAGATAGATCATTGATTTCAGAATGGATACTCAAAAGAGCAGCAAGTGAACCTGCATAGCATGAAACACATCTAAAGAAAACCACCCTATCTTCATCAGGGCAGACCTATTCTCCCTGAAAGTTAAGTTAACTTATAAGTTAAACTTATGTTGGAAGCAGTTCCAGAAGATATTCAAATATAAACCTGAGAGTGGTTCTAGTTGTTCATTTCCAGACAGTCACAGTAAAGAGAGTGGCACATCAAAGTGGAAGTCTCACCAAATATGCACCAGGAAGTCATGGTCAACGGATTTCCTCTCAGTGTGATGCCATTGGTGATTAACCACTCCTGAAGAGCATAGCTGTCAGGATAATAAGGCTACCATGGAAGTACAGCCACTCTAGGCATCCTCTGTAGTAATGTTCACCGGGTGATTTCCACAGGCTGAGAGATTCTGTAGGTGACTTGACACAATATTTATGACCTTGTTGGTCTTGGAAAAAACAGTTAGTGCTCCAGGAATTTCAAGGAGATAGCAAAACTGCATGATGTTTTTTTGGGGCGTGATGGGTTTTTGTTTGTTTTCGTGCCTGTTCAAGTAGAAGCAGTTAATAGAGGTATTCTGTATATAAATGGAGGGAATAGAGACTCATACAAGTGAGAAAATAAAAAGGGTGTGCATTTAACTCTGTGGGTTTCTAATTGAAATAATGTTTCTTTGCTTTTTTGTGATATAGTGCATGGACAGAATCCACAATATAATTCTATTTCTGTTATAGAGAAAAGTTTTGCCACAAAAGTCTTAAAGTATCAAACTCTTATAAACATCTTATAGGAGCGAGTGGGATCTGCAAGGTATTCAGACGTAGTTCTTAAATTCAGTTCAAAACTATGAATTCCTGTAGGGGATCTCAAGTATTACATCAGCTTGTATAATGCCGATGCAGTAAATTGTCGAGTACTGCCTTAGTTTATTGGCATAAAGCTATTATTTTTAAAAACAGTAATTTTTTTGTTTAAGTATCTTCGCTTGAGCAGTTTTAGACATTTTTACAGATGAACTCAGTACTGTATACTTAAACTTACATCATGAAAATTTCAAGCTACATCAAATTCTAAGGTATTGTATTTCTTTTTATTACACAAATATATCACGTTCTTTGATCTTTTACGTACTTGCCAAACTGTGATTGAATTAACCAAATAACACGATATGACATTTAACTTTTTTTCCACTATTTTGCTCTTACTATCAAAAAATAATCAACAAAAAAACTCTATCCTAAGAAGGAAATATATCTGATACTCTTCTCTGTATATGCATCTATATTGTCCTACTATTATATTGCATTATATTACTTACATACTTGTCTTACACTTTTAACTTGAAGGAAGAAGAATGCTATACTGATCAACAAAATAATCTTCTTTACTACTAATTTCTTTTCTGGTTTCCTTTCCATCCATACTTCACTTGCTCACTTTTGCTCTTTCAGATTCCCTCAACTGTTTCTGTCTATAATGTCTGCTATTATTTTCATTAGTTTTTGTTGGCTTTTGCCAGATGTCTTAGCCAAGTTCATTCTTTTCCAGTTATTGCCCTCACCTTTTTCTTGATATCACTCATGTTTTCTTCTGCCCCATCACTATAGCATTTGAAAGCCTTCTATAGCTATAGAAAAGTTCCTAAACTGTCATGGATTTACTTATCAGCAACATTGACCTTTACCAGTTCTCTCTTCCCCACCCCCATCTTTCTTAGTTTCATTTTGTTTTGTTCCCACATAGTGTAACTTAGTATAAGTTTTTATTAACCTTTCTATCTTTTCTTCTGATACAATACATTCCAAACAAATGTAGGGAGTACTATACAAATGAGAAAAGCTTTTTCTCTGAAAAATTTACCTCGAAATATTTCAAGAACATGGTTTGTTCTTATATATATCCAGATTGCAAATTATAAGCAATAATAAATAAAAAAATAAATAAAAATTTCAAGGAAATCAGACAATGCAGATAAGATAAAAGTGCAGCACATACTGACAGACTGAAAATTGGAACACAAACCACATGCTTTTATTCAGGCTTCCCTCAGGACTAATTTCCAGAGTTGAAAGCAGTTGTCCCAAATGAAAAGAGATTTGGGTGGGGATTTGCAATCTATTACATTTGATCCTGTCCTTTCCTAGGTAGTTTGATATTCGTGACTATATTAGTCTCCTTGTGTAAGGGAGGAGAAGCTTAATTTTCCAGGATAATAACATTTGATATCTTAGACAGTTATATGAAAATCTATGTAACATCTGCTTTTTGCTAAGGATTTGGCATAGTATATAGACGACCACTTTAATGCTAAGAGGAGTTTTTGAGATCATATTAATTTGGTCATTAACAGCAATACATAATGAAAAATAAGACATGATCACTAAAATGGTATGAAGATTAAAATGTGATTATATCTTATTATTTTTCTTCTTTCATTTTTGGTGTTTTAATTTCTAAATGTTTCCTTTCAACTTCTTTTTCTTGTTTCTCTCTAAAACCCTTTAAAATGTCAAACTTATGTCTTCCTGTCTCTTTACTGAATCCCATCAGCCACAGAATCACAAAATTATTCTGGGTGGATGGGATCATGGGAGATCACCTTGCAATCTGCTTCATCTTTCTAAAACAAGGTTAGGAGCCATATGTCCATCCAGTTTACATCCATCGGTGGCCTTGTAAATTTTCTAAGTATGTTAGTTCTTAGGAAATTTATTTTTAACTCCCTGTTTTACTGATAATTCAGGGTGAATTAGAGCAGCTTTCCAATAAAAAAGTGCAGTTCCAAATCTTTTTACATTGCTTACAATTTGATGACTTTTCCTAGATAACTATAGCTTTTTCTACTACAGTGTCCTCTATTTTAAATTCACTATGTTATGTACCATATACACTCATATTTTTTATGAAAGAGACAGTAGTAGATTTTTTGAAAGTCCTAGCATGGATCTCAATTCAAACAAGGAAATTCAGATCTTTTAAAAAACTTTATTTCCTTCACATCTTTTTTTTCCCCCCGTTTTTTATTCTCTTCAGCTTTCTTTCCTATTAGAAATTTTTTACGAGCTACATGGAATGAAAACATTGATGCTTTTGCAGCTGAAAACACTATAATATGCTCTAATTAGTCATCAGTCATTTCAAAATGCTTTAAATGAGCAGTGAAATCTCAAATGTTATTTATTAATGTTCCTCAGACAAAAATGTATTTTATTCAATGCTCTTATGTGATTTTGGAGTTGTCGCGGTTTGAGCCCAGCCGGCAACAAAGAACCACGCAGCCGCTCGCTCACTGCACAGCCCCCCCCCCCCCCCCCCCCCCCCCCCCCCCCCCCCCCCCCCCCCCCCCCCCCCCCCCCCCCCCCCCCCCCCCCCCCCCCCCCCCCCCCCCCCCCC
>VZSC01002527.1:21260-51012 GCA_013398225.1 Steatornis caripensis
CTACTGATGTTCCAGCACTAACTATAAACACTGAGCATTATCACTGCTAGAAGCAACTACTGCCTGGCAAAACATGCAGTTAATTTCAGAGAGTGCAGCTTCTCAGAAGAGGCTTAACTAAAAAGCAAAGTTAATGAAAGAAAATCAGTTTTGTCCTGGCCCAAACCAGGACACTGGGGATGCACTGAAACAGGTTTTCTTCATTCTTCTGGCGGAGAAGTTGAATGAAACAACAATATGCCCTTATGACAAAGTAAGCCAACAGCACCTGTGGTTGCATTAGGCAAAGCATTGTCAGCAGGTTGAGGGAGGTGATCCTTCCCCTCTGCTCAGCCCTGGTGAGACATAGTTGGATTGCTGGGTCCTGTTCTGGCCTCCCCAGAACAAGATAGATGGACAAATACTGCAGCAAGTCCAGCAAAGAGGCACAAAGATGATGAAGGGACTGGATCATCTAGCATACAAGGAAAGGCTGAGACAGCTGGGGTTGTTCAGCCTGGAGAAGAGAAGGTTTAGGGGCATCTGATCAATACGTATACATACCTGATGGTGGACAGTAAAGAAGAAAAGTGGTGTCCAATGAGAAGACAAGAGGCAAAGGGCACAAATTGAAACATCAGAAATTATATGTAAACATAAGAAAACCTTTTTTACTGTGAGGGTGATCAAAGGCTGGAAGAGGTTGTCCAGAGAGGCTGTGGAGTCTCCACTTTTGGAGATATTCAAAACTCAACAAGCTGTGATCCTGCTTTGATCCAGAGTTGAACTGGATGATCACCAGAGGTCCCTTCCAACCTCAAATATTCAGTTATTCTGTTTCTGCCTAGTCCAATTCCTTGAGCTATTTGGTCAGAGATGCAATGTCACTGGTATTCTGAATTACAGTTAGAAGGAAGATTTTTTTTAAATTATTTTTAAAGTAAAGAATAATTCTACAAAAGGGTCAGAAGTACTTTAAAATTTATTCCAAGGTTAGTGCTATTGTGCAATACTACATATTTTCAGAATTTTACAGATTGTTGCGGAATTCTCTTTACAGCACTTTATTACCAGAAACAAGAAATGCAAATTAAGAGATGCAAAACTTGTGATTGTTTTAATTAGACACTTGTAGATGTTCATTTGGAATGTACGATTTGTTTGCATTGACTGCAATTTGAGTTACTATACCTGATATATCTTTGATATACCAAGAGAATTTTTTCATAATAAAACTTTAATAAATTTTATTTTAGAAATAAAGTAGATGACAGCAAATATTCTAGTCTAAATGTTCAGACAAATTAGTAGAAATTATGAAAATCATTGGACCTTAACATTATGAAATGAAGACCCTAATATTACTTTAGAAGAACCTTTTTAAAACTGTGGATTTTAATTATAAATCCATTGACCAATAATGATTTTGTTCTATTAAGAGAAAAAGAATTGTTTACACTGTTATGTATTCTTTAGTATTTCATCCTTCTATTTTGCCTTTACAAAAATTGATATATTTCTACATCCCCAGATGATTTAAAAATTGTTGCTAGTTTCTCAGGAGTACGTACCTGAAATCTTGCACTTACTAATGGTTAAATTTTGTCAGGTTTGTATATAATCTGAAAAAAAAAAATATCTTTAGGGGAATCAAACACTCTGTTCTTTTATACGGTCCATGACCACTTTTCAAACATCCCCTAAGGATAAGCAAATTCTCTGGATGTATTTCATTTTCCCAAACAAAGAAACAGAGAGAAGGTCTTGCTGTCCAAAGCATAGTTTCCTGTCTAAATGGCAACATCAAAAACCTATGTTGTCTCAATGCTTGGTGCCTGTCATGAATAAATATAGTCCAGGAATTATGACAGCAATCACAGAGCAGAAGACTTGCATGTACCCTTTTGCATGGCTTGAGAATGGTACTAAACATTTGATTTTTCCTGTGATACTGTGATTTTCTCTCATTTAAACATATCTTGTGTTCTAGTCAGCCATAATTATGATTAAATACAGTGAAATAATTTTTAAATTATAGAAGAACAATCATCAGAATGAGACATAGCCTGGATATCACCACTGACATTTTCAAGGTTCATAGGAGTCTGCTTCACCAGTCTTGCTATTGAAACGACTGTTGGGGCTCTGAGTGCTCCATAGCTCTGCAACCACTTCCCAGCATTTTAGCTCTCCATGCTCAAAGTCCCCTCTGTTGTATCACAGTTTTGTAACTGTGGACCAGACTGCTGTGGCAATAATGAAGTTGTTAGAAAGAGCTGCAAGGCGCCTCATCACGAGCCTCCCTCCTTAACCAAAGAGCTTCTGTTTGAGCTGCATCCTCTAGTCCTTGTCTGAGCAGTGCTGTAGATGTACCATGCCTGGCTTGCTAGGACTCACCTTCCCTGTCTGGCCCAACTTCCCAGCTTGTCTCTAGGGATTTGTCTTCCTACTGATAATTATTCTTGTCTGAGAAGCACATGATCTATGAAATGTATATATATTGACACTATTTATTATGCTTAGATTTGTAGAAAATGTCCAAGTTAAGCTAACAAAAAAATAGAGCTTCAAATGTTTCTAAGTTGCTTTTTTACCTTTTAGATGAAATTCAGAATAAATTAGATGATTGTGGAGGATTTTATAACGTTCTACTTTAACAGTTTGTTAGAATAAACTTGATTATATATTTTAGACTGACAGTTTTCAGACATTATTTCACACTCTAAAATATTTTCCTTTAGAAAGTTATTTTACCAATAGCAACCTCTTAAAAGCTTGAACACAATATTCATTTAATCTTACTACTTGCAGTCTTTCCTCCTGAAAACACTTTCCCTCCTCTTCCCATCCATTCCTTCCCCTTGATACAGAGCTCATTGGTGTAGTCTGAAAATGCCTATATAAGTGATATTTTGATTGCTGTGACTGCAGCATTCTTGAAATATCTTTTTTTAAAAGGTTCAAAGCAAGTTTTGCATCCGCACACTAAGTATCAAACTGCTTTTCTATTGTTTTTTCACAAGAGAACAGAAGACCAGCTTAAGGAGCTTAAGACAAGAAGCTTGAAGTTTAGCGAGATCAATCCATCACTGGTTCCCAGGGAATGAAAAAGCATCTGAATCTATGAATCCGGGAATCTAGCATAAACCATCTGTGAAATAACAAAACAACAAGTATTGTTCTGATGAATAACAGAAAATTTAAGCTGTTGCCCGTTGTTGGGGTTCTGCATGTCTTCCTCTGAAACATCCAGTACTGGTACATACTGGTGTAAAAAAAAACAATAGAGAGTGAATAAAGACTGCAACAGACTCGCAGTTTCTTTGTCTAAATGAACTTATTTTAGTGACTGAATCTGCAACAGGTTTAAATATTTCAGAATAGGAACAGAAAGTAAGTCTAATGCAAATCAAGGTTATATGCAGCCACTATGAGAGGGCTGATAACTCTGAAAACCACAACAGTCTGACCTGAAAGGGCTTTGCAATTACCCTGGGCAATTACAACTTAGAGGATGTCTTTAATGTTGCCCATCTTAGCATATTTATGAGAGTCATGGCCTCTGCTCACAAAGCTATGTGGACTGTAAGGCCATACATGGAAGTCTTGCAAATTTTTTGGCAGGGGAGGAAAAAAAGGATGTTTTTGTCTGTCTGGTGAAACATAAATGTGAAGAGGTATGAGGGGAATAGTACCTGAATGAATGCATGTAATTCTTACTAACAATTATTAGAATGTTGTGCTAGTATTTGGTATTGTCTCATTGCTAGTACTCACATCTAAATAGAATTTGAAATGTTAGTTTTTACTGTATTAACAAAGAGAAAAGATGCACAGAGGGATCTCCTCCAAAGCAGTTTGACTTAATCATCAATAAAGCTCATTTAAGCCCTACACAGTTAGACTATTAGTTTCTGAAACTATTTTTGCGTGTTTGTTTTGCTTTGTTTAAAAAAAGACTTGAGAAAAGGAAAATATTTATCTTCCTTACTCAACGGAAAAGAAAAAAACATTCTATGTCTCAATAGAATTCATGCTCCTCTCAAGGGAAATGCTTAAATATCAAAAGGGAAAAGTATTATTTTATTTATTCTACAAAACCTCAGCCTAAAATTCTTGTAGTGAAGCCCTGTGGCACATTGTATGTCATAGATAACAATCCATTTTAATTAGATAGATCTCAATTCCTATTTACAGAACTTGATGCTAAAATGGCTATTGATTGCACTAATGAAAAATTGTGCCCTAAATTGTTCGCAATCAAAGTATTTTTAAAGAAAATTATGAGCATGTTCCTGATTTTTCATGTAGCTGTTGTAAAAAACTGTAAAAACATTTTTTATCTGTAGGATCATAGTTGTGTATGTGTGGGACCATGATCTGAACTAACCACTGAACTGAGATCAGTACTGTCACCTATCCGAGATGACTCAAAACAGTTCAGCTGTGTTGCTGACTTTAGGACTTTTATATTTTCTATAGTTGGAAGTTTGCAAGAAATCTGTTTGAAGACATGACATCACAAGTTCACTATTACTTGTCAATACCAGCAACAACAAGCAAGATTTCCTTTGAAGATTAACCACAAATTGTTATGAAAATCCTGTTTTCTCCATGATGTCATGTTAAAGGCTCCTTTGTTAAAAAGTGCAGACCTAGTATCAGTTGAACCATGGCTTTGATGCGAGACTTGTTTTTGTCCGAGTTTATCAAGTCAGTAATTTACTCAAGATTTGCTAGAAAACCCAGAAAGAAGAAAACTTTTTACCCCTAAATACAAAAATTGCTTGTGCAAGTGAACCATATACTAGGCAGCTTCCTGACCATCTGTCTATGATGATCTCAGGTTTAAAGAAAGACTTTAGAGGAACATCAGCAGCATTTTGTCTCTGTCGTGGAAAAGGCTCATGATATAAGACAGAAACATAAGATCTTTTCTAATGGAAATAAATTTAATCTATCTTCAAAAAAAACCCCAGTTATGCAATAATTTGAAGTTTCAGAAAGTAAATTTGTATCACTATTTCTAGAATAATGCTGATGGCATTTTAATTCTGTAAGGTTCTAATTTTTAGGAACTTATTACAGCATAGTAATATTGTGGAAAACATGCTACTTTACATATTATGCAAATCAATGAAGCTCACAACTGAGCTAAACGAAGATCTAGAAAAACATTACAGTCTTCACAGTCATTTTGACTCCTGTTTCTTTCTACTGAGAATTCCTTCTGTCATTATTATGTTCTCTTAATTTTGCTAGAAACTAAAATAACATATACATACCAAATCACATTATTTCTGTCTTTTCCCTGTGCTTCCAGTTCTAGAAGACTTCATGGGGAGAAAGAGTGAAAGAGATGATATTAAGACACTCTAGCATGAGTATTCCAGGTAATCCTGAAACATTTATTTGTCTGTTTTTATTTAATAATGATCCCATTTCTTTGTGCATTTCAATTACCTTAGCTTCTTAGTCAGTCTTTTCTAAATAGTAGGTAACCACAAACTAGTGTAATTACATTAAAATCAGTAGAGCTTCTTCTAGATTATATTTCTTGAGATAAAATCTAATTGCCATTGATGTTGAGAGTAACACCTTGCATTTGTATATTGCTCTTTACTTGCAGATCTCAAACTGCTTACAAATGAGATAATTATCTTCATAATCCTTATTTTGCAGAGAAACTAATTGAAATACAAGAGGTGAAGTGACTTGTTCAGCATCTTTTGAGTCTTGTACATGTAATTTTTAGACTTCATTGCCTAATTATAACTTTTTCACTAGCACATTGGGCCCCTGATAAGTCAAACAGCACATTTAATATACCATCTTGCACAAAGGATTTCAAAACCCTTTCATGTCCAAGCCATGAATTGCTGGGGGGAGGGGGTGTGGAGTGTGTTTGTGTTTTATGTTATTATTGTTATAATCATTATTATTATCATCATTAATAATAATTATAATAATAATTTGTCATATATTTGATACTTTAATAATTTTATTTTTAATACTGTATTGAGAATGCTTTCCTCCATTTAGTTCAATTAGTCAAAGCCAAAATAAAGGAATGGATAATGTTTATAAATTTAATTTTTGAAAATCTAGTTATGAATGAAACAACTAAAACTGAAGGTGAAGTTCAGCTGAGTGTATAGTAACATTCAATTTTTCTTCAATATTATTTTTTATAAATTCTGTGGAGTTTCCAGACAACTAAAATCTGGAAAGTTCAATGAAAGATCCTTATGAATATGTTTTTGTATAAAATTGGAACGATTTCCATCTTAGAGAGCAGAAGAAGTCATACAAATAGTATAGGAGTAGAACAGAAATATTCCTTTATTCCCTTTCAGTGCACAAGAAAAAATGTCCTTCCATATTCTGGAATAACAGAGAAAACATTGTTTCACATTATGAATAGTTAGCATGTGCAACTCATTTGTACAGCGTATAACTGAAGAATCAAATTTATCTGTGTTCTAAATAGGAATTAAAGTATAACAATAATCAGAACTACTAATCATTTAAACAACAATTGAGCATGTTGGAAAGGATAAGTAGAAACCAAATGAGATCACTTGAGATTAGAAAGAAATTTTGCTTAGGTGAAGAATACATTGTTAATTCATCATGGTCTTTTCTTCCCAGCATAATATGAAGACCATCTAACGGCAGTTTGGACAAAACAAATCAGATGGCTGTATCCCTCTACATTCTGACTATAATTCTACTCATGAACCTTCTCCAGACTAACATGTAAAAGGAAGTTCTGATCATAGGAGATGGCAAAATGAGGTTTCCTTGAAGGTTAAACAATTTGTTCAGAGTAGTCTTGAATCTTCAGAGTAAAAGAGGATTTTTGCCAGTAGTTTTTTCACTCACTATACACCATGTCTTTGTAGGTACTTAGGTAACCTGTCTCTTCAAGCACCTAGATTCACAATTTTTGTGCTAACAACATTTTTCAAGCTACCATTCCATGTTAAATCTACGTGAAACTTAAACTTTTTTCAACAAAGAGTCTTTACAGTCTGTACACTGACTCTGAAATCTTCCTCAATGTTGTAATATTACTCAGCAGTGTAGAGGCCCACAAACTACATTCTCACACTAGGTGTCATCTATGGTTCTTCTCTTACCAACATTTCCAAGTCTTTGTGCATTCAAATGCATGTACACAGAGTACCAAATCCAGAAATAAATGCATGTTATGTTCTGTTTAGCACATCAGGGGTTCTCTACACCTGAGGAAATACTCACGTTAGAAACTATTCACATCCAACAGGAATGTAAACATTGGTTTCACAGTAAATATACCACCCTTGTAGAAAACTTTGTACATGATCTTGAGGATCAAATTTCTGCATTGTTGTCTCTGTCTTGTATTTGAACTAGGTCCAGGAATTTCATTAATCTGGTCTCACTTGAAAGTCAACAGAGGTGACCTGCAATTACAGTCCTTTCACCCGCTCCAGTTTATCTTTTCAGGCAAGATAATGGCAGGTAATTCCCTTACCCAGACTGCTCAGAGGGTTTTAATAATTAATTTAATTGGAGCTGCTATCACAGAATCATCAGATTGTTCCAATAAGAGGGATGTCCTTAATATGCAACAAAAATTCAAAAATTCCCAAGAGAGGGCTTGTTCTCCCCCGATTCCTCTTGCTTCCTTGCTCTGATATTGGCTTGGCAATATCACCAGCAGAATTCCAGGCAATGCAGGTTTGTCAAGTAACTTACTTGCATCTGAGACTACAATACCATGAGTCAGCTGCAACTCACCTTGCATCATCATGATTCTGCTCTTCACATTCAATTTTGAGAAGACACAATTGGTGCCTGAAATCTGCTTGAACAAAGACTAAAAGTCACATGGAGTGTACAAATGATACCCTAGAAAGAAGTCTCAGTAGGTTATCTGATCAACATTTTGCCTAGGGTAAGAATACTTTAGCATTTCCTAGAATTTCTTGTAGATATTGCTAACAAATCCCAAAAAACCAGTATCTTGTGACCTTAAAGTAGAAGGAGTTGACTGCTCTAATGAGTCTGATAGGTTCATTTTATCATTGCACTTACAGGTATTTTACCTGAATTGCTGCTATAAAGAAGGTGCTATACAAATAGAAATTGGTTTTCTCCCACTCAAGAAAGTAATAACACACTTCAGCAGGCAAATCAAAAGATTAATACAAGGATCTCATGGTTGTTTGCAGATATCTAAACTTTGATCTCTTGGATTGTATACATATATACACATTTTTCTTGTAACTTCTTGCTGTTTTTTTCATATGTAGTATCTCTAAATTTTTAACCATAATATGGCATTAGTAGGTAAATAATATCATCATCTTGACTTGGGTATTAATTGACTAAACAGTGTCATAAATTTGGTCATGCTTACTGAACATAATTTTTGGTACCTGCAGTTCCTGAGTAACCTTTCATGGAAGACACACCATTTTGAAAGTATTAGGAAGTTGAAATATTTCTCATAGCTTCTCAAAAGGCCTTAAATATTGAGATGTAATTTCCAACAAATGGCAGTGGTAACTATGTACTCTGGAGCTTTCAATTTTGACCTGATTTTAAACAAAAGGGCCTAGGTGTCAGGATTCTGAGTACCTTAATGGCCCTGACCAGCCTCACCTGGGGCTTCCCCTTCCTTTCACGGGCCCAGAGGCTTCATTTAAGGTCAGCTGGCATCCTTTAGTCCTGGCTTGGGTTATGTTGTAGTGGTAGTGGTCTGCAGTCCTTGTTTCTGAATAGACCTGGAGTCCATCTGGACAGAAGTCCAGTTTCCTTTTTCTTCTGCTTACATCTTTGTCCTTGTAAAAAAAATGGCCTTTAGAGCTGGTTTGTTCCTTTGCCTTGTCTGGTGCTGTTGGTATACACCCTTTCCAGGCCCTAGTTTTGCCTGCTGTTGTCAGTCCTTGTGGGACTGCATTTTTTCACGAGGGCATGGGATCCCCCATGAGGGTCTCTCTCAGTTCCTGGCTTGTTCCCTGCACAGGGTGGTTTGGCTGTTCCCTGACATTCAGACACAAGTGATTTATTCATGCTGTACAGAGTCCATACCCCTGTCTGAATTAAACTGTTGATTAATTTAGTATGTCAATGTGAAATAAGAACATTTTTCACATAGGTCAATCAATTTATCTGATTGCCATCCATGCTAATATTGGAAGGCAAATGGCATGACTTACTCTCTTGTAAATAAATTCTGCAGAATTCTTCCTTTGAGTAATTTATTACCCTAGTAGCATTTCTACTTCAAGAGTCCCCAGAAGGCATGGCTATCTGGTTCAGAATAGTATTATTATCCTAAAATTAACTTATAGAATCAAAAGTTAAATGTATCATGAAGGAAGGTTTTGTGTACTTATATTTTCTCTTCATGATACCAAAGAAAGCAGTAAGATACTTTTCCATCTGTTCTGTGTTAAAAATCAGAATTTGCATGGGATATGTACTGAGGAAATAACAAGAACTTGTGAGACCTATGAGATCTGTGAGTATTCATCCTTTTTTATTATTATCTATCTTGATTAAATTTGACATACAGTTAACTGGTAACATGAAGAGGTTGCAAGCAGCATTTCTGCCATTCAAGCAGTATCCTGTCTACCTTTTTCCACTTTCTCTTACTCCACAAAATGCAGTAACGAGGTGCCTTCCTATTGCCTACTTCTCAGTACACTATATATCTCACAATAGGAAACTTATTGAAGGAAATGAGATACCTGTTAATTCTTCGAAAGACAGAGAATGGTCATGGTTTCAGGAAAAGAAAATCTAATTTTGAGTGGAGTGAATATTTCTTTTAATGAAAACTCCTTTATTAATTTGGCAGGATAGTAACAGAAATGGACATTCATAAGTAGGTTTTTTTTTTTTCCTTTATTTTGATTGGTGGAGTCACCATTCTGAAAGTGAGAATAACAGTTTCTGGCCATTTACAGAGGAGCTATCTGCCTTCTCACAGTCTTATTCAGAGTGGTTATAAAGAGACAAATGGTCTTGTGGAACACACTGTTCCACAGGAGTTTTCAGACTTGAGATATGGAAGACAGCTCAGAAGGTGACTCTTCTAGACTGAGAAATCATGTCACAGTTAAGAGGTTTCTTTGAGAGTAAACAGTCATTCTGGACTAGGTTATCTAAAGAATAGAGGCTAGACATTGGAATCACTTTACAGAGTGTTATAACTAGTGGCTGCTGTTACCCTCTGTCCTCCACTTTTCTTCCCTATGGTTTGTGCAAGGATTATGTCACAGGTTTCGAGCTATAGGTCTCTGATGGATTGTGTTACTACTGCTCCGATCCCCTTGTCCTGCCTATTCACTTGACAAGGAGCTCTTAGCATCCTGGAATCCTTGTTCTCTTCTCTGTCCATGATGTTGGTTCCTTTTGTTATGTGAAAGGTGGCAATTCCTTGCACATGAAACAGATGTGCTTCATGAGTTGTGATTTAGTCGCCTTTAATGCAATATGTCTCTTCTGAGAGCAAGTTGATCATCCTGTTCACTCTTCACTAAATTCCTTCTCACATTTCCTTCTTCTGTTAATTGGAAAGGACATTGTGTGATGAACTACCTCGTTGTGAGGTAAGCCTGAAAACTTTTCGTGGACTAAGTGTGGGAGAAGTCATTGATCTATATACTCTAGTACATCAAACAAAAATCTCTTGTTGCAAGATTACTAAATTGAAACATAATTTTACGTAGTTATACACAGAGTTAAAATATAATTCTATGAAAGAAGAAGAAAAAGGTTAAAAGAAAAGTGTGCCTTCAGTAGTAACTTCTGAAATAACGTATTACCTTGAAATAGCTTTTTTTTTTTAATACTTTCTTTAATGTTTTATAATGGAGATGCTGAATTAACCTCTGGTTCTGAAAATATTAATTATTCTGTTCATTCAGTGAATATACCTGACAGATATTAGTTGGTGCAGCAAAAGATGAAGATAAGTCACTAATATAAGGAAATTATGATGTTTCTTCTGTTCCATTGATTCCTGGCAATAATACACCACTGCTATGAACCTTTAATCAGACTGGAAAACAGAACATTATGCAGTATACTGGTATTATTTTAAAAATATTTAATCTCCACACTGAGAAGAAAGCACTTGACATTACTCCTTATAGCAGAAATTTTATGCAGAGTACCTCAGGTTCAACGCTGAAAGTTTCCCATTTTTCTAGCCCACATTCAGTCTTTTAACTATGTACTTAAAAAATCTCTGTCTCTGACTCTGGAATTCAAAGCCGCTGGAACTTTTCCTGTGTCAAATAATTAATATGATACTGAACAGTTATCTTCTGTTCATATAGGACTTGAAACAGGTTTATCAATTAGTTTCAAGGATATTCATGAAAGAGGAAAAAAATTAGCATTCGACTCTCCAGTGTATTCTAGGTTCTTTAGGAATATATACTGTTCCATCCCCAAAACAATACTTTGCTTGGTCTTCCATCCATAGTCCCAACTACAATATCCCTATCCTAACTATGCCACAAGGTTTGGCTTTAGTCAAGTATAAGGTCTTTAACCTCTTCAGACATTTGCTTTACAGTGACTCCCATAATTACTTGGAAGTCCCAGCCTGAATGGCTGAATTTCAGTGCTTGTCTTCCTTTTAAGCCAATCCTGTGTCCTCCTACTAGCCTCCTAATTTGTTGTTTCCTTCCAAAACATGCTTTCTGAATTTTATTCTTATTTTGTTAGGTTTGCTCTATATTTCTAAGACCAAACATCAGCAGCAACATAACTGAGATAATTTCTCATTCCTTCTATCATATTTTGTATCCAGAACAACAGTGGACACAAAAATTGAAGAGAAAATGATCTAAACTGGAGGGCAGATAATTTTTTTTTTGGCAAATGTATTGTTAGGTACTTTAGTGTCCAGGCAGGTCTCTGCTTAACATCTGTATGTTCAGATTTTGCAAAGGCTTATAACTTAGTCAAGTTCTTGCAGATTTTCACTGAAATAGCAAGTATTAGATACAGGGTAACTCACTGAGAAAGTAAAGACTCTGATCCAAAGCAATGAGGTAAGATAAGATTTCACAGAAAAACAAGTAATTGGTTATTTTTAATGATAAACAAGCAATACATTGCACTACTTTAATTCTTGGAAGCAACTAATTCACTGAAACTGAGATTAAGAAGAAAAATTCACCAAAGGGGCAGCAAACATTCTGAGTGAATCATAGAATAGATTGAAATGAAAGTCTGAACTAGATACTTCTCTTGGAGCATTTCAGTCAAATTTACTGTATTTTATAAAGATAAAAACCCCCAACTATATAAGTTTTGCTATGAGAACTGTCCCTTTATTATGTATAGAATCTCTTAATAGAATACTATAAATCTGTGCAATAAAAAATAAATTTGCAAGTGATGTATTTTAATTACTGTTAGACTTTGCTGTAAATACAAGTTAAAATATTTCTGTGGCAAACTGAACAGAATAAAAAGAAGAATGTGTGAAGGGAGAGCAAATTAAAAATACAAACAAAATTTAAAAACAAACATCCAAAATAAATTTTAAATACAGAAGCTTCCTGGATGATAACTAAATTCCTTTTGAAATGTCACAGGGAAGTATGTGATTGTGTAATGATCTCGGATGGCTTCTGTTTCACACTCAGAGCACAGTCTTGTTCAGCTTACATATATTCAGCCATATTGAATAGCAATTTTAAAAGTATTTAGGCAAGTCTAATACTTAGAATAAGAAGGTTTAAGGAAGCCTGACTTTCAGTACTTTCTTCATGCAAATTATTTTATTTGAATAATAATAGGACAGTTAGTTTTATTTAAAGTGATCTGTGGCTTATCCAAGCACATAAATAAATAAAAGGCACCTGAAAGCATACACCTAGAGACCAGAAAGATGCAAGCAGAGTAGTCAATATGGGACTTCTTTTTTTTATAACATGATACTTAACTCCTCTGGAATAGGAGAGTCTTTTTCTGTGCTCCCATGTGTTTTGAGTGATGTAATTTCTAGTGCTTCAGATCTGTATTTTGCTTCCTTTTTCTGTCTTACAGAAACTATAGTATTTACAGAACAAAAGCTTTGTGTCTGTGTTTCAGTGTAAAAAGTTTGGAAGAAGGAAGAATCTTTTCCTTATTAAAAAAAAAGACACAAAAGAGAACAGAGCACCTAGATGGTGATGACAGCAAGAAAAAAACCCAAATCTCATTTGTGAACAAAGTTAGATTAATTTAATGATTTTAATTAACAAACTTTGTCGAGTTTAATGACAAAATAAGAGATCATTTAGGAATTATGATGAAGTTTCACACTAAAGCAAGTAGCTAAGGCAAGAAAATGGAGAATTTTCTGAAATAACAGAATCACAATAGAATAGCAAGGGTGTGAGCTGTTCAAAAATGTAGTAGAGAAAGAAAAGGCATGGATGAGCTGCATATGCTAGTGTTATTAACAATACTTCTGATATGAGAAAAGGACTACAGTAAAATTCATTTGGGCAAAACAAGTTTACTAAACCAAAATAATATAAACTGGTATAACTGTGGCAAGTGCACCTGCCCTGACAAAGACCTGACAAAGACCAGAACTTCCCAAAAGACCTGACAAAAGACTGGGGCTGTTGAAACATGATTACTGTTTTTTCACATGCTTATGTTGCTTTTTCAAGCGCTTACAGTGGCTGTTGCCAGGCTCACAGTCACTGGAAGATGGGGTCCCAGCCGGTTAGGATTAACCACAAGTCAGACTTGACTAGGGCACAAATAAATAGAAACCCACTAGAGGAGTCGAGTTGGTCCTCCTTGGAGCAGCAGGTCTACAGTTGAGGATTCCCTTCTTGGGTCGGGAAATTATGCAAAGTAACTTCCCCAAGATTACAAGTCCTTATTTCATATGTAAGTGATTGTACATTTTTGGTCATGATTCTAAGGATTCTTTGCAAAGACTTAGGAATTTTTGAGTCAGCTGTGTAGTATTATTCTTGCCTGACATCTGAACTTGTGGTTTACCATTGTTTGCCAGAGCGCTAAGCAATTTTGGTTAGAATAAATCTCATTTTGAGTGCCTACCCTGTCTATTTTGTGAGTGCCTCCATGACAATAGCGCTGGAGATTTCACCATAGAGTCATTAGATATGGTCAGATTTGTAACTGTTAACAACAAAAAAAACCAAGTGTTAGAGAAGTAAATACTACCGAAAATATGTTATAGTGGAAGTCTTGGCATTCTTAACTATCAATTTGAAGCTAAATGGTAGTAATAAATGTATTCCAAATATTATTGAATGAGCTAGCCACAACTGTCATGGAATTAACGTAAAGGGTTTTTAAGTTTATTTTAGGAAGTACTGAAAATTTTAGATGAGGTGGTTGTAGATATTATGGAAGAGCTAGTCAGAAAGAAAAAGTTTGGACTGACTAGTCATTGGCTGATTGTGTTCAAATGGAGTCTCTAAAGCTTGGAGCTCGAAAACCAAAAAAGCATTGGTCAAAGAAGAGAGTTCATTAATCAGTTGAGTAGACTGAGGAGGTATGAATTAAAGTGCTAAGGCTTTCTGGACTTCTTTTTCTATAAAGTCAAGGATAGTATACTTACCTGTACCTGAAACAATCACAACAAACTTGGCTGTAGTGCTACATCTCTAGCTGAATGAGCAATCATCACAAAAAGGATATTAAGAGTTAGCAAAGATTCTGTAAATACCATAAGAAAGAGATATCTGTCAAATAACACTAGACACTTGTATATCATCATAGTATCCTTTTCTACCGAGTTGTAACTGTACTGCAGCCATACTTCCTATTTCCACTTTTCAATTTGGATAGCTGAGGAATCTTTTGTTAATGTGTATATGCCTTAGTGCTAATAAAAATATATGAATCTGTGATAAATCTTGCTGCTAGTATTGAGAAAGCATGTGCATGTTTGCCTGACAGTTGTTTGCAGATGAGGGCTGCAAGAACAATTAAAGGAATGCTGAGACAATCTTATGAGAGAAGTCAGAAGGACCTTGTGACGCTCAGTCTGCAGTGGGGGATGACTGCTGCCTTTACCTCCCAATGAACAAAGAGGGAGTAGGGGAGAAAGACAACTTCATTACAAAATGTTGACAATGAAGAATGGAGGTGGATAGATAGGTTAAGTAAATAATAAGTAAGTAACTTTTAATGAAATATATGGACTTAAGGCTATTAAAATCAAGCCTAATTCTGTTGCAATTTTCAATGCAGGTAGAATGTATGTTTCATTTGAGACACTTTCTCATGAGCATAAAGGGACAGAAATTCTCCTTAAGAAAATTAAAGCTACTTCACTTTTGGTGATTTTGGTTCTTCTCTGATTAGAATACAGAGACAGAAACTTTCTTATTACAGATAATTTTAAGGCATATTGCCTTTTTATAGACCTTCTTTAAGTACCCCTTAGAACATCAATAATTTTGTGTCCAAAATACTAGTTCTGTTGTGATTAATATTTCAAGTTTTGCTCTGTATTTCTGCTATTGTTAATATCAACACTTTTAAGACTGGAAGTAAGAATAGAAATATCAGAAATTTAAAACAAATAATGTCAGCAGAAGTTATCTTGTAGATAAATTTCTGTTCCCATGGTGAAATGTTAACTAACTGCAGTGAAATCACTGACCAAAACCAGACAAATATCTTACATTTTCCCATACTGTCTGTTGAACTTAAATGATAAATTCCTCATGACAATGAGCTTTTATTTGATATTAAATGTATACAAAATTACTCTTTCTTCAGTAGTCAGTAATAGTGTGTGAAAGAAGTGAATATAGTAATGCACTCAGGGGTTTAGTTAATCAAATGGTCACACTCCAGATCACTTAAGCTAGAATTTAAAAATTTAAACAGTTCAGTGATTTTATTTAATCCTCATGACACTGATTGAGAGGTCAAAGGGACTGTTATTTTCAGGGAACAGCCATGTTAGTAGAAAAGCAGGCTAGAATAGTGCCCAGTAAGAAAAGTGGCAATAATAAATAAATAATAATATAGCCAGAAAAATACTACAGTAAAAAAAAGGAAATTAATGTTGAGAGAAAATAAATAGAGTGAAAAGAGGTAGTTCCAATACCTAAGAACAAATATTCACTGGCAGTCATTCTTACAGTTCAGTCCCTACAGATAAGTTTTTATTAGTACAAGAACATAATGTTGGAAAGCAGCATGGGAGCCCTCCACAGGAACCATCTTACCAGTGTGACTCCTGTGCCACACTGACATTCCTTGGCATAAAGCTTGTGGGAGAACCACAATGGAAACAGGGCAGCATTATCCAGTGCAAACTGATTGGACTTGGCAGGCTGCTTTACTGTACCGTTTTGTATATGCTGCACAGGTTTATATATAAAAGTAAGACATAAAACAGTGCCAAATCAGTTGCCTGCAGGTAAACTGTAATTTGTATGCTGATGCAGTAGAGGAACTGTGGAAGGAAAAGCAGCCAAAGCCATAACACCTTCTTTACCTTATTTGTATGCAGTGAGCACAGTGTTCAGTCACATCTATCTGAATTACCTTAGACCACTTGTACTCCTAGGTAAATTACACCATCAAATAATCTGAAAAAAATCACAACTGAAGCTCAGGGGTGGTGAAATAAAGGAAGTAAATATGTAGAATCAGTAATACAGAACTGAGAAGAAGCAGTAAAATTATGATCTTGGGTAAATTTTTCCTCCTGAGTCAAATTATATTTAGCAGATAACCTGTGGATAGTGTGCCTGAAAACATTACAACATTATATTAGCGGCATTACAATGGAAAATATTGTAAGATGCTTAAAATATAAATTAGTCGGTCTTTTGAATAATTATCATTTAGATGAATAGTTGTTGTCCTGCAGCAAGATTTGTTTCTTGCCTCAAATCATGATACAAGTTATGTGATCCACAAATTACAGCTGCACCGTGGAGTCTTACTCAGATGACCCCATTTACCTCAGAAATTTTCCCCACCCTGAAGACTGAAATGCATCCAAGTCCGTGGGGCTATTTTGGCTGAAATTTAGTTTTCAACCTTGTAAGGAATGAGAAAGACATAAATGAAGTGTGTGGATTGCTTTATCTCTTTGTGATTAATAAAAATATGAGGAGGCAAGCAGTTTCTGAAGAGCTTATCCAGTGTTCTGTCCAAGGCCATTTTCAATTAGAGGGCGTAGGGAAAAGGCATAAGACAATGTATCAGAAATTCCAAATTCATTCAAGTTTAGAGGATGTTGTTGGTGGTTGGCTGTAGTCGGTTGGGTTTTTTGTATTTTGGTTTGGGTTTTGGTTGGTTGGTTGGTTGATTTTTTGAGTACAATTGAATTCTGGCAAACAGAATACTTCTGGTATGGAGGAAAATGCTATCCTACAATGGCTGAGGAAGTTCCTGCAGAAAAAAATGTTGGGAGGCAAGGGCAAGTGTCACACCTGTTTTCTCAGAAATCCCTGGGTGTTCAAGTTTTCCATAAAGCTTTACTTCTAAGCATCTCCAAGAGTGTGTTTAATTGCATGGTCTATTTCCTGCCTAAACTGGAACATAATCTATCAAGACTATCTAAAGGAATCTACCTGACATTACATTATACCGAAGTCTCTGTAGTGATACCTACATACTCTTAAAAACTCCAAATAACCTATGCTAAACCCTTTCCTTTAAAAACACAGGTGCCACAGGTGATGAAAACATTACTGATGTCACCTGTTTATGTAATATTACAGTAATTAGTCTTTTAATCTAGAAATTAGTCAGGTAGGTTTACTGATCTCTGCTAGAGGCAGACAAATCACATTTACAGACCTGAAAAGGGTTAACTATTCATCCTTTCAGACTCTGAGCACTTCAAGATAGCAGCAAACTTTTGTAATGGACTAGCATATAAACTCTTGCTTGGCACAAGATTTCAGGAATGTTCCTGTGCTGTGCTTTCGTATTTGGCAAACCTATCACCAGAATGGTGATTTTTCTCCCCTTTTTTTTCCATTTGTGTTTTCATCTCCATCATTTCCCCTGTACATTTGTACTTAGAGATTTTGATTTCCACAAGAGTCTAAATATTAGATGTTGCAACAGTCATTATCCTTTGGTTTGGGTTTTTTATAATTATTTTATTTTCACTGTCTTTTTGTGGTTATTTATCAGAAACCTGCAGTAAACTTACACAACTTGAATGGGATATTCAAAAAGTTTGAGTGAAAGCAGATATGTCCAAAAGATAATGTCTTTCACATTGGCCTTTAAATTATAACTCCCAACATCTAGTTACAAAATCTCAGCACAAAAATAATGTATCTGTATGTTTACATTGCTTGCTCTTTGAATAATTTCCCTAGGGCAATAATGACTAATCAAAACAAAGCCTCATAGAGGAGGTGAGGTAAAAATCTCACCTGGATTGCAAAAAAGTACTTTCATGGTTCCACTGTAATACTACTTACCTGTGTTAGAGCTTCACAGAATGCACTTACTGGGCTTTGGGGGGATACAGTATGCTGATGTGTTTGAATTAATTATTTTTTTATTGTGAATTAAGATATCCTGAACTATCCAAAGCTTTAGAGTAAACACTGAATGTGGGACCCACTGACAAAAGCATGGGAGGAATGTATTAAAACCAGGTGTCTGCTGGTGCAAACAGACGAACATTCTCTGGCGCTGTGACAAGGAATAAAGACGAGCTCTTTGTTACAAGACAAATACAGAAAGCATTTTTAAGTATCTGAATTCAAATACCAGCTTGGTTTTCTAACATTTGCCAATAGCTTTTATTGTAGAGGGAATAATAAACCACAAGATTGCTAACCAACGTAGGACTTGATAGGATGAACTTTAACAATTCCAAAAGATTCTGAAAGGACACTGCATAAATACACATACACACACATAAAATCAAGGACTGCTCTCAGAATGTATTTCTTTTAAGTGTCATACTCAGAGGAATAGGTAGCATCCATGTATACTTTCTCCTTTTTATATCTTTTTCTTTCTTATCAGAAAGAAAAATACTCTATAACAGTGTTGATTTTTATCCTTAAAAAGATGTTCAGACAATGGAAATTAAGATTTTAAATAATTTAACAAGTTCTCTTTCTGCAAAAAGACTCAGAGTTACAGTTTATCATACTAGAAATAAAGCAATATCAAACAAAGAAAATTTCTTACAGAATGGAAATTTTGATTTCTCAGAACTATTCCTATAAAAAATTACACACTTTATTTCTAGCTGATCACCACTACAGGCAACAAAAAGGAGAAATACTGAGATTAATATTTAATTATGACTTAAAAATATAAATATCATTATTAATAATTTGAAAGCTGGATAATTTTTGACTACTCAGGCAAGAATATTTTCATCATTTCATCTCACTGTTCCTTGTCACAGATTTTGAATTAAGAAAAGCTAAACAATTAATGGAAAGCACATTAATTTTATTTCTTTCAGTTCCAATTTAAAAAGAAATGGTTTCATGTTATACAAATTCAGGCTGTTGTTAAAGTTTCCCAGAACTATAATATACACAAAATCAGTGTTTAGGATTTGACTTACGATTGTGAACATATTTTGTACATGCAGTCTAGAAAATTTTCATCTGTTCTTAAATGCAAAGTAAGGCTTCAAACCAGTACACTTTCACATCTGAATACTACTACTACTGCTACCAATAATAATAAACTTTTGAATCCAGGATAACTATATTTTCAGAGAATCGTAGAATAGCCCGGGTTAGAAGAGATCTTGAAATATCATCTGATCCAGCCTTTTGTAGGAAAAGGCCTAGATGAGATTACCTAACATCATCCAATTGCATTTTGAAAACCTCCAGTGACGGGGAATCCACTACATCCCTAATGAGATTGAATAACTGAATGATAATTCTCACTGCAATTAACTTCTTTCTTATATCAAGATGAAACCTTTCCCAGTGCAACTCGTACCTGTTACTCTTTGTTTTCTCTATGTGGCCCCTTGTGAAGATAAAGCCTGCATCCTCTTTGTAGCCACCCTTTAAGTACTGGAATCCTGTAAGGAAGTCCCCACTGAGGTGTCTCTTCTCCAGGAAGAAAAGATATATCTATCTCCTTCATTCTTTCCTCATAGAACATGTTCTTCAGCACTTTGTGACTGAAGGTGGACCCTCTCCAGTCTGTCCACGCCTTTTTTAAATTATGGGGACCATAACTGGACAGAGTAGTCCATGCATGGCCTGAGAAGTGCTGAGTAGAGTGGGATGATCATGTCTCTATCTCTGTTAGTAATGCCCCTGTGAAGGTAGCCCAAGATCCAATTTGCCTTTGTTGCTGCAGTGGCACACAGCTGACTCCTGTTCAGCTTGCTGTCCACCAGGACATCTAAGTCCCTTTCAGCAAGGCTGCTCCCCAGCCACACAAATCCTAGCCTATACTTGGCTCTTTGGTTAGGTCATCCAAGGTGTGGGACCTCGCACTTACATTTGATAACTTCATACTGTTCTTGCTAGTCTGCTCTTCCAGCTTGCCAGGTCTCTCTGTAACGTAGTTTTGCCTTCTGACATGTCCCCTTCACCACCCAGTTTAGTGTCATCAGCAAAATTGATAAGAGTGTTTTCAATTCCATCATCTATGAAGATGTTGAATAGTGGGTGGTTCAGTATTGATCTCTGGGGGAACCCACTTGTGCCGAGCTGCCAGCCTGAGTAAAATCCATTGATTGCCATACTCTGAGTGTGGCCTGTTAGCCAGTTTCCTACCTGTCTTTTAGACCACCCATCCAGTTTGTATCCTGCCAGTTTGTCTAGGAGAAGACTGTAGGAAACAGTGTCAAACGCTTTACTGAACTCCAGGTAAATTATATCCACTGCTCTCCCCATGTCAAGAGAAAGTGTTATTTTATTGTCTTCAATAAAGAAGCCTCTTTAGAGTTTGAGAGAATACACTTTGAAACAATGGAGATTTTTAGACAATATCTAACTCTGAAGAAAATTTCTAGTATTTGACACAATTAATTTAAGACAATCTATGGTTTGGATACTTTGAAAACGTCAGCAAGTAGAAATCCAAAATAATATTTTATAATTTATAATTTTGTTTTCCATTTATAGAACTTCCAAATAGAGTAGAAATTTCTGCAGGATGACTGGAAAGAATTTCTGCTTTATGTTTCATTGTAGCTAGAGGAAATTTAGTATGTTATTGTTTTATACTTGCTCCTTAATCTGAATGAAATTGTCTATGCTGAAAAATACAAGGAACAGCTTCAAATAAACATTGTTGAAATAAGGAAATCAAGTTACAAGCATGAAGTGAAAGGACAACAAAAAGCCCAGGCAAAAGTAAAGCACTAGTTGAAGAAAAGTTTTTTTTTCTGTTTCCTTGAACCTCTCACCCACCCTCAACCAGAAGCCGAAACAAAACAAAAAATGAACAAAACCAACAGACAGACATAGTTTGAAAATGACATGCATTTTCTAGCTTAAAATAGTTAGTTGTGTTCAAAAGTTACTGAAGACAACTTCAAGAGATCTTTTCCAAACTCTTCTGGGAAAGGTTACATTTACAGAGAGTGAAGGAAATGTACAATTTCCACAGGAACTGGTCAAGCTGGAGAATGAAAATTTAACAGAGGTGTTTTAAGAGCATGACCATGAGAAATTATTTTTTAATGCAAAAGAATTACATAAGAATTCTAATGGCTGAAGAAAATATATCTAGATTTCCAACTGGTCCTTAAGGGCTTTTAATGCTGATCTACTGATAAACTTTGATGATAATCCTTTAGAAATTGTTTTGTGTACTAATAAACCCTGAATTGAAAGAAAGGTTACTAATTTCAGTTCTAGTAGAGTCATTGAATATAGGAGGGTGCTAACATCCAAAACCAAAATATTACATTTGGAATATATGACACATGGAAGCCACCTGTTGCAGAGAGTTTCATGTGTATTTGTGTACCATTTTTCTAGATATGAGAAAAGATAAATTTTAAAAGTTACATGTTTTATCTCTGACTCTGAAAAGTGATTGACAATGGGACTATTTTCCCCATGTAATGGGTGATATGATGCTGCCTTTGCCCAGCTGCATATTTTGACAAACGACAACACAGAACCTCCTTTCTCTCCTTAAGAGATTTGAGCTGATCAGTAAATAAAAAATCGAATCAGCTTGATTTCTTGGGAGATTTGGAAGGAATAGTTGGGCAGTGGGTTGAAATTGAAAAAAAAAAGTATATAAAAGAACAGAAAAGATAAGCTTGAGAACATAATTTTCAGCTTTTTCTATTTTAAAGACTGAGAGAACATGGGTAATATTTTTCAGTTTGCTGGTGATTGTGTTTAGGTCTTGATTTGTCAGCTCATATTAACTATAGCCTTTCTCACTGCAATTTCTTTTATATGAAAAAGGACTACTACTTTAGTATGTACTGCCTCACTTGAAAGAGGAAGAGGAGTCTGTCGTATGTATCTAGAAGCAACCAGCATTTCCCTCCCCTCTGTAATTAATACAACTAGAGTCTCAGAGCTTATTCTATAATGTACTGACATGAGCTAACATAGAAGCTTCTACAGTTCAGAGTAGCCAATTACACCTGCTGACTGTCTGCTGGTAGCTGTGGGATCTGCAGGCTTTGCTGGTTGTTCTCACAGCAATCTCAGAGCTTAAATAAGTTCAGACACTGGCTCAGCTAGTTCAAAATTCATACTGTTTTAGCTTTTGGAGAGGGATCACACTGGCACTCATTAGGGACTGAAGTGCAAGGCTGTGGAGCCCAGAGGGCTTTGTGCTATGCCAAGTATCCTTCACAGGAACAGGAGGGATATATTTTTCTTAGGCTCATGCAGACATTTCAGAAAAATTTAGCAAATTCCAGATCTTCATTTTATGCATCTGTTCTTCATCTAAATTTGGGGTTGTGCTGTGCCTGATTATTTTGTGAAAACTGTCTGCAAACGATCTATGTTGAATTTATAAGATATTGCTTCTTTCTTTATGCTGTGGGTCTAATTTCATTTGAGAAAGCAATATAAATAAAGTCAAAGCATTCCAATGTGCTAATAATCATTGAATTTGCACAGGTAAACACAATCAGACAAGCGCTCCCTGTGATGTACCTGTTCTTGTTTCATGAGTTTGTAATTTGAAAACGACACCTTTGGGATGAAGGTGACTATCCTCAGTGTCACTTAAATTGTGAAAACATCTTATTTTCTAAGTATGATGAAAAGCAGTTGGAATTGAGTTTTTGAAAGTATTTGAATTATTGAATATGAATAGAAACACAATTTGAGCCAAGAATTCCCCTTCACTACAAGGAATTAACATCCAAAGGAACAAATTTATTATGCAAAAATAAGAAAAAAATATCTGTGGCAAGTTACCTTTTAGTTCTAAACACTGGCACTGCCCCATACAAAGATGGATGAAATATTCCCAAGGTAGCAGGTGCACTTTGCACTGTTCTGCAGTCTGTTCCTACTGGATAAAGTTTGCAGAAGTGTAATTGAGAAGCATTAGTACTTCTTCTGTAGCTTCATCTTTCTGTCTAAAATTTCATTCAAGTGTTGACTGTGATTGTTCAGTTTTGTCACTTCTGAAGAGAATGATCTTCCTCTTTCTGAACTGCAGTTTTCTCCTACCTTTACTATCTGAAAATCCTGTTAAGATTAAAGGTGTGCTAACTGAGGCCTCTTCTTCTTTCTTAGGTCTCAAAAAGTCAATTTGTTCTAATACCTTAACTGTATACAGTCCTCATTATATAATGTTAAATACCTACCCTGAGAACCACAAGAAAGAAACGAAAAACACTTTTTTTACTGAGTTTTGTTTGCTCCTAAACACAGTTTTTGAAAAAGCACTTTTTGAGTGCAATTGTTTATCTGAAAAGGTAAAATTTTTCAGAGGGTCGTATTTCATCCCTCAGAAGTTTTGAGCTCTTTTTCCAAATAAATTACAATTCAGTTAATGTTTACTATGTTGTATTAACTGAAACATAGAATAATAACATGACTTTCTAGTGGGATAGCTAAATATGAAGATAGAAAAGTTCAAAGTTTTCTGCGTCATAAATATAATATTGCTTCAATGTTGTATTCTTTCAATTTCTACCTTCTGCACATTCTATAAAACTTTTATTCAGACCTGAGGTGCTAGTTTTTTTCATTAAAAGATGTTGCATTTGTAATCAGATAAGCATGTTAGAGCTTCTGTTTCTCTTTAGAGTGGGATCAGGGTTGTGGATAATTAAGCTTAAAAATAAAAAGATAAAATGTTATCCTGTTTTGTAACATTTTATAAAACATAGCTTTCAAGACTTTGTGTTAAAATGACATTAGTAGATCTATATGACATACAATCCATTTTCTTTATTACATCACATGATCACTTGAACTTTCTAAATACTCATTGGGGTTGAGGACAGCCTGCATTGCACCAAATCATGCCTGTCACAGTAATGCTACATAGAAGTCCAGTAATGTTTCTTCATTCAAAGCAAAAAAATGAAACCTACGTGTGATTGTGTGTAAGCAACTTTTCTCCAAATCGAATCTTGTGAAGCCAATAAGTTTTGATTATCACAATCTGTCATTCATAATGTTTCCCACAAAATTACACTTTCATTTCACACATCCTTCAGGGACAGTGTAGTCGATCCCCACCAGAACGTTAAAAGCCTCATAAAATATTACTGAGTCTTATTTTGCTACCATGCTAAGCACATGCTTGTTACAAGCCCAACACTGCAACACACGGGAAGAGGATTTGTACGACACCTATATGTTGAGATCCCCTCCGACATCATAGCTTTCAGAGATCCCATGATGGTTGAAACCAACATGATTTTTCTGCAGGGAAAACACACAGAGCAATGGCTAGGGTAGAAGAATGCTTGATGTGTGGATGAGAAAAATCTTTGGGGGAGAAGAAAAGAGTAAATATCTGAGGAATTAATAACTTTGCAATTATGTCCTTTGTAGTTGGAAAAATTATCCTGAAAGGCAAATCCATGAAAGAAAGAGAATCATTAAAGGTGGATTCTCTGTCATTATTCTCATTGTTGGAGGTGACAGCAGTGGAACTGAGCCATCATTTGATGTGTAATACATTCCACATCCTTCCTTAGCCTGACTCTAAAATAAATACATAAACATAGACACACTTACGTACCAAACTAAGACTTTGCAATACACACTTGGTCCTTCATCTCTAGCACAGTATTGAACTTCAAGAACTAGTACTTAGATCTAGTATTGATAAATCCAGTGATCCTGAAAGCATCATACCTTGACTGCACATAAAATAAGATAAAAACATTTCAAATACATTTTGAACTGTTTCCTGTGATTTAACTCCTTAAACTGAAAAGGCCAGTGTTTGCCACTGTTAATACTTCATAAAAGGAAAGTTGAGTTTTATCACTGCTTTCCAACAATGGTTCTCTGAAAAGAAACTATCTTCCACTCCATTTGTTTCACAAGATTTAAACACAGCTATATTACCTAGAAACTTGTATCCGATCATTTAGTAAACCATTGATGTTATATCCCTGAACAGTACCAGAGACAGCTACATTTACATTAATTTGTTCACAGCCAGTGGAATCTTATACTTTCACGATCAAGAAGGCAGCACAAAACCTTTTAAAATCCATACTGACCAATAGTACAAAAGTATTTTACATGAAACACAGCCTGATCATATCAGTTCAATGATCTTGAAAATTTGCACATTAAATGTATTTAATTTTCTGGAAGATAAATTCTACAGACTTATTTGGGAGTTAGTGTGTTCTCTGGATACAAAATAAAAATATCCAAGACTTTAAAGCTATTATATGAATAGTAATTAAATGTAATGGAAAAACAGATAATGTCCTAGTTATAATAAAAACATAGTTACAGAAAAACAATGATACAATGCTCTATTATTCCTCAGAGTACTAAAGGTAAAAGAAAACACAAAGAACTTAATTAGTTCAAACACCAGAAGAGTTTGCCTAGATATAGTGCAAAAAAATCTTGGTTTCCTTGCATCATTTGGAGGATGATGAAAACAGGGAAAAAACATCTTCTGTAACTTATCAATAGGCAAAGCTGTGCACAGTGTTTTAGATCTTCTTATATATTGCAGTATGTTATTCTTGCTGTACCACTCGAGCACTTCAGTGGTTATTCATAGATACGGTCATGTCTTTGGAGGAGCAAGCTCTTGATAGGCTTACACTTCCCTGAGCACAGAGAGAGCTACTGTGGGTATTCAGTATGAGGGTTTTTGTCTGCTTCTGTAACCACGTGGAGGAGAGCCCAGGCAAAGGGCTGACAGGTCTCGCTGATGAAAATCTAAGCCAGCCTCAAAAAGTGTTTTTAATGAATACACTCATTTGCTTAAAAGGCATTTCCATCTGTTGATATTATGGGTCCGAGAAACATAGTAAACATTTATGAAATGTTTAGTCATGTACTGTATTATTTTATTGATTTATTGGGTAAGTATTAAGATCTTTCAGACATTGTTACATTGTGACATTTAACTGCAGCAGTGCATCATGTATCATATAGATCTGCACAGCCCATAAGGAAGCAGCTTGCACAGACGTAGTGTTCTTCAAAGTTTTTCAATTACTTAGTTTATTTGATTTAAACGATGTAATATTGCTTTCCTCTGCATTTACTCTGCATCTTCTGATTACACTTATTTTACTATGAATTAATAATAACAAAACATAACACAAATATAAACAAGAGCATTAAGAGTATGATGATGATGAATAAATAGACACTGGTGCTGTAAACAACTTACCAAATCATTTCAAGCTAAAATGAGTATTTCTAGGATCATCACTAAGTCTTCTTAGAGGACAGACAGATTACACAGGCATGCCTTTTATTGACATACCATTCATAGTCTTCAATAACCAGAACATCAACCTGACATACAATAAAACACTGACCTTCCCTAAAAAACTAAGACACTGCATTGAACTGTCAGTATGGCTACTGCAAGAATAGTTCTATAGTACCTAAACATTTTTCCACCAAAATTTCAAATATGTGACAAGCATTACTGCTTCAAATGTACTTTTTCTTTTTCTGCAATGGGTAGTTTTTTTCACCCACACCATTAAAGTTAATAATGCATTGCATTGCAATTAATAGGTGTTATTTATGAATTTACTTTTAAGTAGAACAAATTCCTTTCTACAATTTAATTCTTAAACTACTGGGAGCTTTTATTAAATTATCTCTCTACATATTAATTCATCTTGGCAGACATTTTATGCTGCTATTATTCTTATGCTAATGCTACATGAGAAGACAAAAACACAGCATATGGGTAACCTATCCATGCCTGTTCTGCTCTTATCACCTCCGTTACTGTTTATAACAATATTAAGTAAAGCTCTTGTGATGTAAATCACATATAATTTATTCTTAATGTTTCAGGAGATCATTGTCCCTTTTGTAGCTAACGAAGACTCTTTTTGATCTTTAACTAATGCTAATAGCTCTGTTAGCTTTAGGGAAACAATGTACAATAGTATTAAAGATAAGTTAATTTTAGATTTTGCCTTCTCTTCTCTGAGGCTAAATAAACTGTACCAAAAGTGTTTATTCTATTTGTACCCAGTGTTCAGGTCACACAAATAGGGTAACTCTAGTAAAGAAATTACACCAATGTCACTATTAAAAGAGTAAATGACAATTAATGTAAGGTAGATCTGTTTTGTAAATGACAATTAATGTAAGGTAGATCTGTTTTATGGCTTCCATTAGCTTTTTCCTACTTATGTCTTTCAGCAGTTAGAGTCAATAACTCCTTAAAAATATTTGGGAACTGGAATAGACTATCATGAGGTATAATACTGCCTCTTCAGTGTATCTTCTATTCTGAAGAGGCACCATTGCAGAACTTTCCATAAATTTCTTCAGTAAGAAAGTAAACCCAGGTTTGCTACGAAAATGTCACAACGTATTTTGAAGTTACATTTCCTAATTCATTTCTCCAAGGTACGCATCTTGTATCTTGTTACTGTATTTAATATTTCCGTTACTTAAAGTCTTGCTAGATTCCTAAAACTATTTTTTTTCTTTTTTTTTTTTTTTAGCACTATTAATTCATTCCTGGACACTGCAATGTAGTTATGCATGCACAATGTCTATTTCTCAATAGACTATTTTTCACATTTTTTTTTCTGGTAGAAGAAATTTTCATAAAATAAAGAAACATTCAACAAATAACATATCTTCTTTTTCTCTCTCCCCTCACTTCTGCTTTGTAAAGCAGTAGGCATTGAAATCTTACCTCCTTAAGGGGTTTAATGAGAATGTGTTTGACGTAAGAGTATATTTAAAAAAAAAAAAAGTGATACAGATTATCATGCAATAGAAATAAAGCTCTTTTCCCTTCCTCCCCTTAAAAAGAGAAGGTTTCTAGAAAACATCAGGATGCTATGAGGTTAGTTTAATTTTTATTTTTCAGTAAATATTTCAATAGTCAAAGTGATCATGCATTTCATGTATTTTGAAAATAGAAAGGAAAGACCTCCAGTAGATGTTGGAAAGTATTTTTCTGTTCACTGAAAATTGAAGTAATGCCATGCATCGTTAACCTACTAACCTTATCCTGATTTTACGGTATCTGAAATAACACTAAGATAATAAGCAGGTTCAAGTAGTCCTACAGTGTTCTGAGTGCAGCATTCTGTGTCTTGGATATTTTCTGTTTCACTTGCCAGTGAAACAGTGCTGAAAGCAATTTGTTTTATTTAAATCTCCTGATAATATAATAATAGCAAGAATAAATGGCAATTAAGAAACTAACATTAAAAAATCTTCCCAAAAAATAAGCTATTGGTTGTACTGAAAGCAAGACTCATTTCATTATGAAAGGACAAGCACTAACAGTAATCGGATTAAACACCCATTAGACATTTAAAAAAGACATTTTTAAGTCGTTTTAAAAGACAAATTAGTAAGACACAATGAAGAAGTCTGAAAATTGTGTTTAATCAATTGTTAACATTGTTTGAAAGCTACTGTGGTCAGAAACATTTGGCACATTTCAGAAATAAAGGGTATTTTTTACATACAAAGTACATTACACATGAAGAGATCAGAAAAATTGAAACACTGGGGCAATGTCACATAACACATGCAAACCACTTACAGATCAACATTGTTATCCACAATAGTATTTATGAGAGAATTTTAAGATATTTACTATCCTTTACAGTACTACAATTCATGAAACAGATAATAATTGGCAAGAGCTTATGGACAGAAACTTAGATGAAACATTTTCTGCTTTGACAAGTAGCTCTATGCTATTCAATATTGAATGATGCGTGAGAATGCTGCTGTCAGATTCACTAGCAATATGCATCATTCTCCTTTGTAATCAATATTTTCAGTGGCTGATTACTAGCAAGGATCAGAAGTGCGAGAACATTTAGCTGCTTGTCTCACCATGCATTGTCATTTAACATCATCTTAAAAGCTGCCTTTAGATGCCATTGAACAAAAGTAAGATGATACAGACCAGTACCTTGAAATTAAGCTCTTTTTCATGTTTAGCATTATTTTTATGTAAGATGTAAGTCAACTCACATTGTCACTACAACTAAAATACAGTCAATACCCATGTCACTAGTCTTTTAAGAATTGTTTCTTTTCAGCAAAAAAAATCAAATATATATATTTGTAGTTATTTCATTTCTTCTCATACAAAGAAGAGTATATAACACTAGTATTTTTCATATATCTGTTAAATCACATTC
>VZSC01002527.1:51112-74229 GCA_013398225.1 Steatornis caripensis
AAATCACATTCAGAAACAAGCTTATCATATATATAATATTTTAATAAAATACTTCTACAAGTTTATTTAGTTACTGCTGATCTACCAATAGCACTCCTTTCACTCTTTGTAAAACAGATTGTACTTAAAAAACTTAATTCCTCAAAACCACAAAGATATGAAACTCTGTTCTCATTTGAAATGTTATTTTCCTTTAGGTTTTGAAGATACATTACTGACATTTCAGGAACTCATAACACTTTCCACGATAATTTTTTAGCATGAGTAATGTTACTTTCTCAGCCTACTTACTACTTTGTTGTTTATACTTGGCCAATGATGATATTAGCTCTTTTTTTACAGTAATATTGCACTGGTGACAATTTGTCTAAACTAAAACTATTAGTCATTCACTCCTTTTTTTCCCTCTCTAAAAGACATCATCTCCATTTCCTCTATATGACCCTTCTTTCTTTTTCCTAAGCAAGTAAATATATTTTTAATCTTCATGAAAACGTTGTTTGCTTAGGTTCACTCAATTTCTTCCATGTGACTGCTGAGTCCTTCCTTTACCTTCTTAGCGTTATTCAGAAATCACAGAGAAGTTACATTAAGTTTCTCATCACTTGTTAAACTATGAATGGCACTAGTCTCTCTAGACTATAGAGCATTTTCAAAGTTCCTATAATTCAGTGATTTCACAATGCCAACATTTTTTTCCCCAGAAATTTTCAGATATATTCTAAAAGAATACTTGCATCAGGTTTTCTGTTTTGCATAAATTACACTGATAATAATTTATTCTACACGTCTTTTAGTATTACAGCGGCATTAATCTTTTTTATACTACTCTTAAATTATTTTTTAACAAATCAGATGTTAATATTTCCCTGCTGTTAATGGAAACATATAATAGCTATCACTACCTGAATCCTTTGCCCTTCCTGAATATTTTGTACATTAGTTCTATGTCTGTTTAGCAAAATTTGTGCAGTATACCAACATTCATTAAAAATAAATTTCAGCAAGACATATATATTCTCATTCAGCTCTTTTATAAGTCCCACATGCATGTTATCAAGACCTGATGATTTAAAATTGTTTATCCTCTATAAATCCTCCTTGGAATATTATATTCCTTTACTAATGGAAAATAGAGTACTTTATCATTTTTGTCATATATTCTTGTTTCTTTCCAAATATGCAAATTATTTACTTAAAATTTCTAGCTCTTTTATCAGCACTTTCCCAATCATTATGAAAAATATTATCCCTTCTCTCTTATTATAGGACTATGTTATTTCTAGGATTTCTTGTGTTCCTAACATAATTTGAAAGCATTCCTTTTTTCATTCTTCTCAGGATTGTGTTTTCCTTGATGTCTTCAGGCCTCCCTGATAATTACTTTCATTCAGGAACTGGGTTGAAGTTTATTTACTTTTTTCTGTTATTTGAGTTATAGTTCTAGTTCGTAGCATTCTTTCTTATAAGCATGTTACAAGGCCATACAGATTAATTAATGATGTTAGATGTTTTGCACCAGGTTTAAGATCAATAATTTATCACAATTAGTCTCTGGTTACGCAAGTTGTACTTAAGAATGGAGGTTACTTTTAAACAAATGCGTGTTGAGCTATGAATTTTTCTAGATAGGCAAGATACAATGTTCAGAGATCATGAATACATTTCATTTTATATTTTATTTGTGAAAAGAGCTTATGAAAATTAGCAGATATAATTCTGAATTGAGATCAATGCATATTTGATGCATTTGCAGCTCATGATGTATTTGATGCATGGTAAATGATGTAGTAGTGTATTTCATTTTCTTCTCTTCCTTTTACCTTTCTATTACTTTACCTTTAAAGGTCTTTTGTTTTCTTTATCTGCATAAATGCATCTGTCACCCTAAGCAAAAAAAAGATATAAAAAGGATTCTTTTCTTCTCACTTTTTCACTGTATCCTTCTTTAATTTTTACATTTCTCTATTGTAATTTAGAATAAATGGAACATATCTTTCTTAAAAATTAAAGATTCTGAAATGAAATACTAACTGAAAAGAAAATTATAAAAGTGAGAAAACAAGCCAAAACAGTAGGTGAGATTGTAGTGTTTTCAGAGACAAAATGGAGACTGAAAGAGGAAGTGGTAAGAAGTGCAATTTAATATATAAGGATTATTTATTAATTGTTCATGTTTTTCTTCAGTTATAGACTTAATAATAATTTTTAAATTGCATAGGAATCAAGAAGTTTTCTTTGAAGTTCTGGTGGTTTTCTTTAAAAATATACCTACATGCTTATCTGAATAATTCCATTCAAGTCACTGCAACAAAAACAAGAACCCTGAGAATTTACACTGTTATGTATATACATGCAAAACTCCACAAAATAACCTCATTTGTCCGAATGAGTTCTTTTCGTTACTGTGCTTTCAAAAACTGGACTAACAAAATCCATTACAAAATTTTTCATCTAAATGCTTCCATATGCAATAAAATATGTTACCTCAACATACAGTTTAATTAACTACAGTATCCATCATGGACCAAGTTCAAGGTCATTTGCTTAATGAAGCATTTATTTCTATTTCTATAACCAAAACTTAACTTTTAAATTGATTAAAGCTGTGTATATGCTTTGTTTTCTGATTTCCTGATTTGTCTGAATCTAAGACTTTTCCATAAAATTTAGAAGTGCATGGCAATTATTCAATATGGTATAATTTGTTCCTGAAACCTATTTTCTTCCAAAGATCAAGAAATAACCAGTAGAAGTTTTCTGCAAGATGATTTATTAGATAAAATCAAACTCTAATTGGAAACTTCTACTGTATCTTCTTTTTAAAATAAATAAAAAAAATGTTCTTTCCTTCTTAGTGCTAAAAGTAAGATTTCCAGTTGTGGATGTGTATATAAGGATACATATTCCCAGGTATGTTTGTGATACTAAAAATTAAAAAAAAAAAAAAGCCAAAACATAGTCTGCACTTGTCAGTATGTAGATTTGCTAAAGTCTTAATTTAGCAAATGTACTGAGAGTGGCTGGAATTAAGTTGCCTTTCTTCATAGCAGCCCATAGAGTGATGTGCTTTATGCTTATGGCTAAAGTGGTGTTAATAACATGCCAATGTTTTGGATTTTGCTGAACTGTTCTTGCACAGCATCAAGACTTTTACTCTTTCCCCCTTCCCTGCCCCAAAATGAGTAGGCTAGGGGGAGGAGAAAGGGTGATGTGTGTGGTTATGGTATTTGTGTTCCCAAGCAACTATTATGTGTACTGAGGCAGGCCCTGCTTTCTAGAAAATGACTGGACATCTGCCTGGTGATGGAAAGTGGTGAATTAATTCCTCTTTTTCTCTGCCTGCACATGCAGCTTTCGCTTTCCCCATTAAACTGCTATCATATTGATCCACGAGTCTTATTACCTTGTTTTTATTTTTTCCCCATCCCACAAGACAGGGGAATGAGTGAGAGGCTGGGTGGGTGTTTGACTGCCAGTCAGTCAATCCACTACAGCATCAAAGTCCCTGAGGTCAAGTTTAATATAGCATAGTCTCTTAATTGCTTAACTTTTTACCTTGTTCTTAAAATAGGGCCATACTTATAACTTGATATTAGAAAAAAATTGGTATCTAGTGCTCTGCTGGCACTGCAAAATGTAGATATTCACCTATTAACAGGAAGAATAAGTAAGCATAAAAAGTAAGATGTGTTTGATTATACTCTTGTAATAGTTTAATCCTGTAAGGCACAAATTTATCAGGGCTATCACAAGCTGATCCCCATCTCTTACTTTCTTGCCATGTCAATGAAATCACTTATTTTCTTAGGCCAGTGCACCAATGGCTCCTCTAAAACTCCTCAGTCACATTCACAGTAGCTTTGGAGAAACACAGAGAAACTGTGGTGACGTGCCAGGAGTGGATATGAAGCCAGTACTGTGGCGGGGGAGTAGAGAAAAAAGAGAATTGAAGATTTAAAGCTGTATGTCATAACTCTTTCTTCACTACATGGCCTCTACAGTGAGAGAGGAAAGGACCATCCCTGCCTGTCTATTTGATTATGGTCTGTGTTTATCGGCTGTGCTAATTTTCTTGGAAGGGACAAAAGACTTAGTATTTGACATCAATAATCAAGGTTTAAAATTTTTTTATTTTTTGCAAATACTGTATTTTCATGAGTAAAATGGTTTAAATACCAAGTGCTTCCAAATTCTGTTGAGAAGGATGTGTTCAGTTATGAGAGTTATTTCCATTTACAGGTTGGATGGTAAAATCTTCATGGCTGTATGCTGCACTGTGAAGAAACATGAATATCAGTTTACAGAGGCACAAAAGGGTGAAAACCTCTGTTGGCATCAACTGGAAAGGCAGCAGAACTCACTGCAAGGATGGTTACTGGTGGCAACTCACTATCTGGTCTGAGTATCTTATGGAAACTCAGATTAGATGATTCCTGCTCCCTCTACTTCATTTATACTGTAAAGGAAAAAAAAGCATATGCTAATTGGAAACATTAAAAGGAGAAATCAGTTGGAGAACCTCACTTCAATTAACTATCCTATTTTTAAGACTCTGCAACCTGGAGATACATTTTCTGGTGTCACAAAAAGCTGATACACTGAATTGTGCCTCAGTTAAAAAACAGTCTGAAACATATCCAAAATGACCTTGTGCAGCTTTAAATAAAATTTAAAGAAGTGTTTACACATCTAATCTTTGGCTGGAAACAAACACAGCTATGCATTAAGAGCTAATTAACACAAATAAGAGGCTTCAGGAGGGTAGGAGCTTTATCCATCATTTAGAACATTTTAATTAAGACCGCAATGAAATTCTGCCACATATTAGTAATTTGCATTCCAGGTCATAGTTAAAACATTACTGAACTCTCTGGAAAAAAAAAAAAAAAAAAAAACAAAACCAAAACACACAAAACAAATCATTAATTCTCTCTTCTCTGATAGAAAGGAATCAATAAAATAAAATTACTTATGTTAGTCTCCAAAAGAAGGGTTTCAGAAAGCTATGAACCAAAACCAGTAGGCTACAAAATAAGGTAATTTGTATCACAGATATGGGAAACAGAAAATCAGTGGTTTAAAGAAGAAGCAAGTAATTCAAAACAATTAGAGAAATTGACAAAGTCTTAAATATATATTTTGTGTTCTGCATAAATTAAAGGAAATATGCCTATTTAGTAGTCTCTTACACAGCTGAGTTTCTGTTTACTTTATCCACTGTGGAAGTTCCCATTTGGTGCTATTTTTTAAGTCTATGCAATAAACTTTCCAGAATCACTTCACAAGAAGCAGAAACAAATCCCTACCCATATTTGTTTATTCATGGAAAGGGAAGCTTCTTTGCAATATCTTGGAAATTAAATGTTTTTCAATATTACAGCCTTGCCAAGATTGGAATAAATGGCTTATTTTTCAACTGTCTTTTCTCCTTATTCCAGCTAACATTTTTCCTAACATGTGAACTCACTTCTTAACAAACACTGAAGAATTCTTAGTTATAGGAAACTATTTTTAGTAAGGAAACATGATTGAAACATGTTTACTTCATGGAGGTAGAGGAACTGGTGGTCACCTGAGGAAACCCTAATAGGCAATCCTACTCTCACCTGAACATAGAGACAATCTTGCTTGTCTCAGCTTTTATACAGAAATGAGCTTAGAATCTCTGAGCGAAGCTAGATGTACTTGTGATCTGCCTGCAACAGCCTGTAATTCAGGTGGAAATTACTACATGCATCAGTATGTGAAAAGGAAGAGAAAGGTCAGTTTGAAGCCAAGACTTTAAGCATCCTGGATGGCTAGAAATCATTACATTTAAAAAAAAAAAATTGAAACATTTATTTTTCCAATAGCTTGAGAGTAATTCTGATAACCACTGAATTTACGGCAGCATTTTGGACATTCTCCCCCCCAAAAAAAAAATAAAAACCAAACCCAAAAAAACCCAAAAAACCAAAAGCAAAAAACCTTTCAAAAATACAAATGGGTCAAGGCAGAAACTATAAAAGGAGAATGGGAATCACAACAAGGGTATAATGCTACAGTGCTGCTGAAATAGAGGACAAAAAAGAAAAAAAAAATTATAGGGTAAAAATCAGTTATTGTCTGAATATTTATCTTATTTTACACCTGCATAAAATATTCATAATTCCCATGAATTACAAATTAGGACTCTATTTGAAGTCTTCACAGTAGAATAAAATAATTTTAACTATATAAGATGGTATTATGCAAGTTCATTCAGAATGCTTTTTTTTATTTCACTACTGAATGTTGTTTCATTTGATAATCATATTCTTGTAATGTAATAGCTACCATTAGACAAGAAACAATTAATACGGGTGACAGGATTTTCTTCCTTCTTGTTTTGTTTTGTTTCAATTTTGCTTGTTTATTTGATTTTCATGGAGTATTATTGAAAAGATTCTGGATTCAGCAACATAAATTCTTTGCATTGCACACATTTGTTAAAAAACCAAGAGCATTTCATCTCTAGTCCTATGACTTTAATGATAGGTAGCAATTGTTACTATAGGAACTATAAACAATGAAGGTAATATCCCAGTTACATTTTAAAATTAAATAATTTCCTCAAGGAAATTAGATAACTCTAAAGCAAAGACTTTTTTTCTTCTATTAAATGTTGATGTGCTGGATTACTTTTATTTCTTGACTCACCTTACAACAAAAGTTGCCAGAGCTGTAGCATGTGTCACAGGAACGCACTTACATAGAAAGTATTAATTTTTTTTAAGTGGAAGAACTTATGTCTCATGCAGAGGTCAGATCCTATCCCCACAAGATTTAGCCTTGAATTCTTAGTTGTTTGTTAACATTTAAAATTTCTTGGGTTAGTATGAATGGAGATGAAGGTTCAATTAAAGATACATATTTTCTTTTGCATTCTTAAAAACATATGTATGGATCTTCTTATTTTTTCTTAGGTAGAAAGACCTCCATGTAGCAGGAATGTGCTCTACAGGATACACGGCTTAGTGCAGTCATTAAAACATTGTCAGATAAATGTTTCTTTCCAAGGCCATCCATAAAAGGGTGTTGCATGAAAGACAGGAAGAAAATAGCAGTACCCTGCTACAGATGCAAATATGCTGAAAATTGTTTAAAATTATCTCATCTAGATATTTACAGTGTAGAGTTTAGGGTTTAATCTGAGATAGACACCTACATTTTGATACAAATGAGCCTGAATATTTGCTAAACACCTACACTCCCTTTATAGGCAGTGGACTTTTACTACAGATTTAAAGGAATCTAGAGACTGACTCAACTGATTCACAGTCCTATCTGCGACTCCCTAAGACATCCAAGTCATATCTAAAAGGACTATAGATACCAGACATAAGAGATATCTCCAGTGGGAGATTGAGGCAACTTTAGCAATACAAATAGCACTAAATGCCTATTTTCGGGCATCTGAATCTCTCTCTAGAGATGCATCTGCCTTTGGCCTCTAGCTGTCAGTCCACAAAGCAATGGTCTCCTGTTTATCTTTTGTCGTACCAGCTGGTGGACACGTTAGGGCCATTCAAATGGCAAGAGATTCCTGTATATAGGAAGGAGATATTTTCTAAAAGATATCTAATTTAAGGAGAGAAAAATTGTTCTGTAGGCTCCACCAATGCCATTTATGAAATCTTTATTGAGTGTAATAGGAGCTTATATACTTATCTCATTGTAGATACTTATGTTATAGATAACTAGTTGGTTACCTGAATCTGCAGCTGAATCTTGCCAGGAATGTCTTAAAGGGGATCACCACACAAATGCTTGCAGTGACTGTAGTCAGCTCTGAGGACTACAGGATATGCAATACAGATCCCTGTAAAAAGAAAAGGCTCACAAGGTTCAAAAATCTGAGGGCTTTTCTCAAACACAAAGCATTTTAGAAACAGAATGATGCAAAAATAGTCTTGTACAGTATCTTGGTTTCCTTGAACAGTCTGGTTATGTCCATACGAATAAATTAAAATCTGTTTTAACAGTTTAGCATGTAGATGATCATATACCAATGAATAAGAACCATTTAATATGATCTTACATATATAGCCCCTGTGTTTCAGGTTACATATCCAGTTAGCTTGCATCTTGGATCATTAAAATAAGTTGTCTATCCTAGATAGAGTGTTGGGAAGAGGTTAAGACAAGCGGTATCTAAATGTTGGACTGGTAAATTAATGCTGGTATGATCTCTACTTGCAGTGTGTCTTAAGTATACATACTTCTTCCTTCAGACACACTACAGAAAATAAACTATATCTATAGTAAAATATAAAATGGTCTTGTAGAGAAGAGAAAGTAAGTATTATAATTAATTAATTTGATAATCTATAGAAAAAAACACATACATCTATCATAGGTTTTTATGGCTTTTGTTTTGGTTTGGTTTGTTTTCCCAGTGAGTTTAAACATTATGTAGTCACAGTATTTACTGGAAAAGCTATGTAAGACAATTTTATGTAAATACTTTTAAAATGACGAACTTACCAGTTTGTGTCAAGAGCTAACTTTTCCGTTCTAATAGAGGTATGTTCTTTCAAGTAGCATGGCAAAAGCACAGTCTGCATCATGCTATGGCTCCCGCTCTTGCAGTGTACCTCTTTCTGAGTTATTATAACCTTTGAACTTTGATGACATCTGTCTTCTGTAATTGGAACATTTGCAAACTTTCTAGTTGCTTTTATATGTAGAAGAAGCCAGACTCAATCCCAAGAGTAGGTGAAAAGTCATTTATGGCAGAAACTACATGAGATAAGTTGCATCTGGCTGCCGGTATTTTAAATAAAAGGCTTAATATGTGAAATCAAATTTTGTGTTTCTCATATTAATACTGAGAAAAGTTTTAGAAGACAATTCTCTATTGTATCATAATAAATTAATTTGTTTTCTCTGTAGATACTCTCAAACAGCTTGCAGCACTTGAGATATGGACAATACAGGTCATGCTACTACAAAAAAAATTCTACTTTTCAACCTTCAACCTTTCAGTATATGTATACATGTGCAATACTGAACAAGGTTTTTTAAAAGTGCAAATTGGATGAAGTATATGCTATCCAGCAAAATTTTCATAGTTTAGCTAATGTCAACAGTTGTCTTACAATCAATGAAATCTGTTTTCTGGAGCTTAATTGACTAAACTCAATATGTCTCAAATAGAACAACATCTGAGAATGTATTGTCCACCCATTTCCTTAAAAGCAGGAGGCCATGTTCTGTGTTTTTCAGATTCATGTAATTGAACAAATGCTTTTTAATAATGCTTTGTATCCCAAAATTCTTATATCATTATATATTTCACCTTTTACTATTTACCAATAAACAGTTATATATTTAATTTTAACATTATAGTTTTATTTATGTTTTCAAAAGATGTATCATGATTTCTAAAGGTAATTTACACTAAAAATTACTCAGTCATTACTGTACAAATTAAAATAAAAAGCATTAAGGGGACTCCAGTTCATCTCTATTAAACTAATCTTAATATTCATTACTCTCTTCTTAGTATCTTTGACATTCAGACCCTGCAGGAGTGAGAAATATGCAGTTATTGCTGTAATTCAATTCTTTTCTCTACCAGAAATACTTCACGAAGGATTGCATCATGCTGTTAGATTGCACAGGAACTGATCCATACAGTGAAGTGCCAGGAACTCTCACACAGACAGCCTTGGTGTGCAGCTTGGAGTGCCAGCAAAATGTCAAATCTCAAGCTGGTGACAGGAAACTGTCTGAACAGAACCCTAAAGAGAAGAATTTATCAGCTTTAAACTTCATGAACTTAGCCTGTTGGCTGTCCTACAAATATAGTAAGTGAAGAAATATTGCCTGTGATAGTCTGGAATGAATCGTAAATTCAGAGTTTGACACGAAGAAATGCTGACTGTATGGGCAAATTAAATCTTCATTTTTACAATATACCTTTATATTTATGTGGAATTAATAAAATTAAAATTCCTACATGACAATTTCATTGATGACAGCATGACATTTTCTATTAAACTTTCTAACTTCTAAACCCAGGAATGTATGGATATGGACATTGAAAGGGACAGGGATAGGGACGAGGATACATATTTGCATGTATAAAATAAGAGAAGTTGTAATATAAATTTTTAAAAGTCAAGAAAAAAACATCTTTTGGTATCTTAATTAAAAAATTCTGCATCTTTTATTCACCATCTCTCTCTATTTGAACATAATAAAACAAGTAAGTATGATGGGCTAATGTTTTTCATTCCCATGGATCACAGGAAAACAAAAAAAATACAGTCACAAATGAAAGAAATTCAAAGAATCTAAATTGTTTTACATTTGGAACTTAACAGGCCAGCTGTGTGTACTTCTGATGAATTTTTATTCCCTAAGTATCTACTTTAGATAAATGCACTTTCAATGCATTTTACAAACCAGGGGAACCATTTGTGGGAAATCAACAGGATTTCTCCCTTCCCCTCCAGTAAAGCTGAATCTTAAGAGGAATGAAAGAGTTATGAGACTGCAGGGTGAAACGAATAAAACTCACTTTCTGATGAACCAAGGGAAAATTTAAGGTTTTGGAGAGAATAAAACTGGATGGAATTTCAGGTGTCAGAGAAAGCTTTATAGTCATTGCTAGAAATAAACTGTGCTGCATGAGTTGAAGAGAGTTTGAATCCGAGTGACGGAGCCAGAGCTCTGCAATTGGCTACTTTAGGTTCTTCTAAAATAAGAGGAATCAGGAAATTAGCACCATTCTCAAAACAGGATATTAAATATTGTCTTGGTGAGAAGACAAATAAAATGAAAATGAGGCAACATTGTGAGACCATCAGCTCTTACACAAAAATTCAACCTGCATATTTTAAATTGGAAAGACAGGCTGGAATTCCATTATATTAAGTTTATTACATAGATACATACCTCTTTTCCAGATTTTTCCTCTAGAAATCAAAAGGTTACAGATCTGGAAAAAATATTTACATGGTTTTTTTCACCTATCCAAGTTTCTTCTTCTCAGTGTGTATCACTGAAATTAAGGTGTACAGGAAGGGCGTTAAGTAACTAAGTTGTAGGAACTTTTGAGTAGAGGAAATTTTCAAATCTGTGTATGAATGGTTTATAAATTCCAAAAAAGATGTTCTGCTCTGATTAACTGAAACTTGTCTTCTGCTGTACTGAAATATTGGCTGTCACTTTAGCTTATGTTATTCAGGTATCAAGTAGAATCAGAAATTAGGTTCTCAAGGTATGACTACAAAAGAAGAGTTGAATCTTCCACAAATGTGTTACGTAAACTGAAGTGGGATGACGGGACATAGAAACGGATTGCCTATTAACCTGGTGTGAAACTGGACTTTGTCACATGGAAATATTAAAAAACAGTGACTGTAACTAAGTTTCAGTGTCAAATTCTTTCATGACCCTAGAAGTGCCAAACTCTCAGTTCCTCTTGCCACATACCTTCAACTCCAGATAGCTTTACTCTCAAAGACTTTTCATGGTGCTTATATTACCCTTAAGAAAGGATGTATTACTTTAGTAGAAGAATAAAGCTTTTTTTTGGCATAACAAAATAGAGAATGATGTCTCTATAGAATTCCAGATTTCACATGTACTTACCCATTTAATTACAGAAGGTAGAAAAAGCTCCTAAACTCTACATTCTTTGCAGCGACTTCAGATTCTTCATTCAGAGGAGGTTTGACTGATGGTCAGCAGGTGTGAAAGCGCAGTTGTCCCACCTTTGCTTTGAAAATGAGTGTAGGTGTTAGGGTCACTGAAGTAGCCAAGGAGAGGACCCGTATGTTTGGTTTACATTACCTTTATTTCCAGTTTAGAGAAAAAGTGAATTTAGTTTCATGATCTTATTGCAGTCCTCAGTGAAAGGCTGGCTAGTTCAAAACTCACCACGCAACACAAATTTGACAGCCTTGGCACAGGGAAAGTGTAGGTGACCTGTATTAGAGCAGCAGTGCTGGTGTAAGCCGGGAGTGGAGTGCCTTTTGCAGAGATGTATAGAGATATTAATACACAGCACCTGTCAGCACTGTGCCTTGAACTAGCCTGTACTATAAATCTCTCATTTTCATGAGCAGTAAACCCCCCCAAAATTACAAAGAAAATTAAATGCAATAAAAATGTTTTCCATAGCCCAAATACTGTTTTTTTTCTTTATGAATATACATATACTTCTTTGTAGTATAGTTTTAAACCAAGGCCTGTCAAGAGTTCAGTAAACGGTAGCTAGGATATATGTAAGGTCCTTCTGGAAGAAAAAAAAAAAAAAAGAAAGACAAACTTAAATACAACCATTTTCTAAGGCTTCTGAAATACACTGTACTGTTTCTGAAAGTCTTTGAAGTCCCCTTGAGGATCTCCATTATAAAATAATGATTAAATTTACTTTACCACCCCCAGGGGCATGTTTTTTTATGATTATCTGCTAATAAAAAGAATATAAAAATAGTACATGTGAGTGAAGAAAAATACCTGGTTTGATATTAATCTAAACTCAGTAAGGTTTCAGAACTGGATAGATTAAAGTCCTTCATATTCACATTAAAAGAAAAATTTACTCCAGATTTTTTCACAAAAGATAATTAAAAGGAAAGCTATGTTTTTATTTTCCATATATATCAGTATAGATTATTTCTTAAATGTTTTGGCCCTGTTTTGCATTCATAAAATACAACTATTATTCTCACTGCTGTGTAAATTAAAGGATTTATCAGATTACAAATAAACATTAATATATTAATATTAACAACACTAAAACAGTCAAAATATCATTGAAGTTACATTTAAGTCATATTAACTTTCTGCTTGCTTATTTGATTCTTATACTATTTTCTAATACCAAATTAAAAATACTTTACTCATATTTGGGGTCCTTCTTGGTTATAATACATTCTGTACATGAGTTTAGGTAAAACAATCAATCATCTTGTAACTGAGATATGAAATATCAATATGACACTTGTTTTCTGTATGCTTTTGTAAGACACACTAGAGTTCTTGCCCTGTATATAGCTTATAACATCTCAAAAAGCATATCATGATATTGTTCATATTCATACTCTTGAAATGGTCTTGATAGATAAAGCTAAGTAAAACAAAAGAGAAGATTTGTTTGTGTAAAGTTTATGTTCAACTTGTTGAAAGCAATGGTGAAATCTCAGGAGAAAAAATAAAAAGGCGGCGGCAATCTTTGTGCCTCTCATTTCCCTGCAATTCCTAGAGGTTACATGTCAGAAGATTAGGAAACAATACATAGACACAATTGAAAAGTCTCCTAATGAAAATAAATTTGACATGTTTGATGGCCTATATATATATTACAATTTTTGACAGCAACATAATGTGAAAAGACAATTTAATGCAATAAGATGATTTTACTTTTTAAGCAAATTATTTGGGATATTTTTCTTCTAGAGTTAAAATGACATTGAAATAACCCAATTCTGATACTCCTGAGAAGCAGATTGTCGTTTATGGAAGTGGGGCTATTCTTTCGACAGTTATTTCACTTTCCCAGTGAAATTTCAGAAAACAAGGTAGCTTCAATAGATTGGTCAATATATGACATCTATGGGTACCATCATGACACCTTTATTTAGGGAAACCTGATTAGTACACATCAGACATATGAGACAGAAAGCTGAAGGAGCCATATCCAATCCTTCTCTTTGCTAAAGCAGCCTTAACTGGCTTAAGATGCAGAACATTCATACTGTGTTAAATTGCCTTGCTTGATAGCAGTAATTCTCAAAAATATTTTACAGATCCCCTGTTTTAAAATACTAATATATATTAGATACTTGTCTCTGACCTTTGTAATCTTTATGCCTGACTATTCACATATTCAGTAGTCTTCCGTTTTATTGATGCTCTCCTTACAGTGGTTAAATTTGAATTCCCTTTTATATTCTGAAGCCGTGAATAAATCAGACAAAAGTATGTCATTTGCTTATTTCTTTTTCGTTTGACTTGTGTGCCAAACAGCTTTCACAGCCTTTTAGGCTAAAGTTCACACCACTTCCACTAACTTCTGTTGAAGTTCCACGAAACTACTGGCATATTGCAGTCTATCAAGGTACATAATCCAGCAGAACCACTGAAAAGTGGATATGCTTCTGTTAGTAACATTGTAGCAGCATTTCTTATTTCATGTATGAAGAAAGGATGAATTCTAGTAACTGGGAGAGCATGACCTACACTCATTAGATGCACTCACTAATACACTTCAACTGTATAGTTCTAGGATTTACTTTTTTCAATAATTTGAATTATTTTAAGAAAAAAGTCAATACAGTACTTTCTAAAAAAATGTAATCTGAAGTTACTTTGAAGTTTATTTAATTTGTGATGAATTAGTGAATAATTTCTGCCAAAGGGGAATAAGATGTGTAATACTTGTACATAGGTGATTCTGGTTGAATGGCGACTGAGTGAGGGAGTTATAGTGCACTATTGACTAGACACAAGTGGTTTCTTTCATTCAAGCTACTCTTTTATGCATAAACCCAAAACTTTCAGCTGAGTCTGTGCCAATGATGAGACAGTTTAGAGTATTCTCTCTTTTACTCCATTGCAAAAGCAGCTAGACGTAGCTGCTGAGAAGCCTATCTTTAATGAGCAAACTGAGTGCTTGGTCAGCTAGATCAGCAGCTTAAGGAGCATGAAGACTGTGACAAACTTGTGTTGCCCAACCTAGTACTCACAAGCATGCCAGAGGCTTATAAGAAATGTCACACCTCCCTGCATGGTATGCAGTATTACCTGCTTGCAGAAAATGAGATTCACTGCTCTCTGCTCTGACACCACAAAAAGTAGAAGTGATCTCCTCCAAAGTCTCTGTTGTCTCCTGAAGTAGCAGTGCCCTGCAAATAAAACAAATTCTTAGAGTCAGATGCAGAAATATTAGTTCACACATTACTGTTGTTGGCAAGAGCATGGGCTGACTACCTTTGACTCTTGACCAAGGTGTACCTCCTGTCACAAGACAATGTCTCTGAGAGCCATTATTTACCTCCTGTGACTACAAGGGGGTTTTAGACTAATTCTAGAAGAAGGGATGGAAACAAAGAGAGTAAGTGGCACTGCCAACTTTACTATCCTTTCAGTTCAATGACTAAGCAATGACACAGTCACCTTTCATCCCAAATCATGGTCACCAGTCATGCAAGGAGGCTAATGACTTTTCTCCGGCTTCTTAATATCAATTCTTCTCCTCTTCTCCCCATCTGACTGTAAAATTATCTCTCTCCTTTCTTTTTAAACTTTCATAGTTTTCCTTTATCTTTTGTCAGCTTTTGTTAGCTTGTCCTAATTTTGGGATAAATTATTTATTAAACCATTGCCTGATGTTACTAGAATAAGAGGTCATCTGACCTCTGGCAGGTGAATGTTAACTGTGCCAGATGTCTCTGCAGCCCATGAACTCAGCAAATCAGGCTCTTGTGAGGCATCATCTCCCTATGGCTTCTCATTTCAAAATGAAATTCCTGGAAGGAAAAAACCCTGCTAGTCTCAGGCCTCTTCATGGATATAGAGAGTTTTTCCTTCTAATACCTGTGCATTGATGGCATTGAATGACTAAAAAAATTCTTTTGAACTGCTAAAAAGGGAAGAAGACAAAAAGTAAAGGGATTTTGCATAAGTTGTCTAGGTTTTCAAGAAGGTAAATTGAATGAGCAAAGACCATTCATTTTCTTGGTTTGGATGACAGATGGATTTAAATTTTTTTCTAAATATAGAATGATTTTATTTAAAGTAAAACAAATTTTCTTTCCCTCAAGTGATCTAAAAGAAGTCTATCTGAAAATCTTCTCTCTGAACACATACTTTTGCTCATCGAGCTGAAAAATTTGTTATTCCAGAAACCGTGTGCCAGCAAAGTACTCCTAACTATAAACATGTTTTCAGAAAAGTCATTCCATATTAGAACAAATGACTGAATACTGAATAAAAAGACCATTGTTTATGTGGCAAAGGCAGAATTCTAAAAAGAAGAAATTACTTCTTGAGCAAACAATCTTTATTCTATCTCCTTTAATACATGCTTCCTTAGCTACATTATCACATATTATTTTTCCATTCAGTTTCAGGAAAGAAAATGTATAATGGGCAACATAAACATAAGCATTTAAATAGCTCCAAGTATAATACATACTTTCAAACAGAGTTGCATATTAACTCTTCAGAGACCTTTTCCCTGCTTTATGCAGGCTTAGTTTCTCCTTAAGTAGCACATTTTAGCTTGATTTGAAAAGGAATCTTAGATGTCCTTGTATATGCTGCAAGCTTTTGGTGCACCTGTGCAGGCAGGGCACAGATGTGTTTGAAGCTGCCCTTCCATCTAATAGCCTTCTATGATGGCACGACTGGCTGGGTAGACGAGGGGAGAGCAGTGGATGTTGTCTACCTCGACTTCAGCAAGGCTTTTGACACTGTCTCCCACAAACATCCTCAAAGGAAAGCTCAGGAAGAGTGGGCTAGATGAGTGCACAGTGAGCTGGATTGGGAACTGGCTGACTGGCAGAGCTCAGTGTGTTGTGATCAGTGGTGCAGAGTCTAGTTGGAGGCCTGTGAACAGCGGTGTTCCCCAGGGATCGGTACTGGGTCCAGTCCTGCTCAACATATTCATCAACGACTTGGGTGAAGGGACAGGGAAGGGAACTATCAGCAAGTTTGCTTTTGATACAAAGCTGAGGGGAGCGGCTGTCTCACTGGAAGGCTGTGCTGCCGTTCAGCATGACCTGGACAGGCTGAAGAGCTGGGCGGAGAGGAACCTGATCAAGTTCAACACAAGGGCAAGTGTAGGGTCTTGCACCTGGGGAGGAACAACCCCATGCACCGGTACAGGCTGGGGGTTGACCTGCTGGAGAGCAGCTCTGTGGAGAAGGACCTGGGAGTGCTGGTGGACAACAGGCTCACCATGAGCCAGTGATGTGCCCTTGTGGATGGCCAATGGCATCCTGGGGTGCATTAAGAAGAGTGTGGCCAGCAGGTCGAGGGAGTTGATCCTCCCCCTCTACTCTGCCCTGGTGAGGCCACATCTGGAGTACTGGGCTCCCCAGTACAAGAGAGACAGGGAACTACTGGAGAGAGTCCAGCGGAGGGCAAAATAGATGATGAGGGGACAGGAGCATCTCTCCGAAGAGGAATAGCTGAGAGACATGGGTCTGTTCAGCCTGGAGAATAGCGGGGATGTGATCAATACTTATAAATATCTGAAGGATGGGTGTCAAGAGGATGGGGCCAGACTCTTTTCGATGGTCCCCAGAACAGAACAAGGTGCAATGGGCACAAAGTAGAATACAGAAAGTCCACCTGAACATCAGGAAGAACTTCTTTGCTGTGAAGGTGACAGAGCATTGGAACAGGCTGCCCAGGGAGGCTGTGGAGTCTCCTTCTCTGGAGATATTCAAAACCCGCCTGGACGTGTTCCTGTGCAACCTGCTATAGAGGTTATACCTGTTATAGCAGGGGTGTTGGACTATATGAACTCCAGAGGTCCCTTCGAACCCCTACTATTCCGTGATCCTCTGTTCTGTGATTCCATACCCCATAAAAGCAAAATAGCAAGCCCAAGTCTTCAGAGTTCCTCACACAAGAAATTGTATGGTGTGTACATGTAGGAGGGGTCTTTAAATGTTTCATTCTTCTTCCTTCTGCTGTAAGAGAGCCTAGGAGGGGTACAGCTTCACAGAGAGAGCTCTAAGTGTTGTCAGAAGTAGAAGAGATGCTATTGCTCACATCTGAGCAAGGGAGGTCCTTTCTGACCCTTTCTTACCAAAGCTGATATTCTTCTTCCTTAACTTTTTCAAAGTCTTCCTTCCCCGTGCGCATAAATAACATATCTTGCGTACTAAGTTGAAAAAGTGTTTTAATTGGAAACCTTAAGATGTGTTGCCTTCCTCTCCTTACCTTCCTGTTCTTGCTTCATTCAGCAAAGTCAATAGAGCACTTATTACAAACTCTTGCTTTAAATCTATATCTATTAATTAATACAAGGAAAATGTTCCTTTCCTGTTTCCTCACTTTGCAATTGAGAACGACTACAAAAAGTGATTTGACAAGAGACTTGAAACTCAAGAGTTGAGAGGTGCAGAACAAGACATGAAGAGACTATGGAAATATTTTTTTAAAAGAGAGGTTCAGACTGAAATTAAGGAAAAATCTTTTCATCATGAGGACAGACAAACATGGGAACAGGTTTCCCAGAATCTGTAGTGACTCTGTCCTTGGTGGTTAGTAAGGCTTGACTGGACACGGCCCCCAGCAACGTGATCTGATCTCAGAGTTGACTGTTATTCAAGCAGGAAGTTGGACTAGAGACGTCCTGACGTCCCTTCCTCCCTGAATTATCTTAGGAAGCCAGGTGTTCTTTATGTCCCAGTCTGGTTGTTTTTCAACAATTCAATAGTAACTCTTGAATTTTGACCAATTCTCTATGTTATTTTGTACAATTATTAACATTAGAAATAATTTAATATAAAACAGTCTATTTTAATTTTGTGTCATCTTTTATTTCCTTACTTTCCTTCTAAATGTTAACAATGAGATGTTGTTTAAGTGTGTACATAAGTTTAATTAATATGCTGCTTCTGTTTTCTTCTATTTTTTCCGGATCATTCATGAAGACATTAACAACTGATTTATCACATTTCTATGCTCATACTCAGCAGAAGTAATAAAAAATTACCTCTTTTGTAAGAGTAACCCAATGTGCTAATTCCTTACAACAATTGGCATCAATGTTTCTATAGCTCATAATTAATTGAATATAAGTTAGCTTGAAATATGACTGAGAAATGTATATTAATGTTAACCTAGTTCTTCATTTATATTTACAGCTGTTTTTAATTATTTGAGCAATCATCAAAAAATTGAAACCTGCAATCAGTGAGGTTTCACCTTCACATATGATTTTCTGAGAATTTAGTAAACAAAGGAGACATAAATATGATTAATTATTCCTAGGACTTTCTCTTTGCAACTACCTGTCAGCTGTTTTTATTACAGTAGCTGAATGATGTATATATATTTATTAAGCTCTACTAAAAATACCAAACCAAACCAAACTAAAAAAAAATCCCCAAATCCCAAAATCTAAACCTCCCCAAAACCTTATTTCTCTCCTTTTTATTTGTGTCTCAGTAGAGTATCTGGACAATATTACCTTTTAATGCTTTTTAATATGATAAATTGCTCAAAATGTGGTGGTGTACAAGTTTTATTCTCTATTCATGTTTTACAATGCAATGAACTTCTTTATAATATCTTTGTAGAGACAGGTTTTCCCCTTCCACCTATCAAGTTTTCCCTCAGCCACAGTGGAAGCAATTTGTGAAAAGTATTTTAAACACCTTTATCAGAACTATTTTCTCAAAGAGCAAGCAGAAAGATAGTCTTCTCACTGGTACTTTAATAACACTTCTGAATTTGGTCACAAACATATGACCTGGAATTTTCTAAAAATGTCTTAGAGAAATACATTCCCCAAACTCATTGAAGAATACGATCCGAGTGTCCTATTCTTTTATTGTCTTTCAAAACTTAATCCATAAATAAACTCTATCCCAACCAAAACCAGTACATCCCCAAAGAAAGAATTGTTGAGAATTTTCAGTAATTCCTGACTGTAATATTTAACTATTGACAAAATCACAATTGTTTACATTGGAAGTGACCTCTTGAGATCTTCTAGTTCAATGTTCCTGCTCAAGCAAGGTCAGATAGAGCTGGTTGTCCATGATCATGTCCAGAGAGGTTTCAGCTGTCTCCAAGAATGGAGATTTCACAGCTGCTCTGGGAAAAGCGTTCCAGTGTCTGACCACTGAAAGTAAAAAAACATTTTCATAGTTGAGTGATGGAGCTGCGGTTGGTTGACTTCAGCCAGCTGCCAGACATCCACCCAGCTGCTCTCTCACTCCCTTTCCTCAACAGGACATGCAGAGAAAATAAGAAAAAACTCATGGGTAGAGATAAAGACAAGGAGATCACTTACCAGTTACCATCACAGGCATCACAGACTTGACTTGGGGAAAATTAATTTAATTAATTCCTGATGGAAATAGACTTGGATAGTAAGAAACAAAAACAAAAACTAAAACACCTTCCCCCAACCTCCACATCTTTTTCCCAGAATCAACCTGACTCCTTCATTCCTGACTCCTCTACTTCCTCCAAAGCTGCCTCTCTGACCTGAGCAGCGCAGGAGTTATGATTAGTCCGTAGCAGTTCCTCTCTACCACTCCCTCCTCCTCACACTTTTCCCCTGCTCTAGAGTAGGTCCTCCAGCGGCTGCAGTCCTTCAGGATGAACCTGATCCTGCATGGGCTCGTCTCGACAGGCCACATCTCCTGCTACGAGCTTTCTCTAGTTTGGTTTCTCCACAGGCCACAGTTTCTTTTAGGAAATATGCACCTGCTCCAGCATGGAGCCCTCCATGAGCTACAATGTGAATATCTGTTCTTGCTTGGTCCTCCCCGTGGGCTGCAGGGAAATACCTGCTCCACCATGGCTTCTTCCAAAACTTTCACGGGCTGCAGAAGCACCCGGAGCACCTTCCCTCCCTCATTCTTCACTGACCTTGGAGTTCATAGGGTTGTTTCCTACACTGTTTTCCCCCCTCAGTCATCTCTGATATGTAGCGGGGCTCGGTTTGAGAAGGCAATGTAAGATTTGTCTTCACTTCAACCATTAGATAGGTGAACTACCAGTTCTAAGTAAAATGCTTTCTTCAACAGACTATATTGACTGGAATTTGAGTTACGTAAATAGGCAGATATCCTCTAGTGCTTATAAGTTGACAAGATTTGGGAACTGTCAAAAAAATCTGGCTCATTGAAGATGACAACCTTGCTTGTACCAGCTTCCGGCAGTCTTTTATTTCATATTTTCAGATACGTATCCAAGTGGGAATTTGGAGTACAGATGCTTTAGTCATGGTCAGGTCAATGAAGTCTAATTAGGAAATTAATAATTTAATTTTTAAGCTATTACTGAAGAAACAGTAATAACATGTTCTGTGAAATAAGCAATAGTCAGGAACTACTCCATGTTGTTATGCTTCAAGATATTTGAAGCAAAAAGTGGCCAGATATTGATGTACGAGGTTAAGTCTGTAAGAATCAGACATAGCAGTGTTTTCTGGTACCAAAAATATGCACATGTACCTGGAGGTGAAAGCTGAATTCTAAAGAATCAAAAATTATAAGATAATTAAAGTTGGAAGTTATCTCATGTGATGTCTAGTCCACACATCTGCACAAAGCAGTCAGCCATGGGATCACACCAGGTTGCTCAGGGTTTTATCTAGTTGAGTAACCACCAATAAAGGGGACTCCACAAAGAGGACTCCTCTGGGTATCCTGTCCCATTGTATGACTGTCGTCATGGGGAAAATGTCTTTGAATGTGTTAATTTATATTGACTTATCACATCCAATTGTTTTATCATAGAAGACTTCCTATCAGCAAATGTTTGTTGTACAGAATTGAAAATTTACGGAGCTGAAATTGAAGTCAAGTATTTTGCCCGACAGGAATTTTGGAAGACAAAACAGAAGACAGGTCTTCTTGGCTCCATATTGCCCCCAAAACTCATTAGATTAAATCTACTACTACCAAACCATAAAGAAGGGTAGCCTGTTACAGGCTAATACCTAATAAATTTCCAGTCAAATTAAATAATATTCTGGGAATCTTCCATCTCTTCCTGTGCTATTCAAACTTTTGATTCCTCTTTCTCATAATGAGATTTTTATTTTCACTTTTTGGAATGTCTCTTCAGATTTTTCCTCTTTATGGGATCCTAATTCTCTTCGTACTTTATCCTGTTCTGCTTATTATTTTTTTCTTACAACATTAAAAAGAAAGGTAAACATTAGAATATATGTAGACACCTGACTAAATGAGCTAGCATTCAAAAGAGTAAAATATGCAACAGTTTCTACCAGAGCACAGGAATATTTCTGTGATACCTCTAAGAAAGAAAATCCTAGAAAATCACAGCTTGTGTAGCATGCCTGTATGTCACTTCAAGAGAAAACAAATGTTGGCTGAGGACCTGAAGAAGTTCCTCTACATTTTTAGAGCAGTGGGGATTGTTTTTCTTCATTTCCTTTCTGCAGTTACTGCCTCTTAACTTAAAAAGCCTTACATACATTATAATCGCAATAAATTTACAACTCCTTTGTTTCCATTAGACTAATTGAAAGGGAAAGCTAGTTACTGAAACGATGGGGAACAAAACTGCACCTGAATTTCATGGCCGGTCTACTGTACTTTATAAGCACTTGTCTTCTGTATCCCAACAGTTTGATGAGAGGACATAATAGTAGGACAAGAGATTCTGAAGTTTAAAAATTAAAAATTTGTTTACATTTAAAGCTTGTTAAAGGTTATAAACATTAATCTGAAAACAAGTTGAATAATACAACATTGAATGAGAGGCTATTGTGAATTAGAGTCTTTTGTATTAATCTATATAGGAATGATAAGAAAAGTCTTCCATATGATTATAATGTATTTTTACAAACATCAAATCAATATTCTAATTAATCAGGCAAGAGTTTGAATGTTTTTTGTTTTGTTTTTCTTTTATATATTTATTTTTATTTATTTACTTAAAAAATTCTTAATGAGTTTTTACATAAAAGTCAACATCAAAAGTAGCATGTGTTGTCATTTAAACACTCTCAGTTGACATGTTTGTGTTTACTTTGTGGCAGAAATGTTCTCCATGTGAGATTGTTATCTGTGTAACTACAACAGTTGTACTGGACAATACCTTGTTACATTTGGTGCTGAACATCAGGCTGTGCAGGATCACAGAATCACAGAATGGTAGGGGTTGGAAGGAACCTCTAGAGATCATCTAGTCCAAACCCCCTGATAAAGCAGGTTAGCCTAGAGCAGGTTGCACAGGAACATGTCCAGGCGGGTTTTGAACATCTCCAGACAAAGAGACTCCACAACCTCTCTGGGCAGCCTGTTCCAATGCTCTGTTACCCTCACAGTAAAGAAGTTCCTCCTCATGTTCAGGTGGAGCTTCCTGTGTTCCAGTTTGTGCCCATTGCCCCTTGTCCTGTCGCTGGGCACCAC
>VZSC01002527.1:83803-97885 GCA_013398225.1 Steatornis caripensis
TTTCGTGGCCACAATTCTTACCAGATAATTAGTCTTGGCACCTCTCAGATATGTGGGCTGCGACCCATGCAGGAGAAGATTTAGGTACTTTTCCTGGGTAACAGGAGTTCCGGAGATGGTCAGGGAGCGCCTAATCACTTCAACTCACTGTGATTGCAGCAGGAGTTCCAGGTGCAATCAGGGAGTGCCTAATTGTCCCAACTCACTGTGCTCATCCCGGGACAAAGAGATACCCTATTACTTCTTATCTTGGCTCACTGTACAGGCAAGGTCGTAGAGCGCCCAATTATCCCGGCTCTTTGTTCTCAGATGGTGCTGTATGATCTGACATTGCAATGTGGCTTGTTAGTAGGGGGGAGCAGGGTCTACACCACAACAATGTTCCAGTTTCTGTGTGGAAACAACTCTAAAATTCCTCACTTCCCCTTTAAATCCTTCATTCAAGCTTGTCTTTGTGCCAATGATAGAAACCACTTGTCAGTGATTAGCCAGCTGGTGTGACCACTGCTTACTGCACTGGTTACAGCTGTCTTACTGATATTTTTTTGTTTCCTCTCCATCTGTCTTATCCACCTGCTGTCTCTCATTTCAAACTTAAATTTAAGCTCCCTGGACAAAAATTCTCAATTTGTTATGCTTGTACAGTGCCTAGCACAGTGTGTCCTTAGCTATATGTTCTCCTTCAGTACAAACTAATATGCACTAAGCTGACTGAGAAAGGGGAACAGTGCAGATTCTGCATCTCAGGGCAGATTTACACCATCTGTTCACTGATAGGAAGCCTGAGCAAGTTTAAATGTCACTGATCTTCTCAGCAAATGACCTGGGAAGTAGGATGAAACAGCACATTTTGAGTTCTAGGCTGAACAGGGGTATCTTTATACAGCAGTGGGAAAAGTAAACTCAGGAATATACCTGCTGGAGGGAGGACAAAATCTGTAGGTACTATAACACACATACACATACTTGTACAAGTTACATAACATTATGCACAATATTGTCAAAAATACTGAAGTGCATACACAATGTTTATAGTGTAATGTTATTTAATTTTGACCTAGCCACAGAATCTCAGAGAATATAAAGTAGAAATTGTGGAGCTCTGTTTTAGCTTCACCACTCCAAGACTTTCTTCTGATATTCTGTGCCAGTGTTCAATTTTAGAGGTACTTTAGGGATTTAAATCCAGTACAGAATTTAAACATCCCTATTATTCTATTATTTAAAATTATTATTATTTTCTTTTTTAAATTAAGAGGCTATCTCTATTTCCAAGAAGGCTTTCCTAAATATTCCCAGATCTGATTCAAATGTAACACAACAGCATACCTCTATCACAGTTCAAATATAGTTTAATAATTTCAATTTGTTGTAGAAACACTTACATATGGTCAAGATGGCACTTCTGTGATAAACTTCTGTGTTCTAACACAGAACATTGTGGAAAAGCTAACGCTATGAGATCAAATTTCTTATACCCATTGCAAATTTACATGCTCAAATTTATAAAAATCCCATTTACTTGTTCATAAATTTTCAGCTAGATAAGAATGGAGACATTTGCTTTAAAGCACTATTCAAATGCTTTATACTTGTTTTGGACATTCACAACTTGCATGTAGAAGGAGTAGGATGGAATAAATTTGGGTTATGAATTTAAGGCATAAAAACTTAATTGCAGGTATCTGTATAGATGGTCTTGTCCTGTTCTATGGATGTTTACCAACAGCTTGGATTTATTTTACATTAAAAAGTCCCCAGATCCTGTCCTTAGTAGTTCACTTCTTTGACAAACTTCAGATGTGTGTAATACAACACTGACAGATCTAGCAGAGAGATTATGAATGAGTGGAAACTCATTAACATCATTAGTAAGATTTAGAATGACATTAATACTGTCTGTGCTTTTATCACTGATTTCTGTGTTATCTTTTCTGAACAGACAACTTTGTTTACATGGTGCTGGAAAAAAAGGTAAAGCAAGGGTCTAGTCCCAAAGTTTGCATAAATAGGAGTAAAAAACCAATTAGATAAGAGGATATACAAAAAAGATGGAACAGCTAAAAAAACAACAACCCAACAAACCAACCTACCTCCCCTCCTCTGAAAAAAACAAAAAAAAAAACCAAAAAAAAACCCCAAACCAAAAGGACACAGGACAAAAACTTCAGAAGTTCTTAGGTTTTGTCTGTGAATTTTTCTTGGCATCTGCTTCCAGGAGCACTTCCCAAATAGGAATGTGTCCCAGCAGCTTCCAGGTTCCCTTTCTTGCTTTCGTCCTCCCTCAAACCTTCCACACACCTTGGCTTTTATGCAAAGAAATCACAGACACCACAGGCTGAAGGGAAACAGTGAAGTGGTCCAAGAGATCCTCTGATCTGGGTGATCAGGAAACTGCAACCCTTAGGCACCCTGCAGTTTGCCCTAGCAGTTAATTGTAAATTGGTGCACCAGGGATTAAGTCTTTTAGACTTAAATGGAGAAAGGCAAAACAAGAACCACAGGCAGGAAACTGATTTGCAAATTCACAGGAGAATTGAGAAATATTTTAAGGCAGCTTTCTTATTCTCTTTTAAATGCTGAGGGATTTGGTCTCAGAATAAACTGCTAAGCGAAGTAATAAAATGCTTTCATTGACCCGGGCTTCTTTTAGCATGCATATATTTTTGTCAGCTGGAAGGCATTGTAATAAATGCAAGATTATTTTAACTAAATTTCTTGGTATACTACTATACAAAAGTTAGTATATCTTCTGGCATTAAGTTTGTGTTAGAAGCATGACCAGCAGGTCCAGGGACTTGGTTTTCCACCTCCACTCCACTCCACTCTCTTGAGACCTCACCTGTGTTCAGCACTGGGTCCAGCATAAGAAAGACATTGACCTGCTCAAGTGTGTCCAGAGGAGGGCCATGAAGATGATCAGTGAGCTGGAGCACTTTCTCTATGAAGACAGAGAGTTTGGGTTGTTCAGCCTGGAGAAGAGAAGGCCCCAGGGAGCCCTTATAGCAGCCTTCCAGTACCTGAAGGGAGCCTACGAGACAGCTGGAGAAGGGCTTTTTACAAGGGCATGTAGTTATAGGATGAGGGGTAACATTTTTAAACTGGGAAAGGGTAGATTTAAATTAAATATTAGGAAGTAATTTTGTATGATAAGGGTGGTAGGACACTGGAACACGTTGCCCAGGAAGCTGTGGGTACCCTATCCCTGGAAGCGTTCTAGGACAGATTGGAATTCAGTTTTCAGCAATATGGTCTAGTGGAAGGTGACCCCGGGAAGTGTCAATGGCAGGGGGGCTGGAACTAGATGATCTTTAAGGTCCCTTCCAACTCAAACCATTCTATTCTATTTAGATCTGAGTATTAAAGGTTTACTCCATCCTCTGCCAAAGCAAGTTTTTTGGGTTTGGGCTATATTATTTGTTTGAGATTTCCGAATATTGCTTACTCTCCTGGGGAACAACTTGCTGGTCTTAGTAATTTTCAGTTTAGAAACTTTAAAAAAATCTGAGAATGTAAACCTAAGTGAAGTTTCTCCCTGTCTCCTTCCCTTTTGCCTTTTGAGAAAGTATGTATCCCTTTCCAAAATTTAAGGATACAGGCACAGAAAATTAATTTCACTGAATTGGAAGGGAATTTGCACCAGGAGTATAATTATGTAAATTAAATTAACATAAACTTTCTTAAAAGACTGTTTACTCATCAACATAAGAATGAGATCTAAACACCTAGAATTTTCAAGTCCATGGTATTTTACCTAATATTTGCAAGTGAGGGCACCAATGTTTATCTCCAATATTCAAGTTGAAGTTAGTAAATTAAGATCGTTATTTTCCATGAAATCTGCCTTTACTCAGGCAGTGGTCAAAACTGTGACAGCAACCACTGTCACCCAGAATGTGAAAACATAGTTTGGGGTGATAGGCAGTTACAGTTATATTAATTTCTGTAATTGTTCATGTTTCTACTTTTACAGTAGCACAGTCACCTTTTTGGAATGTCCTTAATAAGAAAGATGATTAAAAAGCCTGTAGTGTTACTGATTAATTGACATTTCTTTATTACTTTCCATAACTTTCCACATATGTTCTGCATCAAAACCCTTAATTTCTTTTTTTTTCTTTTTTAACAGTTACCAAAAAAAAGCTCTAATTTAACAATGTCTCTGAGTGCTCTTTGTTTCTGATTTGGGGCTATTTCAAAGTCATTAATTTGTTAAATTAATGTAGATGGAAAGCACTAATTGTAGTGGTATTTTTTTGCAGTCTGCTTGTCATCCACCATTATTATAGTAAAGCTATTGTGCAGCACATCAATAAGGTATAGGCTAAACTGATCCAGGAGATTTTAGTGCTCAGGAATCTAATGTTTGAAAGTAGTAGTCTGGCACTTGGCTTCCCATGAGCTAACTAGTTCTACATGTGGATACAGCCATAGGTTTCAGTAAACAGTATAGATTTGAACAGGGGTTAACAAAATTCAGAAAGATTGTTCTAGTCTTTCTTTAGTAACAAAACCAGTAACCAGAGCACAACATTATATGGACTTTCTTTCCTATACACAGTTGCTGTGATATTATCTTCATCCAGGATCTCTCACTAAATACTATTGTAGAAGTCTATTTGCACAGTTTTGAGATGGAGATTAACAAACAGCTGAGCCTGTATTTCAGCGTGCGGTTCATTATATGAATTGGTCATAGAGCAATATGAAAATATCATAATGATAAAAAAGCTATGCATTCCTCTTCAAGGACCTTTCAGCTGTGATCTCAAGAATGATGGATAAAACAGTCCATTGTCTGGTTTTTACTTTGGATTAATGACCTGGAAATCTTCCATTTTTTATAGACATACAGAAATGAGAAATAAAGTAAGTATAACCTTTTTTCTCAAAAAAATAAATAAATTTATAGTCTTGTTTTTCTATCAGCTCTAACTCCAGTCACAAATTTTCTGTTTTTCATTGGGATAACTTCTGTGAATCTTGGTGACCTGTTTCTTGTTGATGTACTGTCTGCTAGCATAAGATAGATAACGACAAAACCAAAACAATGCTGAACAATGCTAAGACTGTTAACTGAATAACTCCAGTGACAGGAAATGGAATTCCTTCTGAAACTGGGCTACTTCAAATTTCATTTATATCCTTACCTCATTGCAATCACTGCCATTTTTAGGTACTTATCTGCATATAATATCATTTGGTATCTATCGCAGAACTTTTCTTTTTTCTGGTTTTTTTTTGTAATTATTTTTTAGAACACTCTACCTTCTCAATCTTTTTTTATGTATTTATTAAGCTAAGTGTTAAGCTACTATTCCCCTATGCCATTGTTCCAGTTGGGTGGAAACCTTAATAGTGTGATATTAGCGGGATGACATCTTCTCATCTTAGATCAAGACGTCTAATGTGAGAAGTAAATTTCTCACTGAAGAAAGCAGTCAATTAGAACATTAATCCATCACCTACTCCTTTGCATGATTACAAAAAAGGATGTCTGGACTTGTTTTCCATTGTTTTTCTAGTTAAAATTGATGAGTGCTTTTCTACTGTCTAACCTGTTCCTATCTGTTGTACAATATTTCTGTTGGCTAAACCGACAGAAAGACTTGAAAAACGCTGATGAGACCACTCCTCAGGGTGGCACCCTTTGGGCAGAATGTTTTTCTATTTTTTCTACTTTATCATCTTTTTATTAGAAAGTATTACATCTCAGGTTTAATTTTTTCTTTTAGTGCCTCACAATACTTTGGGATCATGCTTTGTGTTTGCTCATTTTAGAAAAAAAGAGACAACGTACCATTGAATCAAAGAAAAAAGAAAGAAGAAAATAGAAGGGAAAAAAAGAAAAAGAAATGGAAAAAGTAAAAAGAAAAAAGAAAAAAAAGAAAGGAAAAGGAAAATCACATTGGTTTCAATCAATAAATTCATTGATGTCCCCTCACTCTGCAAGGGATCATGAAAGTTAGGAATACAGGTAGGCTAGCCACATAATTTTCTTCTCTTAGGTTAGCCACACACAGACAGTTTTAATTTTATGAGTTTTGGGAAGAGGATTACAGTTTTTGGGAAGAGGAATGAACCTCAATGCTTTGGCCACAGAATGAAAAATTCAGGAATATCTTCTATGGAGCAAGCATATCTCAAAGACACCTTTATGCAAGCTGCTGCCTTCTACCTCAAATATTAGTCAATAAAAGCTATTTATTTGGTTTGTATTGTGAAATATATAGATAATGAGAAGTAAATACTAAGAAGATACAGCTTGTAAGCTAAAAGTTTTATTTTGCCTTTTTGCATTTGAGATTCTTAGTTGTTAATTATAACTTTATACCCACTGTGTTGTTAAAACTGTTATTTCCAAGTTTCTGGTAGTCTATGCTATTAGTGTAGCAAGGTCAGCAAATGATTACTGCTGCTTATTCATCTGTATAATCTCTGATACTTGTTTTTCTCAGATACCGTCATATCTATGAAATCATAACTTAGTGATGGCTAGGGCCAAGCTTCATTTTCAGAATTTTTGCATCTCTTTAGTCATATTTCTTTTCTCTGAGAAGAAAGAAGAACCATCTTGGAGAAGATAAGACGCTTGAGGTTTGAAAGCACCTTTGACCTATTTAAAGACAATATGAACTGTTGCATCTGCACATGTTTAAAAAAAATTCAAAATCTGGAAGGAATAATATATGTTGTGGAACTATAAACTCTTTGGTGCTTGCTTTTAAAAATAACATCCCTGGTAAGCTTGTGTGCTGTTTAAGAGAAGATGTATTTTATTAATGGAACATATCTTTTGAATACTGTAGCACAGAGTATAACTACAGAGGAACCTTCTGCCTGAATGAAAGGTTGTTCCAGCTCTCTGATGTAAAATTAAAATTGCTGTCAGAAAGAAGCCCAGATGCAGAAGCAAAGGCTGCCCAGAGCTGTTATTTTTCCACATAATCTTCCTGTCTTTGAGAATGTTTTGATGCACTGTATCACGGAATTAGAAACGCTACATTTCCTATTCAGACCAATCTTTTGAGATCAGAATGACTATCCTTTTCCAGTGCATAACCTTATTTTGACACACTAGCTAGTAACCCTTATACTGTAGGACACTGCCTACTTATTCACAGACACAAGTTGGTCTCACCATCCTTAGATTTTAGAGTACTCTGCCCAGCATAGTGACATCTATGTTACAGTCAATAATGAGACTGTTATTCCTGGCTTTAGCAAAAGAAAGATAAACTCCGTTTTTTCAGGGCACAGTAGCTCATCTACAGAAGACTGATGGAGTATTTGAAGAGGGAAGATATACACCAAAAAGGTCTACTTTATTCCGCCTTGGATACATGTTCAAACTCATGGGCAGTGTCCTTATAAGCAGAAAAGAAACTTGAAAATATTGGTAGATAAACCTTTTCTGCCTAGATATAACAGCAGACAAATCTCAGTTCCTTAAATTAAGAAGAAGAAATCTTTGATTACTGTTTAATATAATGATATATGTCTGATTAAAAAGAAGTTAAATACAGTCTTTACTATGAAGACAAGTTCATGTTTTCTCAGCTGCATGATTTGTTCTGGATATTGATGCAAATTTTGAAGTTTTCATGGAAAGAAATAAAATAAGGATCAAAACTGAAATTATATAAAGAAAATATTATTGTAGCTCTTATTAGAACAAATGCATATTTGTGAATTAATTTAGTCATTAAAATCCTCAGATCTTTGGTTTCCAGAGGTCAGCTTAGGTAAATTAGAAGGAGTGTGAAAAAATTGAATTAATTGAAAAGTTCCTAAGACTGTTGTTCTTCATAAAAACCAATTTGGGGAATCTAGGTCTAGAAATCTACTGAGAAGAAGATACAGTCAATGAAGGATGACAGGGAGCTGTAGATCCTTGGAGGCTGATTGAGATATATATATATATAAATATAGAGATATATATAGATATATATATATGTTAGAATAGTAGCTCTTGTGACAAATAACCTAAGAAGAACTGAAGTCAAGTATCAGCCATATAAAGAAAGGAGTTCTCTGACAGAAGCAAAATGAAAGCCAATGAAACATAGAAGTGTGAAAAAGAAGAGAGACCTGTCAAAATCAGCATTCTGGATCCTTTTCTGAATTCCACCTCTTCACTGATAGTAACCTTTTTTGGAAGTAGGTTGTTGCATCTAATTCCAAACACAGAGGGTGAAAGAGATGAGAAATGCTTTATTTGGTAGCTATTATGCCTCACCCAAAAAGTACAACTTCAAGATAGAGAAGCCTGAGGTTCCATTTTGTAGGTAAAAAAGAGGTGACCAAGTGATACTAAAGCAGAAAACTTCTAATCACTGTGAATACCTCAAGCTGTGTCACGACCAGATTAAATGCTAGGTACTGCAAATTGCTCTGGGCTGAAAATTAAAGCATTTTAGTCAAATGATTCACAGAAAGTGTTTCTTATCTTTGTACCCCTAGTCCTTGGTCTTCTCTTGCTGCATATTGGTAGGGGAAGAATAAACACAGAAAATTCACAGCTCATGTGTGCTCACCAATTAGACTAATCCAACACCAGTTCTGAAATAAACTTAGTGTTGCTCATTTTTAATGTTTGCATGCATAACCATAATTAACAGAAAGAATAAAAAAAAAGTGAGCTGGAGAAAATTTTTTTTACCTTCTATTGTGATCCTCTGTTGTTTTCACAGGTCAGACATATTTTTGTGGTTTTATTTGACAAGGGTTTACTTCTGCAAACATTCCATTTTATTGCCATAAGCACCTTCTCAAAATTATTTTTCTGACATCAATGTAGTAGCAGAAAAATAATTCTATCAAAAAAAGAGTAAGGGGAATATAAAAAGGGGAGGGGGGAGATAATTACTTTAAAGGGTTAATTTTATTATTTCCCAGTAGCTAATCAAATCTGAACATCTTATATAAACTATTCTTTAAGAAGAATAGAAGTTTAGATAAAACTTGTTTATTTCCCATTTAATCAGTAATTATTTGACATCAGGAATAAATTTTAGCTGTTAAAATGAGTGCTATGTCATGACAGCTTTATACCATGGCTGTCTTTTGTTGGAATGCCTAAATGAAACGTACGTCAATGTCCATTTCTCGGAACAATGTCATCATGTTCTGAGGAAAAGAAACAACCAAGCAAACAAAAAGCCCCCACAACAAACATCAGCTAATCAATCTTTATTATGGTAACTGAGGCTAAAAGTCTTCTATACCACTTCGACTTTAAACTATCTTCACACTATGATATTAGAGCCTCAGTTTTTGCTGTAGGGAGTGTTTTCTGTTTTCTTTTCCAGCTGACATTCACTTTCTCCAATTTAGATTAAACAAAAGAAAAGACAGAGATAGAAAAGTATAATTGACTTAATTTAGTTTAATTAACTGCAAGAGAACAGAGACAATTAGTTAATGAATCTTAATGAATTGAATTATGAAATGCATTGCTCTCAATGGGAGTAAATGATCCCTGTAATGGGAAAAGTGGGTATGGAACAAAAAAATAAAACAGCAGATTGCTTTTTCTCCATACTAGGGTGACCAATCCAAAGCAACTAGACTATTAGAAATACATCACATACTCTGCAGTAACTTTCAAAGCCTTGCAGATGAACTCTGCTTGGTGAGTTATAGGGAAAGTTAAGCCCCTAAAATTATTCAATAGGGCCAAATTCCTGGTTTCTGTAAATGATTGTCAGCCTTAATTCGCCTTTCAATTTATCTTAGTCAGTATTTGTGGAAGTGTGGATTTCAGAACCTAACTGAAATAGAGAAAGAAATATTAAAAAAAAAAAGAAACCGCGTCCAACCTTTTACAGTTACTAAACACTATAAAAACCAAGTCAATTTACATACCACAATAATAGAATAAAAGTGGACACATTAGTTGCATTAATCCTGACTGCTTACCCATGCTATTTAAAATTCAGATCCGCATCAAAATTAGCAACCATAGTATCTGTGGCCACTTACAAAATAACTTAATTCTGATTTTCTACTTTTCCTAAGAGAAGTCAGTCAAAATGTTTTTGGCACTATTAAATTCAATAAAACCTACTTTAAGTAACTGAGAAATTCATACTTTTTGAGTGTATAAATATTTTTCTTAAAAAATAAAACTGTTAAATTTTGGAACTGCTATATTTTACATTTTATGCTTTTTCAGAATTGTACTTTACCATGTAATCCTGATGAACAGAAGAAAAATATCTAGATATATTGGCAAAGTATTATCCATTTATTTTCTAATAGTGAATGTATTTTATTCATTTAATACAACAGAAAAGGCAGGTAAGTTCACAACATTCCTTTACTGTGCCAACTGGATTGCTGGAAAATTACAAATCCTACATCAACTCAATTGAAAATATTAAATCTAATTGTTACTGCTAGCTAATAACATCCATTTTGCCACAATCATCACTTTTCTTTGACAGGGGATTTATGATTTGAAAATATGCATCTTATTGAAACTTTAAGGATTTTATTCATAAGCAACTTGGGTCCCTTAATGCTCAGGTTTTCTGCATTTTCCATGTGAAAATTGTATTATGCCCCTGATGTTATACAAATGAAATGGAGCTACTATTCAAGTACTCCAGTTGCATATTGCTTGATGGCAGAGGTGCACAAAATGAAAACACGATTAGGAGACTGAAAGAGTCAGCCTCAGCACATACAGTGGTTTATTACCTTGGGAGCAGAAAACAGTTGCAGGTCTCTGATATATGAGGTCAAAGTAGAATCCTGTAGGAACTTCTAGGCATTGTAAAGATAATATTTGTATAATGAGTTGAGAAAAGGAAAAGGAAAAAACAAAAAAAGGAGAAATGTAGTTATCCTTGAAGAAAACGCATGCTTATCTATTTACTGCTTAGAAAGAGAAGAACTTCTTTGCTCTTGTTTGTGCTTTTTTGTTATGGGACGTAACAATAAATTTTAATATAATTTCTCTTACATAATATAGGTAGAAACAACGAAATGTAAAATTAATAGCAAAATAATTTCAGCTTTGTTTCCACTTCTTTCTAAGTTCCTGTGATTTTCTTTGAAAAATTATCATGCTGCATAACTATCTGAATGAAACTACAGATCCATTTCATGTTAAAGCAACTGTCTGATTGGTATCAACTGAAAAGAGTAGTGGCAGTCTGTGTAGCTAATGCTGCAGGGGCTGCATTGCAGCACCCACCACAGAGTACCCATGCCACAGTATAAAACATGAGTGGTCCTCTTACTAATGCTTGCCCTTCCAGACAGCCTTCCTCTTGCTACTAAAGTACATTTTTTCAGATGTAAAATAAGCCTACGGTCACATCAGAGAAAGTCTTCTGGCTTTATGTATGAGATTAATTTCATACAGAAGTCTAAAAATGAACAATATATGATGTTCATAGAAATGGACTCAAAACATTTCCAAAATTAATTACAAAACTTTGGTGAAGTATGTGACATTGGGAGGTAGCTAGATAGTGCTAAAAGCTACTTATGTATTGCTTAAGATAATGTGACCAGAGGCAACAATATTTTAGGTCAAAGATGAGAATAAATTGGATCATTTGATTTGACTGGCAGCTGGGGTTGGAGGGAGGGAGTAGAATAGTTTGAGTAAAACAAAATAACTTCAGTGTTCAAAATAATGTAAAAACATAGCACTAGGAGAATCAGTGCTTTGCAAAGATATCATCAGCTGAGCACTGAAAGACCCGAATATTTCTTGAGATTTCAGAAGAGATGTCTAAAATGGTAGCTAGGATGAGATAACTACTTTCACTATGTCAATTGCACAAATATAATTTTGGTCCTTAGGCGTATAAGATCATGATCAATCTTCTATCAAAAAGGATATACAGAGAATAATCAAATTATTAAAAAAAAATCTTCCTGACAGTCAAAGTCAATGTATCTTTTATGGGATTGAAATGAGTGGCACAAAACAGGAAAAGATTTCAAAAAGTTTGTTTGTATATTGTTTTTTTCACATCAAATAAAAGTAGACGGATGAAAAAATAAAAGGAAAATTAGATACAAATTAACTATAGTCTTTAATGAACAAAAAGTAATGCACACAGCTGCCATATCATACCCATGTATTTATATGTGTATATGCATGTGAACAGTAATGAGAAATAAACCCATTGACACAGGAACATGTTTTGAATAGCAAATAATAAAATCTGTTGTGGTATAATCCCATGCCAGTTGCTGCTTTCCTTTTTAAAGAGTGTGCCTCAGCTACGTGTTCTTTTGAAGAACTGTTTCTATCCAGCAACAGCCTCCACTATTAATGGCAACAGCAGCAGCCAGTAAATGGTGGCCTGGCACTATCACTCAAAAGTTCTGCCTAAAATTCTTTAGTCTTCAGCTAGTCAGACTTCCCAAGCAGAAGAGAGCAAGTATCAATCAGTAATACAACAATAATGTACTGTAGATGGAACTGGTTGGGAATTTTCTGCCATAATATGTCTTTCAACAGAAAAAATAAAATTATCATTGGGAAAATTGTGCATGAAATCTACCTGATAGAAGAAACTAGGAGTATGAACTGCATACCTCCTAGGAAAAATTAGAACAGCTTGGGCAAAGGAAATTCACTACCAGCCTCTTCTTCCCCTCAGAAAAGAGAAATTATTTGGTTCAACAAGTCATCAAGTCAGCTCGGTCTGGTCCTAATTATAGAAGTGGTTTGGATTAGATCTGCTCTCAACACTCTACTCACAGGAGCAGTAACAACATCTCACACATGACCTTACTGAGAGTTAAGTTGTTGCTGCTGGGACAAGTAGAAGACAGTAAGGCAGGCCACACCTTACTGGCAAAAATATTATCTCTCAGTAATGAACTGTGAAATAAAACTTAGGGAATGAATTTTGTAACTTTGGGAAGAATTTCTTGGTCAAAAGTTCACTCCTCTTTTCCAGTAGGGAAAGATGATTATCTTGGTATGTGTAATTCAGTACACAGATTTCTGATCATATTATATTATACCTTTTTGGATATATCAGAAATTAATATTTTTCCTCAATACACTTTTTAATAATGCCAGAAATCTTGATATAAGTAAATAATTTGTAACAAAACTCAGCATATCAAAATTTGTATTTATTTCTGGTTTTTTTCCTGAAAGGAATGAAGAAAAGCCAAACCAGTTTCCCTACTGGGATTATCTTTGAACAGTCATTTTCAATTCCAAACTCATCTATCTCTCTCACAATCTCCTTTGCTTTTTTTTTCCCCCTTTTTTTTCTTTTGCTCCAAGAAAAAAGGAGATGAAAGTAACACTTTCCTGTGAAATTGAAAGTAACATACATTTCTCTCTTGCTGAAATGATGGCCACATTTTATACATGTAAAAACACATTGTCCAAAATAAAAAGCTTATCATTTAGTAAAATAAGAATTAGGAAACTGTTTGTTACATATTTTAGGTGTTATACTACCAAAATTCAAACATCAATTGATAGCTGTACCATTATTTAGTACCAGGATCTTTGATGTAGTTAGAATATAGTTTAGAAATACAGTCTGAATATACTAATAACTGATGTCATAGTGAAGACAGGTCGAATATGCATTTGAAGATAGTAATGTCCATCTTATTTTTCTAAAAATGTCCATTAGGTTATTGGTAATATTAAGTAGGAAAATATTGAGATAGATTTCAGTAAGCTAGTTTCCCGTTTATGTACGAGGAAATTCTAGCCATGATGACAGAATTTCCCTCTGAACAGCGTTATAATAATATCAGATTTATTTAAAAGCTAACCTCATTCCTATTGCTGTCTTCCTTTAAAGATGAACTGTCACGGTTTAAAGCTGGGCTGGCTGTTAAGCGAACGACAGACGCTCTTTGTTAACTCCCTCCCTCCCCAAAGTGGGGGGGGAAAGAGAAAAGGGAAAGAGACTTATGGGTTAGAAAAGTTAAAACAGCTTTAATCTAACTACAATAATAATGAATAATAATAATAATGAAATATACAAAATATACAAATATGTACAAAAACGATATCGAGGTCCCCCCCACTGATGACAAATACGTCACCCGGACGCTGCAGGGCACGCCCCAGGAAAG
>VZSC01002527.1:98336-121669 GCA_013398225.1 Steatornis caripensis
GGCACACAAGAAAGTTAGCAGAAGCAAGCATCGACCTTGGCCTCCATAGGGATAACTATAAGCAAGGGCCTTTCTGCGTACCATTGCTTCTGATGTTCCAGCACTAACTATAAACACCAAGCCTTATCACTGCTAGAAGCAGCTACTGTCTGGAAAAACATGCAGTTAGTTTCAGAGAGTGCAGCTTCTCAGAAGAAACTTAACTAAAAAGCAAAGTTACTAAAAGAAAATCGGTTCTGTCCTGGCCCAAACCAGGACATGAACACATATTGCTCATTTATTGAACTTCAGCAAAGAGACCTCTCAGTACTGAAGGGAAACTAGGAATAGATGAGAAATTGGAGAAAAGATTTTGAGTATGATCACTTACACTATGAAAGCTTTATCCTACTTTTTAACTTCTTTTTCACAGAATGGTTAATGCTAGGAGAATACATCATCATGATTCCTAGGTTGTCATTTCTGCAATTCAGCTTATCCAGGTGAAGCTGTCTTTGTAGCTGTATTTTCCTTTGCTAATTAAGGGATTGATAGAAGAGTTCCTTTCTTCTGAACCTTTAATGTTTCCAGGAAAGAAGATGCATCAGGATTCTTCTTCCTATTCACCACTAAACAAGAACAGATAACTGTTTAGCAGTAAGAGCATTAGAATGTGTTGTTATACTTTCAAGGGACAAAATGTATTTTCAACCAGTACAGATTTGGATCCTCAATCACATGATGTTTACTTCATTACAGTGATCACTCAGAGTGACATTGGACCACCAGATCTTACTGTTTTTCCAAATAAAGTGTATGTCTCACCAGGTAATTTCTAAGCTACCTTAATAGGAGCTTAAACTACACTAATTCTCTTAACTTAATTAATATTCACATTTGGTGTCACAACACATGAGCAATTGATTTTATTTTTCTGATCTGGAACACTGACAAGGATATCCACTCTTCTCTATTTCCAACTGAATAGTATCTAACTGTTTAGTTCAGTTAGTATGTCTGTGATGGTAGCATGTATTTCAGCAGAGACAGTTGTGTTTCTCTAGTGGGTTGTGCAACTTGAAATTTATGAAATTAGACTGCTACCTATGCCTGGGAGAATTTGTTTAAAGTTGGTTTGATTATGCATAGACTGAACCATAGCCAGTGAAGCTTAAAATGATTTCAGAGAAAGTTTTGACATAATAGCTGTCTAGTAAATATTTTTTCATAGTCAAGTTACTTGGCCATGTAGAAATTGCTGTACTAAGAAGGAAACTCTATCCTAGTCTGTGAACCCTATAAAATTAACTGGAACCTGCATTCCTGTCTGACTATGTATCAATAGAATGAAACAGGAGCAAACACTTTCTAGGGTAAAGTGAACCTTGGAATGCTGAAAAAAAGGAAGTGAAGGTTCTGGTTTGAACCTGTTTGATGGGAGATTGGAGACATGAGAGCGGTGTCCCAATTTGAGAAAGAAGGACATGTGGCACCAGAAAAAGGCATAGGAGATCATGTATCTGGAATCAACACCTCAGTCAGCTGATGCAGTTTTGAGAACTACTACTATGTTTGTCTACAGATTTTCTAGACTGAAGTGGAGGGATACGCAGTCAAAACAGATATTCAGCAAACATTGCCTTCATTGCACATTAAACATTTGTGCATGGGGAAAATAAAAACTGATAGTACCTTCAGAAAACAAAAACAAAACCAAAAACAAAACCCTGGAGCTTCCAGGAATCATTAGTCTTATTTGCCCTAAGCATTTAAGATGATTTGCTTCAAAAATAGTCAGCATTTCTGAGTATATGGAGATTCATTACTACTATGTGGTGGCTCAGATCATGACGCCAGGTGTCTGAGTAACTAAGCACAACTGTTAAAAAAAATCTTTATGACTGTTTTAGGTGGTGAAAAACAGAATGTGACCATTAAAATTTAGCCATATGCAGACCTGTGAGTGTAGACATTGAACTAGAAGCTTCTCCACTTACAACAAGTGTTGCACCAAAAACCACTGCTGTTCATAGGGTACCAGAGCTAACTAAGTTTAGAAATTTCTGTATTGAAAAAAAACACATTTTCCAAGAAATGATTCGTGAGAGAATGAGTTCGCTCCCTCAGTAGCTGAGGTGTTATGTAAAGAAAATTTTACTTTTATCTCAGCAGGGGAATGAAAAGTCATCAGCAACTCGATAGTTTCCATGGATGCACCCATTTTCTTGTCAGAAAAAAGATTCCTATAATCCAGGAGACTCCTTTTGGTAACTTTTCAGGTTTTGGGAGGCATCTGTTTCTTTCTACAGGAATTAGGCCTCACGGTTTTATGTATCTGTATGAAAAAAAGAGTGCTAAATTATGTCTAAGGACTGGGCAAGACTCAAGATTTCATTTCCACTTGTTAGTGTATTTAAACCCCCTTAACTGAGAAAAAAAGGGAAGAAAATGATCAGTTTATTTTCATCCCAAAATACAATGGAGTGTAGGCTGATGAGAATATCTCACTCAGTGTCAGGAATCTGTCTTGCAAACTTTTATCAATTCCAAATTTCTGCAGATGCTGATGGAAAAAGAAATAAAAATCGCTGGTACTTTGCACTAAATGCGAGGAAGTAGCTTGATTTTCTCATCTTGGAAGAAAGATTTTGCTGTTGCTTTTAAATAACAGATTATACTCACTGGGGAGCCACCTATTTATTATTCTCTCAATGTCAGAGTGTGTTGGGTCTGTGTGGTGGGGCTTTGGTAACAGGGGAAGGGGCTACGTGGGCAGGTGACCCCTGCCTGAAACTGTTCAAAGCTACCTCAGCTCCAAGCTGGCCCTGCCCCGGGCTGAGGCCGGTCCATTTAGAGACAATGGATATGCCTCTTCGATCACGTATTTAAGGAGGGGACAGGACAAAGAAATGACCGTTGAGACCTGCAGCAGAGGGAGGAGGGGGATGTGAGAGAAACACCTATGCAGATTCTGGGAGTCAGTGAGGAAGGAGGGGGAGGAGGCAGCCAGAGTGGAGATTCCCCTGCAGCCTGTGGGGAGAGGGCAGGCTGTGCCCCTGCAGCCCGTGGAGGATCACAGTGGAGCAGCCCATGAAGGACCATGGCAAGGCAGAGGTGGACCTGCAGCCTGTGAAGGACCATGGAGGAGCAGAGAGGGACCTGCAGCCCTCGGAAGACCCCATGCCAGGGGATGTGCTTGCTCCCAAAGCAGACTGTGACTCTGTGGGCAGCCCGTGCTGGGTCAGTGCGTTCCCAAGAGACTGTTCTGCATGGGATGGACTCATGTCAGAGAAGTTCATGACGGACTGTCTGCTATTGGAGGGACCCTGTGTTGGAGTAGGGGAAGCATACGAGGAGCCCTCCCTGCCTGAGGAGGAAAGACTGGCAGAGACAGTCTTTGGTGAACTGACTGCACCCCCCATTCCCTGTCCCTCTGCACTGCTGAGTGAGGAGGAGGGAGAGACATTGGGAGTAAGGAGACAGGAGCCCGGAAAGGAGAGGGGTGCGGGGGGGAAGGGCATTTGTTTGTTTTTAAGAGCTGGATTTTAATGTCTCCTTATCCTACTCTGCTTTGACTGATAACTGATTAATTTTATTTTTTTCCTGAAGTTGAGTCTGGTTTTGCCCGTGACAATAACTGATGAGCAAACCCTCCCTGTCCTTGTCTCAACACACCAGGTTTCATTACATTTTCTCTTCATCCTGGTGTGGAGGGGAGGAGTGAGCAAGTGGCTGCATGGTTCTTTGTTGCCAGCTGGGCTCAATCCACGACACAGAGATATGTATGGGCAAATCTCAGGAAAATTAAAAAAAAAAGAAAAAGCAAAATCATTATATTTGCTTACAGTTTCTGCATTTGACCTGTTTATGCAGATCATCAGACCTGTTGTTGTCCTCATTTTGTCAGAATGAAATTTTCTGACACATGGGTAATATCTTTAAGATATTCTTGAAGTCATGAAATTAGTTATGGGTTAGTGGGTATGTACCTGTTCTGTTCTGAGGGTCTCTGGGGACATAAGCATGTACTCCACATTTAATTTCTAGGTGATTCTGAGCTCATTCCTTGTTATGATTTTCAGCTGCTTAGAGACTATTTCTGAAGAAATATCTCTACTGTCGAACTATTAAAACACACAAGGAACAAGTGTGAAGAAACATGCAGAACAGAAGGAAGATGAAGATGAGCTCTTATTTGTGATTATGATTATACACATTGAACTTTCCTTTTGCACTAGAAAAATCTGAGAAAGGAACATTATACAGTCAAACATCACTAAGAATCACTAAACCGTTTTTTCATTGCATTATTCTTTTGATGAAAGAGAACAGTCACTGAGAAGATATCAGGGCCCTGAGTACACTGACAGGTAGTAATTGACCTGACCACCTTCCTGTGGGACCCCTTCCCTCTCTCTCCACATGACCTAAGAACCCCATTTCAGCTCAATTCAATGTCTCCAGTCCTGGTTTGAGCTGTACTGTATTTACGCCTGTGTCCAGCTGTATCGCCTGGTCATGCGGATATGGCTTGGAAGACCTGGACCTGACTTCTTACCTTGCCTAGGCTGATGGTTTCTAGACTCTTGATGGTACATCTTGCTATCACTAGCTTGGCTCCACTTACTCTGCTCATGCCATGGGACTGCACAGTGGTCTGGGCCATGACTGACTTGCCTGTGCTGTCATCTTGGGTCCTGGACTGCCTTCCCTTATGAAGTAGACCTGTTTCTGCTGCTCCCTGACACACATCAAAACTTTCAATCTGTGATTGCTATGTACTGCTTGCTAAAACATCGAACTGACACAGAAAACATTATCATAATTTAAATCTGATTAATTTCAGGGATTCCATATGATATTATAGCTAAATTGGGAATGTTAAGTTTTGGGGGTTTCCTTCTCAATATCTAAAAACATAAGACTAGACTAGACTAGAATTGGATAGGGTAGGATAGGATATTTCAGTTGGAAGGGAGCTGCAACAATTATCTAGTCCAACTGCCTGACCAATTGAAGGATGACCAAAAGTTAAAGCATATTATTAAGGGCATTGTCCAAATGCCTTTTAAACACTTACAGGCATGGGGCATCGACTACCTCTATAGGAAGTCTGTTCCAGTGTTTGATCATCCTCTAAGTAAAGAAATGCTTCCTAAGATCAAATCTGAATCTTCTGTGACACAGCTTTGAACAATTCCCATGTGTCCTGTCACTGGATACCAGAGAGAAGAGCTCATCATCTCCCTCTCCACTTCCCCTCTTCAGGAAGCTGTAGAGAGAGCAATGAGGCCACATCTCAGCCTCCTTTTGTCCAAAGTAGACAAGCCCAAAGTCTTCAGCTGCTCCTTGTAGTACATTTCCAGCCCTTTTACCAGCTTTGTTGCCTTCTCTGAATGTGTTCAAATAACTTAACTATTTGGCAAGGAAAAATAGAAGACAATTTTACAAAAAAAAAAATACCAATTTGCATTCCTTCAGATTATGCTTTCCATGTATTTTCCCTTCCAGTCAATCTACCAAACACAAATAAAATAGATCTATTCATGATTATTGAAAAGATATAAAAAGCTGTTTTTCAGTATCTTCTCTCTTTTTATTTCAATGTTGTCCTTTGATACAATGAGGGGGAAAATAATTTCTGGTTATATGGCTCTGTACAGGTTTTCCTATTCGCTTTCTTTCCTACATGCTACATCCAATTCTTTTTGTCTGAGGGTAAACTCATCATCTACATTTCTTAAAAAAATTCTTTCTGAATCTTCTAATATATAAAATGTTTATCATCCTACCTGGAGCAAATTTCTAATAAACTTTTCCTTCAACTGAAACTGAAGACTCATGATTAAGTATGATAAATATGTATTTGCATTTAACATATACAAATTTTATTTTTAAAATGACTGCTGGTCTGCCTGCTTGTGCATCTTTCTAAATATAGATGCAGTGCTTTGGCCAACTGAACTTTTTCAGATATCCTTGCTAGATCTTGTGCCAATGTTACGAAGTTTTAATATGGTTCTTTTTCTTTTTTTAATTTTTTTTTTTCCTGAAGGTTTATGGCCTCTTATAATTTGCACTTCTACATCTCTCTCCCTTTCCTCTTAAATAGTTTACCAGCTCAACTGGTCTATGCTGGAACTGGAACTATTTACTTCCTGGGGAGAGACTGGAGAAATTATTGGGTGTTGGAAAGTCTCCTCTTCTTTGCCTGAGGTAAAGTGTACAAAAACCCTGAAAGTGGCAAATCCAGAAGGATTATTTAAAACTAAAACCCTCTTCCACATTTACAACAGGGAGTATACTTTTTTTTTTTAAGATGCAGGTCATTTTAATTTCACAAGAAAACTGTTCTTTAGTATGTTTTTTTTATTCAGTGTAGTTTAAACTATTTGAAGATCAACCAAGTCAAGTAATTAAAGGGAATCAATAGTTCCAAAGGTTTTTTTAGAGAAAGTATAGATAGACTACAGTCCTTTTTTCTGTCCAAATGCTAGAAATAGTGAAAATACTATGATTAATAAAAAAAAAAAAAAAACTGAAGATTAGTAGGAGAAAAGGCAGTCAGACACCTTTACAACAGAAACTACTTTCTGCTTCTGATTCAGTTTTGAGGTCTTCTGAAAGGTTACAGTGGATGTATTGTTGCTGAAATAATTCAATTACCACTGACTCACATATCTCTTACAATGCTTCATATTGTACTGAAAACCACACTACATTCACTATGTTCTAAGGACATATAATGAAAAGAGTCAGGCTATGATATGACCATATTCCCAAATGTATTAGAAAGCTTTAGCTTTTACTCATGTACTGTAATGTGTCAGGTGTAGACAATGGAAAAAATCTGTTGAAATAGAAACTATTTCCATAATATGAATATGCAAATGCAAAAGTATTTTAACAACTGAATTTTCAAATTACCTGGGTTCTAGATGCAATCTTTCTACGGTCTCAATTTAGAAGTGAAAGAGCTCTCAAAGACCAGCTAACAGACTTCACACAAGGTATTTACTTAACAATTTCTGCTTATAAATAGGTCTGAAAGAATTTTCTCCTGTCCAAGGAAATTATTCATAATAGACTATTCGGAATTTTTCTGGAATAACTTTTCTACTTCCTGTGAAGACATTTTATTTCAAATTTGAAATAATATTATTCCAAAACAATCAGCATATTCAAAAAGCTCAGTAATTACTGTGGAGCTAATACTTCTTATTGAAGAGTTCGACTCATATTTACCTACAGGATTTTACAGCTATTATCTTTCTCTTTTCAGGCAGACTAAGCTGTGGAAAACTTGTACTTTTCCCATTCTGCCAAAAAAGAACCTCATAAACCCACTTTGGCGAAAACCTCACTTCTTATGTTATGTTTTGCATCTGTGCAAAACAGCACTTGAAGAACAAAACCACTTTTCTTTAAAAATCTTTAGTTCCTACTCTGAGGGATGTACTGAAGTTCTAGTAAAATCAAAATTTGTCTCTCTCCCCATCCTTGAAAAAATTATTCCTCCTTAATATTTTCAGGAGTCAATTTTGACCTTTTTGCTTTGATTTATTAATTGCCACTACCTCTGTGGAAACTCAGTATCTCAGTGGTAAGTCGTATGAAGTCATTCCCTCCAGTGACATTATGTGGAATCTTGTTAATGGCTATCAACTCATTAAAATGATTTTCCATTTAAGTCAATTTGCAATCCTTATCATAAAACCTTGTATTTTATATAAACTCCAAATAACTGGCATAAATTCAATCCATTTATATATTTGTGAAGTATGCGTCAGCTCAGTAATTCCACTGACTACTGATAGACAATCTATTTTGGACAAAAATGAGCTTGAAGTGGTTTCTATCCCTCGTGTTTTTAGGTGAAATAGACAATCAATATTTGAACATGAAACACAGGCATTGGGGAGACAAAGATAATATGAAATTTCATATTTGGGTATTATTTATTCTACTTCTTTATAACATCAGCCTTAAAAGTTATTTTCTTTTACCCAGCTGTGTCCTTTACTCTTCTTGACACACTGTAGTAAAGAATATGCTAAGTGATCTCCCATGACTAATGTGTTTAGAACTCAAAGGAAGACCAAGTCTTCTTTAAAAGCCTATGAAGAAAGCACAAGTGAAATCTAATGCAAAGCTTTTTATTCTTGTAGTCACAAGTATTCTTATTTAGTGATTCACTTTGTAAAACCTAGATTGAGTGGACTCATTAAAAAGCTGTGAAAGAACATCTTAATCAACCCAGAAAATGACAGAAATGTTTGGAAACACAAGTAGAAACAAGAATACTTGGTATGCTTTAATTTTACCTGCTACTTAGGAAAGCAATGAGTATTCCTGAGATTTCTTTTAGGAACAGATTATGGGAATTTCTGTTGGTTAAATTCTATTGTCCATATTCATTTGGAACAGTTCTGTACTGAGTGAGAGGTCACACACACTGTATTTTAGTGTAAAGTTCAATACACTAACATGAGAATGTCAGAATGCATAACGTAAAAATAAATATTTAAGGCACCTCTTTTAGGATTTGCATATACTAAATTGTAATCCAAATCCCCAGACCCTCATCCTGGATCTTAAGAACAATACACTTAAACAAATAATTATGTTTATTTTAAATCTAAATAATCATTAAATAATTCAGCATTAGTGAAATTCTCTGAACATCTCCAGTCTCCTCTTTAAGGACGTGACTAGAAAACCTATTATACTTTTTTTGCAGATGTTTAATAACTTTTCATTCCTCTCCTGAAAATCAAAACCACCCATTAATAAGGTACTATGTTGCCAACAGCTATACTAATTGCTTTACAATGAATTAGAAACACAAATATGATCAAAACATAACGAGTTTCTTCAGTAACATAGAGCATTGCAATGAGTAAGGTGCATAATCATCTCTAAGAACAGTAATGTTTCATCCTGTTCTAACAGGAACTTGAACTTATTGGGTACCAAACACAAAATGTTGTAGAAGTATTTTCTGAAATGTGTAGTCCTACTAGCCTACTAGTAGTAGTTACTACTATTATTTACTAGTTAAGGAAGTCTAGACAGTTGTTCCTTTGGTTAAAGGGATCCTCAGCCTGAGGAATACAATCTATTCCATACTTATGTGCCTGAATCTGTCAGCTACCACATATTTTAATGCAAAACCATCTTGATGTGTAGAAAGGAGTTAAAGTTTCTTACAACTAGAAGAAAAGAAAGGAAAGCTGTGACTCCGCAGAAAAAATACTGGATATTCAGTGGGAAAAATGTTAATTTCTGGCTCCTATTGTCACCATCTTTTTCTCTTTTGTATCTGTTAACAATTTCAAATGAAACACATCTATATCTGAAGGCCTTTAACCCAATCTCAAGAATCTACAACATTATGAAGTCTCCTGTGGTATCTCAAAGAATCTTGGTTCTTTGTGGCACAATACAGTAATTTCAGCAAGACCGAACTATGTGGAAGGTCATCAGGAGCAGCAGAATTTCTTGATAATGCTTGGATATGGAATATGGATCCTTCAAATTGGTATCATTTCCGTTAAGTATGAATCACAGAGCATTAAGAAATATCAGAAAACATATTTATCTATTGAAAGCATCCAGTTCCTTATGGTTTATAGGAAAGTGAGATTCATTGGGAGGTATCAGCACCATGCAATATTTTCCTCAAAAAAACCCCCCAACTTTTTGCTTATTATTCTAATTTTTTTGCCAAACTTTGTAACCAAAATCCTATATATGAAGCTAGATGTTCTAGTAGGAAGAAACCTTGCTTTTTTTTTTTTTTTTCCCTTGGAACTAGATTTTAAACTGAATTTTGAAATTGTGCCAGCAGTTTACTTAGTATTGTCTCCTTTACTGAAAGCATATGCAGAAGTGGACATAAGCATACATCCCACAAAGAATCTATCATAATGGTAAAATTATAATGCTGATGGACAGGCATAGAGGTCGGTGACCATGCCTTTCATGGGCTTTAAAGACAATGACCTATAGCCATAACAGTCATGGCTATAGTCACAGCTACTTTTTAAAAAATCGCTTGATAGATTCATACTTATAGTTGCACATGATTATTATGAAAAGGAAAGGATAGGATCAAGTTCCATTCTTAACCTCACCCTGTATACCATTTAGTATTTACTCACGTGTCATGGAGGAGAGTGATTAAGGTTTAATGGTCACTCAAAGAATCACCACCAAAGATATGAGGGAAAGGTGATTTTAATATAAATTTGTAAAAACATTACTTTATAGAGTTCAATGGCAAGATTCACTCTATTATTTACTATGTGAAGGGAATTGGGTCGGAGTGGTGTTTGGGTGTAACTGTCACAGTGATTGGCATAGGGGGAGTGATTATACAGTGGTTGGATAGGGAAATTGAGTCAGGATTGGGTTGGAGTGATGTATACAGGATTTAGGGAAAGGAGTATAAGGAGTGCCCTCCCGTTGATTCACAAGGTTCAGAGTGGACCCCCTTGCTTTCTAAACTCCTTCTCAGAAAGGAGTCTAGGTGCGACTGAATCCACTCCCAGTCCAAGACTTGGTCAACAGTTTATGACTAAAGGAGTGTAGTGTTGGGATTTCAGTGTCTAGTGATTTAACACATGTATATATGGGTCTTTGAGATAATAGCAATTAATATCAGCAACAAAAGGGTATCTTAAGACTACTACAGTAAATCATAAAATTAAATTATGTGATTTAGCAATACTTAGTAGAAAATGAACAATTATTATAACAATCTAGCTAATCTAACTTAAAACACATACACACATGCACACACACCGATATAGAGGTTAACCTTTGATTAAGATGTTAAATTTGGTACCCAGTAGCCATCCGTAAATTACAGAGAGTCGAGTAGCAGCGAATTACTCACTGTTTCAATCTGTGAAAAGCCTTTGTGAAAAACCCAGACGCGGTGATTTACTCACTCTTTTCTTCACTGGCATCTGTTAGTGAAGGATCCAAATTACCTCACAAAACCTCACAAAAAGTGCTCGGAGAGGCATCCCAACTCAGAGGGAGATACGCAGTCACAGCCTGTTGTGGTCCTGGAGAGCTCAAAGGGACCACACTTTTGGACCGCTACTTATAGGATGGCAAGATGATTGTCTTTGGTCGTTGTTATCATTTTGTGGCCATAAGTCTTGTTGGATACTTATTCCTGGCATCTCTCAGATGTGGGCTGCAACCCAGGCAGGAGGAGTTTCAGGTACATTTCCAGGGTAACAGGAGTTCCAGAGATGGTTAGGGAGTGCCTAATCACTCCAATTCACTGTACTTGCATCAGGAGTTCCAGGTGCAGTTAGGGAGTGCCTAAACATCCCAACTTGCTGCGTTCATCCAGGGACAGAGAGGTACTGTATTTCTTCATGTCTTGGCTCACTGCACCAGCAGGTAGGGTCAGAGAGTGCTGAATTATCCCAGCTCTTTGTTCTTATATGGTGATTGATGATCTGATATTGCAATGCAGCTTGCGAGCAGGGGGAAGAGGTCTGTGCCACCACATCCCCAGAAAAGGGAGAGAAAGAGAAAAAGGAGAGAGAGGCTTATGGGTTGGAAAAATTAAACCAACTTTAATCAAATAATAATAAAAACTTATCAAGATTTTATTTAAATATATATATATATACACAAATATATACAAAACAAATATCGAGCTCTCCCCGTGATTATCACATCACCCTGGATGCTGCAGGGCAGGCCCAGGCAAAACCACAGACTGGACTCTGTAGCAGATGGGAACGGAATTCAGGAACGCGTGGATCAGAATTGAAGACAGAAGAAACAGACAGAGTCTTCCTCAGATGTCAGCCATAGGAGAAGAGAGCTTGACCCTCATGATGTGTCAGCTTTATACTGAGTATGATACATATGGGAAGGAATAATTTGTTGGGTCAGTTTTGGGTCGCCTGTCCAACCCGCTCCTCCCTGCAGGAGGGTCGCAGTTGTAAGCCCTTTTCCACACTTTTATTTCCGGTGCATAAGAAGTTTAGGAGAACCAACCAGTAACCTTGGTTTCCACAGGAATAAGTATAAGCAAAAGCCTTTCTGTATACCATTCCTACTGCTACTCCAGCAATAACTATAAACATTGAGTGTTATCACTCCTAGAAGCAGACACTGGCTGAAAAAAAAATGCTGTTCATTTCAGAGTGCGGTGTCTTCTAAAAGACTTAACTGAAAAGTAAAATTACTAAAAAGAAAATTGATTCTGTCCTGGCTCAAACAAGGATATTTATAAATTAATTTAAATCTTAAGTACTCTTTTCTGTACAATAAAAATCCTATTAATGTAATCAGATTATTAACTATTTATGATATAAAAAAAGAAATCATCATTCTATTCAAACAGAGAGAACCAGTGATCTTTATTTCTACCTCAAAAAGATATTTTTTTATTTATAAAGATTAATATTCAATAAAGCATTTCTCATATAATTTATTTAGCTTCTGGCAACCTTCATTTTATTGATTTCAGTTTTATATTTAATTAAACGATTACTGATGTTTATGTCAACTTCCATTGACTGACTTAATCCAAACTATTCTGTTTTTCAATTATATCTTATTTTAAGTTAGTGCTTGAGTTTTTAAATAAGGGCAGTAATTAGCTCTCCATGAGAAACAAGATGTTAGTTGATTCAATTATTTCAGCTTTCAAAAGAGACTAAGTATCATCCTGAAATGATGTATCGTATTGGCAAATCATGCTGACAATATCCCTTGAGAAACAGCTGACAGGTGTCAATCAGATTTATGAAACATTATTTCTGTTTAGCTGCTCAGCATTCTATCACTTGGGAATTCACAACTGCAAATAACATTAACTTTGACACATCAAATGTCTAATTTTGCTCTGCATTACAACAAATTACTTTTTTTAAACTAACAAAAAATGCTGTTTCAGATAATTGAAAAGTTTTCAATGAGTTGTCAGGTTCCAAAAATATCTTTGGAATTATGTGACTAATTTCGTACACATTGTGGGTTGATACAACATTAAAAATACACAAAATAAGTGGTTTTGAATTCTATAAAAACATTATAATTTTTTTTTATTTCTAGGTGAACATATCAAATGAGGAAAAAAGTTCAATTTTTTTTGTCTCCAGTTTCCCTAGAAATAAGTGATATGAGGAAAGCATATAGAATGAAAATTAGAAGAAAGCAAGCATGCAAAGAAAAGGAGGAGAAAAAAATGAATGGAACATTCAAATATAAAAAGCTCTGGAAAAACTTTATAAATGTACTTTTTAAGATTCAGAAACATTTAAGGTAAAATTTCAGGTATAGTTCACTCAAAACGATGAATGTTTATAGCATGACAGTAAAACGGAGATTAATGTAATTAACAATTACAACTCTTGATTGATTATTTTGGTCAGATTAATTTTAAAAAGCAATCTGGACATATTCCAATGTTTTCATCAAGACACCTGAGGAAAAAATATTCAATGTGAGTGCTAAGATGTAACCCCATAGCAATGATACTTCAGCAGGTACGCTAGAAATTTTGATAATCTTCACACAGATGTTTTCCTTCTCTGTTTTCCCTACAAGCGATATTTCCCTTCTTCATTATTATTTCCTCTCTGTCTTCTCCTGAACTGTGACTTTCATTTTGTTTTGCATGTTTCATTCTATATGCAAAAATAAGTGAGTTTTTGTCTGCAAAACACCACGTGAAAATGACTGAACCATATATATTAACAATAATACTTTTTAAAGGTCTATACTTCTGTTATTTTTTAGATGGAAGCTAAGGGGCCTAACAGCCCCTTGAAATTCTCCTCCAAAAGTATAACACCAATAGCCGTTACTCTAGAATATACTGTGTGGTAAGACGGTTTCCTGAAACAATTTAAACTTTTCAGGGTCAGTGACTATGGATATTGATAAAAAGACAATTTCTATTTGATGGCTAGCAGCTTGTAGACATACGGAGTATTCTTATACTACAGTTGATTTTCCTTGCCTGGAAAACCAGATGATTCATTCAGGTTTAAAACAGATTGAGTCAAAATTTAGGAATTAATGAAAAGAAGTAGGGCTTGATTTCCAACATAATATGGCAATAAGTTTGAATTCAATAGAGTTGTTGGAGATTTTCTCTCAATACAGGATATAATGGAAGATGTAAAAGTGATAGGCCAAGTCAGCTGTTAGGCAGTTACTGTGGGGGAGAGGAGGGGACGAGAGGGGAGGGGAAAGGAGGGGAGATTATTTCAGTTGTAAGGGACCTACAACAATCATCTAGTCCAACTGCCTGACCAATTCAGGGATGACCAAAAGCTAGGGCATATTGTTAAGGGCATTGCCCAAATGCCTCTTAAACACTTACAGGCTTGGGGCATTGACCACCTCTCTAGGAAGCCTGTTCCAGTGTTTGACCACCCTCTCAGTAAATAAATGCTTCCTAATGTCAAGTCTGAACCTTTCCTGATGCAGCTTTGAACCATTCCCACACATCCTGTCACTGGAAACTCGGGAGAAGAGACCAGCATCTCCCTCTCTACTTCCCCTGCTCAGGAAGCTGTAGAGCACAATCAGGTCTCCTCTCAGCCTTCTTTTCTCCCAACTAGAAAAGCCCAAAGTCCTTAGCCGTTTCTCATATGATGTTTATTCCAGCCCTTCCACCAAGTTTCTTGCCCTCCTCTAGATGCATCAAAGACATCCTCCTGAAATTGTGGGGCCCAGAACTGCTTACAGTATTCAAGCTGAGGCCACACCAACTCTGAACAGAGGGATAATCACCTTTCTTGACTGGCTGCTTATACCATGTTTCATGAACCCCAGGATGCAGTTTGCCCTCTTGGCTGCCAGGGCATACTGCTGACTATTATTGAGCCTGCTGTCACCCAGCACCACCAGATCCCTCTCTGTAGGACTGCTGCCCAATCACTCCTCTCCCAGTTCATAATTGTACACGGCATTGCTCTGTCCTAGGTGCATAATCCAGCATTTTGACTTGTTAAATTTCACCCCATTAATCATAGCCCAATGCTCCAATGTGTCTAGATCTCTCTCCAAAGCATCTTGTCCCTAAGAGAGTCAACAACACCTCCCAGCCTGGTATCATCAACAAACTTGCCAGTGGTGCATTCAACTTCTGCATCTAGATCATTGATAAAAATACTGAACAGGACTGTGCCTAGAATTGAAGTCTGAGGAACACTGCTGGTGAGTGGCTGCCAGGCAGAGGTAGCCCCATCCGCTACAACCCTTACAGCTCTGCCCTTCAGCCAGCTCTTTACCCAGTACACTGTGAACCCACTCATCCCACAGTTGAACAACTTGTCCAGAAGGATGCTGCGAGGGACAGTATAAAAAGCCTTACCAAAATCCAGAAAAACTACATCCACTGCCTTCACCTCATTCACTAGGGAAGTAACCTTGTTATAAAAGGATATCAAAATAGTTAATCAGGAGTTTCCCTTCATGGACTTATGTTGACTGTGCCTGATTATTGCATTGTCGTCTAAATGCCATCCAGTAGCACCCGGTCTGATCTTCTCCATAATTTTTCCAGGAACTGAGGTTAGACTAGCAGGTCTGTAGTTCCCTGGCTCTTCCCTCATGCCCTTTTTGTAGCTTGGGATAACATTGACTAGCTTCTAGTCAGTAGGGACCTCCCCAGACTCCCAAGACCTTTATTAGATAATCGAGAGGAGTCCTTAATAGATGAATAGGAATAAAGTTCTGCTCAGTGTCTGCCTTGTGCCACAAAACACGAGTCCTCCAAGCTGGAAAGGAATACAAAGCTTTCCAAGCAAACAAATGCAACATCTTAGCTATGCCATAGGCACTGTGAACTACTTGTCAAGCCTGTACAGAAGTTCAAGAATGTTCAAAATATTGTGATCATGAAAGCAAAAACCAAGGATCATTGAGTTATCCTCTCCTGCACTCTACAGCCATGTTTCACTGGCAGTAAATGAAAAGACATGCACTTACCACCTCAGAATGAATGAATCCTTTTCTTTTGGCCATACACCAACAAAACCTGAAGTATGGCTTGTTCTTATGAATGTGATGAATCTTATTAAAATTTCTTAAATCAGGGGAAGGCCACAGGATGTATAAAAGCATAAAAGGATGAAAAAAAAATCAAACCAAGTAAAGCCAGCATGCTAATAAATCCCCCCCAAATTGGCCTACATTTTCCCATACAACTAATTTAGGTCATAGACTTAATAAAGAGAACCTATTAGCAAAGTCAAAGGCATTAACCTTTCCCTTTTACCTTGACAGATGAAAATATACTTATCAAGAACAACTGTTCTCTAATCCTTCATACTTGATGCCCTTACATGCAATACGCATTCCTTCATTAAACTTTACATCTTTTAGCCATACAGATCATTCCTGAACTTCAGGAAATCCTCAACGTATATCATTGAAAGGATGACATTGTCTGCATTCACATCAGTCTTTAAAGAAGCTCCTTAATAAAGGGACTTTGACTCAGTTTTCAAGCTTTATTCTAAAATACCTTATGAAAATGTATATAGGCTTTCACAATGAGACAAATGAAATTAATAAAATGCTATCATGATCATTAGTACCAGAACAGAAAAGGGTTTATATTTTTGAAAATAATGTACTATTTTAAAAGTTAGCAAGGTAAATTCTATACAAGCTGTAGAGGAATCTCCCAACAAATAGCAATATTATACACAGGTTCAACAGAAAATTTACATTGGGTATTAACCAATGAGATATTAAGTACAGGATTAAAATACAGGAAAAAATACTTGAACTAAAGCTATGTCTAAAGTTATTTTAAATTATCATGTATCTATAACTACAACAGTGACATAGTAACAAAACAAAGACTATCACATGATTTTTGCAAGTATAAACCCAACAGACATATAAGCAGACTAGCTTAAAGAACTGTTTACTGAAGCCTATTGATTGACTAAGCATGTGAGCAGAGCATTTTGTGGGTGGGCAGTGAAATCCATATTTTGACTCTATTTAGCATCTCTTAAAATTCCTGTTCTGCAAGGCCTTCACACTTCAGGGATAATGGAAGGTAATAAAAAAATTAAAGAATGAGAAGTCTCACCAAAAAACACCCCACAAACTAGGAAAAGCATAAAACGGAATTTGTTACCATTTTACACTTAAAGTGATTCATCAACAGCAATTTACACTTGAAGAAACATGAGATTATCCATTTGACTTCCTTTTGTAAACTGTTAAGATGGAGCATCTTTATCTCCATATTATTTCATAAATCACGGAACACACTCTTGGTCTTCATCAAGCATTGACTTATTAATACATTTTTAATAGTAAAAAGGAAAATATATTATCATTCATGTATTTGTTAATTACTTATGATATAGAAACTATAGCATATTGCCAATAACATAGCACTTTGTTACCAGTTTGTATATTAAATATTTGCAAAGAAAATGTTTGCTGAAGCCAGAATTATAGATGTATACTTTAATTGGAAAAACACAGCTTGTTTCAATTGGAAAAAAAACAGTCGTTAAGGAAATTTTTTTTTAATACTGCTTTTCTAGGCTTAATCACAAGATTTTGCTTATTTTGTTATGTCCAAGAAAGTCAAATGCCAATGTCCATTAAAATCTCTAAAACTGGATTTACAATATCTTTGATATTAGAGCTAGAAATGTTTTACAAATTTGATGGTATGCAAAAATTTAAACATATTCCCTGACCCTTAAGACCAAGACTATCCTGAATATTATACAATTTGCCTAACTCTTAAGAACAATAAATTTAATCAAGAATTATATTTTAAGTTTGTGATTCAAGTCTTTTATAAATTTATAATCTCAATGTTATCATGTAAAATGTAGCATTTTACAGCCATGTCATTGTCCTTTTATCTATAAATTCATCCATGAATTTAATTATGTTTTTCTGTATCAATTACAGACATTTATAATTACATAAGACATGCGTATATATCTATCATTTGCTCATGCGAGACAATGTAATTATTAAGAAGTATTTTACATATAATGAATTTAGGACCAGAAATGCACTTGTGGGATATGGTGTTTATATGTCTTTCCCTTTGTAAGCTTTTCCTTTCCTTGGTGCTGGATACACAGATATTCAATGTATCATGTTGTGGCATTCAAAGATAATACAACTGAAATGTCTACAGAAGCAGGTTTTTTTGGATGTAACATAGATAATTCAAGATTGGAATCTAAAGTAGAATATACGAATTGCAAGAATTTTAGTTTTGAAGAAAACAACACTAAGTTGGGGAAAAAAGATATATGCCTCTCTCAACATGACAGAAAGTGCTCCAGAGATATGTATTTTCCTAAAAAGACTGCTAGGTATTTTCCGTAAGGTGAAGAAATGGCTTCAAAAATCTTGATTTTCCTTCCAATGTCCATAAATCAAACTACATTCAACTTAAATACAAAACAATCCTCCAAAATGTGTCATTCAGCTGACACTCAAAACAGTCCCTGGGATTCTCTGGGGAAATCAGGCATGTATTTGCCCTAGGGGAAATCAATCTATGTTCTGAATATGTCATACTTAACAGCATTTTCTCCTCTTTGATCCCAATTAATCTAATAAAGCTGTGTTGTTAACCTGCCGTGTGGGACAGGATAACTGGATTTAGTCAAGTGGCAACTTGAAAGTGTGAAGAGCAGCACATATATCAGTGGCTCAAACTATTTAAGTAATCTGCCAGAAAATCAAATTTATATAAAAAAGACTCTTGTAGAGTGGAAACATGGATATTTACAGTACACATTATATTGTTATACAGTTGCTCCCTGGAGATGGAAATGACCCAGTGTTAAACGTGCCTGTTGTTTCAGTCTCAGGACAGACACAGACTCCTCCTTTCTGCGGGATCCCACAAATAGAAGTCTTCTGCAGAATGGTACCAGAGTTTCATTTCCTGGCAAGAAATTGAGGAGTGCATTGAAATACTGGTCTCCAGAAAGATTAAGGCTATTCTGGAGTTCTCCTGTCAACAGCTCTGTCCTTCTACTCACACAACATAAATAGGAACATAAATCTTGGGGGTTTTTTCTTCATAACAGTTCAGAGAGCTCAACCTTCTTTCGAGAAACAGTAAGACAGTACAAAATTGTTTGTTAGCTTTCTTCAGCTCATAAAGCAAATTCTGTTGTCAGCAAGCAGTAATTACATTGCTATTCATAATCATCTGCGCTTTGTCCAGCAATCCTGTGCATATTTTTTGTTCTTTAATTTATTAATAGCTTTTTCTGTTTTATTTTTGAAGAGATTTTTAAGGGCTTCTTTTTTTTCTAGAGCTCAGAACTGATCCAAATTCTTAAAACATGTATTTTTATAAACATTTTAGATGAAACAAACTTTGTTTGTATATGCAGAAAGTGAAAGTCAGAATTTTAATCAGTAAGAAGCAGTAATGATTTGGTATCTTCAGAAAATACCAATGAATACAACAAACACAAAAAGACAGTAAAACCTTTGGTTCAAATGTTCCTATCATAGGCATTTCATAGAATTTATTACAAAAAAAAAAACAAACAAACTGTAGCAGAATAATATTTCTAGAGGTTTGTGAATAGTCCAGTAACTTTGCAGGTAGATTTAGTGGAATAAAACTTCTCCATGCCAAATACTTTATCTCTAGCCAAAGTTTCTGCTCATAAAGGAAATTATGGAAAGAATTCTAAAATATCATCCATTCGGAACATCAGAGTCATTCATAACAGGAGAAGGAAAATGATCCTATGTAATATTTTGATTCAAGAGTTTTAGAAGTGAGGACCAAAAAACCCACCCCTCTCTGTAATGGATAGTAATTCTTAAAGCTTATATGAACCAACATTTAGTTAACAGATTAAGGAAGCTTTCCTTGCAAGTGTCTTCCTTCATAATGGCATATGCTTTGGTAAATATTTTCTTTTGGATAATCTGGGCGTGTTACATGGTAAACTATTTATTGGATTACATATGTGACTAATCTAATCCTAAACGGTGTCTCTAAGGGTTTAATGAAGTACTCATCAGCCACTTTTGTCAGGTGAAATATGGATGTCCTCATCCCATCCTACATAGGAAGTAAAGATCCTACACATTTAGCTTGCTAATTGTTCATTTGTAAGTAGAATGTTCTGTTGTTTTCTCTCCAAATGAATGACTTGCACATAAAATCTATCCGAAAAGCACAGTTACTATTTTGATAAGAAACTTTCCTAAGAAGTCTCAACTGAATTCTCAAGAGAGAAAACCTGTGACAGTTTGCGGTTTGTTGACCCTGGCTGGATGCCAGGTGCCCACTAAAGCTGTTCTATCACTCCTCTCCTCAGCTACACAGGGGAGAGAAAATCTAACAAAAGGCTCACAGGTTGAGATAAGAACAGGGAGATATCATTCACCAGTCACTGTCATGGGCAGAACAGACTCAACTTGGGGAAATTAGTTTAATTTATTGCCAATCAAATCAGAGTTAGGTAATGAAAAATAAAATCAAAATCTTAACACCTTCCCCCCACCCATCCCTTCTTCCTGGGCTTAACTTTACTCCCAAACTCTCCCCCCAAGTGGCACAGGGGTGTCAGGGAATGGAGATTGCAGTCACTTCATCACACATTGCCTCTGCTGCTGCCTCCTGCTCAGGGAGAGGGCTCCGTACACTCCATCCCTGCTCCATCCAGTGTGAGTCCCTCAGTCCTCCCATGGGAGATAGTCTTCCACAAACTTCTCTAATACATGATTATTGTAGTTACATTAAAGCTGTTTTAACATTTCCAACCCATAAGTCTCTTCCCCTTTTATCCCCCCCTCCCTTGGGGAGGGAGGGGGTTAACAAAGAGTGTCATTTGTTTAATAGCCAGCCCAGATTTAAACCATGACAATGTATTTGCTTTTTCTGTTGTTCAATTGTCAAGTTTTGTTTTTCACTTAGTTTCCAAGAGATAAAAGAAAAATTTATTGTTGAAACTTGAAGTGTGAAAAACAACCAAGTTTTTGTAACAGAAATTTCTCAGTTGTGTTGAGATAAAGTTCACTTCTGAAAACAAAATCACAGAATGGTAGGGGATGGAAGGGACCTCTGGAGATCATCTAGTCCACCCCCACTGCTAAGGTAGGTACCCCTAGAGCAGGTTGCACGGGAAAGCATCCAGGTAGGTTTTGTGTATCTCCAGAGAAGCAGACTCCAGAGCCTCCTTGGGCAGCCTGTTCCAGTGCTCTGTTACCCTTACAGTAAAGAAGTTCTTCCTCACATTTCCTCCAGTTTGTGCCCATTGCTCTCTGTCCTGTTGCTGGGCACCACTGAAATGAGTCTGGCCCCATCCTCTTGACACCAGCCCTTTAGATATTTATAAGCATTGATCAGATCCACTCTCAGTCTTCTCTTCTCCAGGCTGAACAGAAAGCCTGCCTCACCAAGTTGGCCAGCCTGTTACTGAAGATTCCCTTGCCTGTTCTAGACAAGTAGAACCCATCCTTCCCTAATAGGTTAAAGTCATTGAAGAATGCCCCATTATCATAAAGCCCCTTTTGATGACACTGTAGAAGAGTGACATATAAACAAGATGTCTCAAAGTTTGCCTGCTTCTGCTTACGGGGAGTGTGTGACAGACAAAGGCCTGCTGCTGGTGGCGTATCTGCCAAAGGGTGAGCGCCCTTTTGTTATGGGAACAGCCAGAAACAAGGCAGCTTGCAAGCAGACTTGTTGTGATTCTAAACCAAGCATTGCCCCAAGCAACAAAGGCAGAAAAGGCCGGTACAGGGACTGTCTCAAACGAAGTGAAGGAGACCACTGTGCTGATAGGTCAAACAGCAAGTCAACAGAGAGTATAACCTGGTATCGTGTCCCACTACAATTGTGACCCTCACCACCACCATGACTTGAGAATCACGGATCAACAGGATGCCGCTGACTCCAGAGGACTGCTGGGTTGCTGTGGACCTGTGGTGGTGACTATACTGTTGGTGTGCGCCGTAATGTTGCTTCTTTCTCTACCTTTTCTCTACTTCCATCTTTACTTAATTGCTTACCTTAGTGGTATTTCTGGGGAAAACCAATAAAGCTCTGGTGAATGGCATTTGACCTCGTTTGTGTCTTAATCTCACATCTGGGAATACTACAAACCTCCTGGACCAGCAACTGGACCAAGACATAACAGATACCAGCCATACAGCCAGAAGTTGATGTTCATTATCCATCCATTCCTGGCTTTGCCCTTACCCCTAACCAGTAAAATCGAGGAGAAGATGACTTAGGCAACGATGTTTTTCACTTGCATGTCCAGGGCTTTGTAGTCATCCTCAATTCTGTCCAGGATCTGGTGTGCAGTGTCATTTGTGCCCACATGAAAGACTAGAAGCGGACAATAGTGCGTGTTCTTAACAAGTTGCAGTACCCTCTCAGCAATGTCTCTTATTTTAGCTCCCAGAGGGGAACATACTTCCCTTGACTCTGTCGGAGTGGCGGATGGGTTTCTCTGTGCCTTTTAACAGATAGTCACCCACTATGAGCACTCGTTGTTTCTTTTTATGTCATCCACCGTGTGAAGGTACAGGCTTTCCTTGTAACCCTTGCTTCTAAGTATCTATAGGGGTTAAGATTTCAAATCTCTTTTGGGTTGTGATGCTGGTCAGTGGTGACCTAGATGGAGTCCTGCTTCTGCAGGTCACTAGGGTCCAAGGTGTGTGGTTCTCAGTGGCATCCTCTACAGCAACATGTTTCCGGAACCACCGATCTATCTCCATCTCAGATCTACTAATGCTATGCAGCCTCTTGACTGTCTCTTGCAGCTCAGCTGCCTGGTATAACAAGTCACCAACACGTGCACACCGAGTGCAGGGACTTACTTTTCATCAGGAGGAGGGGCTGGGCACTCCCTGCAACATACCACCTGTACTGAAGCCTCCTTCATTGCCAGCTCGGTCTGGGTGGAGCCATCAGTTTTCTCAGGGGTTTTCTCTGCAGAAGAACTGGATTTATCTGTGAGGAGAGTGCCCACCATTTTGTAAGAGAGTAGGAATACTTACTTGGGCTACGGGCCTGCAAGCAGACTGCAGAGCCCTCCCTGAGCAAACTGCCGTGCCATGCCCTGGCTGCCGCTCCACACACTGGTCGTCAGTACTCCCTAGAATCATAGAATGGTAGGGGTTGGAAGGGACCTCTAGAGATCATCTAGTCCAAACCCCCTGCTAAAGCAGGTTAGCCTAGAGCAGGTTGCACAGGAATGCATCCAGGCGGGTTTTGAATATCTCCAGAGAAGGAGACTCCACAACCTCTCTGGGCAGCCTGTTCCAGGGCTCTGTTACCCTCACAGTAAAGAAGTTCCTCCTCATGTTCAGGTGGAACT
>VZSC01002527.1:129076-141544 GCA_013398225.1 Steatornis caripensis
CAGCCGCTCCCCCCAGCTTTGTATCGTCAACAAACTTGCTGGGGGTACACTCTGTCCCTTCATCCAAGTCGTTGATGAATACGTTGAACAGGACTGGACCCAGCACTGACCCCTGGGGAACACTGCTGGTCACAGGCCTCCAACCAGACTCTGCACCACCGATCACAACCCTCTGAGCTCTGCCATTCAGCCAGTTTTTGACCCACCTCACTGTGCACTCATCTAAGCCACTCTTCCTGAGCTTTCCTATGAGGATGTTGTTTCCTATTCATTCCCATTGAATGAAATAGTAGTGGTGACAAACTTGCCTTTTTTTTCCTGGGATTTTCAATTATTTTAGACTCTGGATATAGCTTTTAAACATATCAAGTGGAATATTTCATCAGTATTATACATAGATTCTTCCAAAAGCTTATTTTTCGTCAATAAACAGAAGATTTTGTTTTCATTGCTGTGGTTTGAACAGTGCCAGAATTTACTGAATGCAGGTGTGTAATTTACACTGACTCCTGTAAATTCACCTGCCTTGAATGCTGCATTGCTGCAGTTTCAGTAGTGAAGCCCAAACTACACTGTTTAACTGTCTCTGATGTCCATACATTATTGCAGTTACCTGTAACTGAAGCATCACATTTTCCCACTTTTTTGCTATTGGCAAAATTTTAAATATAAAGAGTACAAAGACAGCTCGGTATATTGTCTTTATAAAATATTGGTTCTCATATGAATTTCTGCTGTAATAAACAGCTTTAGTCAATTACCCAAACCTTCAAAACTATATAGATCTCAATCTGACTCCTTTTACTTACAGGAGAATTGATAAATTTATTTCTGTTTATAAAGCAGTGAAAATACATTTCTAGATAATCTGGGATTTCTGCCACATGTGTTACCTTAACTTTTTCATATTTTAATTAATTTTCTTTTAATATGGATAGTACAGACATTAATCTGTTGTTTCAGAAAGGCAAACAGGAAAAACTCAGGCTCAAGATGTGTAGGTACATTAACTACAACTATGTCCAAATATATACACAAGTCCCTCACGTTGTAGATATGTTAAAATACAGAAGCCGCTGAATTACCCTGAAATATATATTCACCATATTTGTTGTGTTGTTTGTTAGAAATGTTTTGATTAATAAGCTAATAATAAAGGTCATTTGAAACAAGATTGCAAGTTTGGTAAAATAACACAAAATTTAATGTTTGGCAACAAATTTTCATTATATTTCTTATTGAAATGAATGTAGATAATGTAACTGATGTTGATTAGAACTAATCTAATTTCAATTTAGTCTCATGATCAGGAAAAGAATTCAAGGCACAAGAAAAAGGCCTGAGGGAAGAGGGAGACGTAGGAAAGTGAATGTCGGAGAGCTAGGAGTGAAAAGACTTTAAATTCAAAGGAAGGGTTTGTCTGTCTTCTCATTTATGTGAGTATATACCATGATACCTATGCAAAGGTAGTAGAGTGTGCTTGTAAAACCTACAAGGATCAGAGTTGAATGAGAAACAGATGTTTTTATGAATGTCAATTCTTGAATTGTCTCTCAGAACTATTTCATCTTTCAGACTGAAATGAAATTTTGCCTCTATTTATGCCCTTTGAAATTCATTTATACCAGCAGCCTTCACCATTGTTTTCAGTATCAAAGAATTGATACTACTGTCCTTTGCTGGGGGAAGCATTACTGGTATACATTCTCACTTAAAAATTTTTGCAAAATTACATATATTTGCAAGATCTTCATTAACACGTTATTGATTCCACACATCAGGATTTTTTTTTTTTAAATCCATCTCCTAAGCAAAAGCTTAGCATATATATATACTTATTCTATGTTGATAGGTGTAGGAATACACAGACATACATATACATGGCTGCTAATGCATAAAAGAGATTTCCACTAACTTAAGCTAGCCAATATTCTTCATGTAGAAGCTTCAGTGATTTCAGGAAGATCTGAAATATTTTAAGAGTGGCTCCCTTCTGTGTGATACAACTGAAAATTCTCAATCACTGTTAAATGTGCCAGAAATGTTTTTCTTTAACTGTAGATACAGATATATTGGGGGGAGAGATGTTCTACATTTTTCCGAGTATTTTAATATTTGATAAGGATTTTACTTGTTCCATTTTTTGTTGCAAATAGGTGTATCTTAATATTATGATTTTAAGTGGTCAGTGAATAGATAAGATTCCTCACAAAATCTGCTTTATTCTGTATGCAGCTGGAACTAACTGTGGCTAATACTGTATTTTGACTTAGCCTCTAAGATGTACACTGAACTTGCTGAAGAGTGGTGCTACCTGCTGTTGATGGAGTAATACCTAAGAAGAACGAGGAGAAGAAAGGCAAGTAGCTGCACCACCATATAGAGCCCAGACACATTAAGCCTGAGATGGTTTTCCTGTGACTCACATTGATAAGTATAGATGGAGACGTGTTCCTAACCATGCCATTCTCCAGGTAGTGCCAGTTCAGGCAGAGAGATATCAAAGCATATAATATCCTTTAAATACAACAGGTGAAAATGTCATACTTGGGGGCAAATGTCATGTCTGAAGAGTATTTGTAGAGAGTCACCTTTGTAACACTTTGTATTGAAAGCCCTACAAGGTCAGCTAATGGTGTTCAAAGCTACAAACCTGACTATCCATAAAGCTGTAACCTGTGACTCAATTTTATAAGGCTCTTCTGTCTGTGACCCAAGTCCTAGTTTTATGAAGCACAATTGTGTGATTGTGGAGGAGCAATTAAGGCTAACACTTCTTTACCTGAAGATGGACAACCACTGGACAGCAGAAATTATCATGTCAGTGAGTATATTAATTTTTAACCTGTTAGCCTGGCTGTTCCAAATCATTTACTATACCTGCTAGGTAATAAATAAATGTGTGCTTATGAATTGTATACAGAGAAAGCATTATGAGGATGTTCATCATCCACTGAAAGCTGACTACCCCTGCCCTCAATATTCACTGAAAAATTGCTTTATATGGCATAATTCTGTCTCAGGGTTGTTGAAATAGGCTTCAGTTTCCATACTCTCACATGCACTGTTCACATGTATCTCGTATGTCCCACAAACCCCCCTAAATTGTGCCTGTGTTTGTGGGAAAGGATTCACCTCACATAAGTTCAGTCCTAAAATTCAGTGTTTTAAACTAGCTATCCTAGCTTCCTTGACTCTTCCAAAGGGTAGGTGACCTTTAAAGGTCCCTTCTAACCCGAACCATTCTATGGTTCTATTATTAGAAAGCATAATTCTAAAAAAGGTTTTTATGACTTACTGTCTGGAGAACCATTCTCCATTGATTAAAAAGAGACACTAGAAGACAAAAGTAGAGGATTAGAAGTCTAAATGACAGCCATCCAATGTGAGGCAAGGTGAGTAATATCTTGGAAGCACTAGAAATGTAGGTGAATCGTGGAATCAGGAAGTTTGGCATCAGGCATGACTTCCAACATAAGCTATTCTGACAGCGTAAATGCTGTCCTTGTCCTTTAATGAGAGTGGGAGAGCACAAGAGCATTTGACTTTTGGTGGGAATGTCATTAGAGCATTAAAACCTTCAGCTACAGGTTCCTCAAAACTGAGATTGTAATTATGCTCTCAAAATTCTCAACAACTTATGCTCTAATAAATTATTCTGTAATAAATAAAACTGGAGATAAATACATGTGGATATATAGTGTCCCACTTTCAAAAACTCATGCACACAGACCACTAAATGTAATTAAAATGAAAGTTACCCCTGGGAGTCCCTAATTACATAAAATATAATAAAGTGTGTCTTTAGAAAACAGTGTATCATATATTTAGTCCACACTACTATGGCAGTTAATTAAATATAATTTCATAATTTTCTAAATGGAGACATATTTAAAAAAAATTTAATGAAGCTGCCTGATTTATATTTTATATTTAGAGTTGCAGCCTATAAGAAGAAACTACTAGAAAAAAAGTAATTATCAGAATTATTATAGGCACACTAAGAAGTATAACAGTATTCAAAGGGATGTTATTGAATTCTTCCACTTTAGCTGCTCCTTGGAAAAAATATTGCAGGCATAGTACCATTATATGTTAAAGTTTCAGATAAAAACTAGTTTAAATATTTCCAATATTTGTATGATTGTATTGGGCTTTTTTTTTTCTTATTTTTCTTTTTCTGTAAATATGAAACTAGGTGGTTGAGAGGTAAATATTTTTGACAGAAAATGAAAAATGTGCTATTTCTTCTACATCTTTTAAAAGCATAAATTACGTTTCAACTCTGTTGTGGTTTAACCTCAGCCAGCAGCAAAGCTCTATGCAGCTGCTATCTCACTCCCCCAACAGCAGGATGGAGGAGAAAATCACAAGGATAAAAGTGAAAAAACTCATGGGTTGACAGTTTAATAGGTAAAGAAAAAGGTAAAGACAGTTTAATAGGTAAAGCAAAATCTGTGTGCAGAACAAAATCAAACTAAGGAATTAATTCACTACTTGCATCTACAGGCAGTTGTTCAGCCATCTTCAGGGAAGCAGGACTTCGTCACTTGTGATTGTTACTTGGGAAGACAAATGCCATAACTCTGAATGTCCCTTTTACCCCAGCTTTTATTGCTGAGCACATCATATGGTATGGAATACACCTTTGGTCAGTTGGGGTCAGTTGTCCCAGCTGTGTCCCCTCCTAGTTTTTGTGCATCCCAGCCTCCCCTCTGGTGGAGCAGTGTGAGAAGCAGAAAAGGTCTTGATGCCGTGTAAACACTGCTTAGCAATAACTAAAACATAGGCATGTTATCAACACCATTTGATTGACAAATCCAAACCAGACCACCATATGAGCTACTATGAAGAAAATTAACTCTATCCCAGTCAAAAGCAGTACAAACTCCTGTATGAGAAGAATGCTTATTTAAACTTAAGATTTATATGAAGATTTATTTACATTTAATTTTCACAAATGCTTTTATTCATTAGATAGGTTTTGTCTTGAAATACTCATGTCCCTTAGGATTAGTAAATATTCTTAAAATTACTGAAAAAATCTATTTATGTTTTCTCAACTGATATCCTATGATAAAGTTAAAAAAATATAAGTTTCATGTAAATCTGTAGAGAAAAGGAACTATTATAAAGCACTAGCTTTATAGAAAATGTTGTGGTTTGTTGGTTTTGTTTGGTTTGGTTTGGTTTAATTTGGATTTCCAACATCCTGTTAAGGACTTATTTTAAGCTCAGTGTTCGTCTCAGCAGCAATGCTTTGGATATTTACTCTAGGGTGCAGAATCTTTGTCTGAACCCACTTTTGTAATACACTGCTAGTTTTCTGACTGAAGTTGTGACTTTTGAGATAGGGCAATGAAATTGGGTACTTCTGGATACTTCTTCACCTGTGTAGTTTAGGTTGTAATCATGAAAACATGGTGGACAAGGGAAGAGGAACTGACATTAGCTACCTGGACTTCTGCAAAGGACTTGATGCTGTCCCACATGACATCCTTGACTCTTAACTGGAGAGATATGGACTTAATGGATGGCCCACTCACTGGATAAGGAATTGGCTGGATGGTCACACTCAAAGACTTGCAAAAATGACTTGATGTCCAAATGCAGATGAGTGATGAGTGGCATTTCTCAGGGGCTGATATTTGGACCGGCACAGTTTAACATCTTTGTCAGTGACATGGACAGTGGGATTGAGTGTAACCTCAGCAAGTTTGCCAGCAATACCAAACTGTGTGGTGCAGTTGACACACTGAAGAGAAGGTAAGCCATCCAGAGGGACTGAATTGAGAGGCGGGCCCATGTGAACTTCATGAAGTTCAACAAGGCCAATTGCAAGGTCTTGTACATGGGTCAGGGCAATCCCAAGCAAAGAAACAGGCTGGGCAGAGAACAGATTGAGAGCAGCCCTGAGGAAAAAGACTTGGAGGTGTTGGTTAATGAGAAGCTCAAAATGAGCCGGCAATGTGCACTCACAGCCCAGAAGGCCAACCCTGTCCTGGGCCGTATCAAAACAAGCGTGACCAGCAGGTCAAGGGAGGTGATTCTGCCCCTCCGCTCTTGTGAGACCCCACCTGGAGTACTGTGTTCAGCTCTGGGGTCTCCCAACTTAAGAATGACATGAACCTCTTAAAGTCAGTCCAGAGGAGGGCCACAAACATGATCAGGGGCTGGAGAATNTACAAACTCCTGTATGAGAAGAATGCTTATTTAAACTTAAGATTTATATGAAGATTTATTTACATTTAATTTTCACAAATGCTTTTATTCATTAGATAGGTTTTGTCTTGAAATACTCATGTCCCTTAGGATTAGTAAATATTCTTAAAATTACTGAAAAAATCTATTTATGTTTTCTCAACTGATATCCTATGATAAAGTTAAAAAAATATAAGTTTCATGTAAATCTGTAGAGAAAAGGAACTATTATAAAGCACTAGCTTTATAGAAAATGTTGTGGTTTGTTGGTTTTGTTTGGTTTGGTTTGGTTTAATTTGGATTTCCAACATCCTGTTAAGGACTTATTTTAAGCTCAGTGTTCGTCTCAGCAGCAATGCTTTGGATATTTACTCTAGGGTGCAGAATCTTTGTCTGAACCCACTTTTGTAATACACTGCTAGTTTTCTGACTGAAGTTGTGACTTTTGAGATAGGGCAATGAAATTGGGTACTTCTGGATACTTCTTCACCTGTGTAGTTTAGGTTGTAATCATGAAAACATGGTGGACAAGGGAAGAGGAACTGACATTAGCTACCTGGACTTCTGCAAAGGACTTGATGCTGTCCCACATGACATCCTTGACTCTTAACTGGAGAGATATGGACTTAATGGATGGCCCACTCACTGGATAAGGAATTGGCTGGATGGTCACACTCAAAGACTTGCAAAAATGACTTGATGTCCAAATGCAGATGAGTGATGAGTGGCATTTCTCAGGGGCTGATATTTGGACCGGCACAGTTTAACATCTTTGTCAGTGACATGGACAGTGGGATTGAGTGTAACCTCAGCAAGTTTGCCAGCAATACCAAACTGTGTGGTGCAGTTGACACACTGAAGAGAAGGTAAGCCATCCAGAGGGACTGAATTGAGAGGCGGGCCCATGTGAACTTCATGAAGTTCAACAAGGCCAATTGCAAGGTCTTGTACATGGGTCAGGGCAATCCCAAGCAAAGAAACAGGCTGGGCAGAGAACAGATTGAGAGCAGCCCTGAGGAAAAAGACTTGGAGGTGTTGGTTAATGAGAAGCTCAAAATGAGCCGGCAATGTGCACTCACAGCCCAGAAGGCCAACCCTGTCCTGGGCCGTATCAAAACAAGCGTGACCAGCAGGTCAAGGGAGGTGATTCTGCCCCTCCGCTCTTGTGAGACCCCACCTGGAGTACTGTGTTCAGCTCTGGGGTCTCCCAACTTAAGAATGACATGAACCTCTTAAAGTCAGTCCAGAGGAGGGCCACAAACATGATCAGGGGCTGGAGAATCTCTCATACGAAGACAGCTGGAAAGAGTTGGGTTTGTTCAGTCTGGAGAAAAGAAGGCCCCAGGGAGACCTGTAGGAGCCTTCCAGTACCTGAAGGGGGCCTACAAGAGGCATGGAGAGGGACTTCTTACAAAGGTATTGCCCTGATTTGGGATAGGACAATTTAAGGACAATTAAGGAAAATTTAAGGACAAAATGTGGTAGGGACATGAGCATGATGCAAATGGTACAGAATAAGGGGTGGAATGTCCTGGTCTGGGCTAGGACAGAACCAATTTTCTTTTAGTAACTTTACTTTTTAGTTAAGTCTCTTCTCTGAAGCTGCACTCTCTGAAATTAACTGCATGTTTTGCCAGGTAGTAGCTGCTTCTAGCAGTGATAAGGCTCATGGTTATAGTTAGTACTGGAACATCAGCAGGAATGGTATGCAGAAAGGCTCTTACTTATAGTTATTCCTGTGGAGACTAAGGTAGATGCTTGCTTCTGCTAACTTTCTTGTGTGCCAGAAGTGAAAGAGCAGAGAAGTGTTCACACCTGCGACCCTGCAGTGGGGAGAAGCAGGTCAGACAGGTGACCCAAAACTGACCAAAGGGAGTATTCCATCCCATACGCATCATACTCGGTATAAAGCTGAGGGATCACGAGGGTCTCGCTCTCTTCTTCTATGGCCGGCATCTGAGGAGGACTCTGTCTGATTCTTCTGCCTTCGATCCCGACCCGTGCATTCCTGAATCCAGCTCCTGCCTGCTGCTGAGTACAATCTGGGACTTTCCTGGGGCGTGACCTGCAGCATCCACGTGACATATTTGTCATCGGTGGTGGGGAGCTTGATATTGGTTTTGTACATACTTGTATATTTGTATATATTCCATTATTATTTTTCCTATTATTATTATACATTATTATTGTATTTAGATTAAAGCTGTTTTAACTTTTGCAACCCATAAGTCTCTTTCCCTTTTCTCTTTCCCCCACTTCAGGGAGGGAGGGTGTTAACAAAAAGCATCTGTCATCTGTTTAATAACCAGTCCAGCTTTAAACCATGACAGGCATGTAGTGATAGGACAAGGGGTAATGGTTTTAAACTGGAAAATAATAGATTTACATTAGATATTAAGAAGAAATTCTTCATGATGAGGGTGGTAAGACACTGGAACAAGTTGCCAAGAGAAGTTGTGAATGCCCCCTCCCAGGAAGGGAGGTTGTTAGGTTGGCTAAGGCTAGGTTGGATGGGGCTTTGAGCAAGTGGAAGGCATCCCTGTCCATGGCAGGGAAGTTGGAGCTAGATGGTCTTTAAGGTCTATTCCAACCCAAACCACTCTATGATTCAGGCAAGTAGACGTTAGTAGAACACATAAGTATTGTTTTCAGTAGTTTTCAAAATATAATGAAATATTTATTTTCTCAAAACATACTATTCATATAAAATGATGGCACCAAATATACCACTCAGCCTGCCAATATTTGTCTTTATCTAGTAAATGTTTTCTGGTTTTCTAAAAATGTCATTAAACAGAAACTAAACATTGCCTGCCTCATACTTCCAGCCATCTTTTATGTCTATTTTGTTAATAAAATATTTCCAATACTAAACCCAGAAATTTTTCTTTTCTTCATGCTATAAAGGTTAAAAAATACCCATGATGCCAAAGAACTTAAGATCCATTAGCAACTACCTTCTAAAATGGTCTGAAACCTTACCGCAGAGAATGAATAAATGAGTAAATGGAAGATCAAGGGTAGTCCTTGCAGAGATTCCAGATATCTTGGGAAATCTGGAAGCAGAAGGAGGCTGCTGGCTATTGAGATCTCCGTAGTGACAAGGCCGGTTCCAGCAGAGATCTTGCCTGGAACTGCTTCAGAATAAATAATTGTGGAGAAAATACACTGCATTACTTAGGGAGCAAAGCTGATCCTTGAAAATTAAAAAAAATTCAACATATTCTTTATTTCTTATTAGTACATGCCTCCTTGTCCGTGTAAATTATTGTGGGGATACTTGCATGACTCATATTTAGTGAAACTGCTTGAAAAATATCAGGGGAGCCAGTGTGTGGGGCTGGGACACACAAAACTGTCTAAGGACGCATTTGACCAAAAACAGTCATGTTAAAGAGGATAATGCCCATCAACTGGATTAAAGAGTAACCAGGAAAAAAAAGGGGTTTTAAAACAAAGAAATTGTAAGCCTGAAAATTATAGAAGAAGCATGCAGATTTATACCTGAGGAGTGACAGAGCAGGTAACAGAGCAGGTTCTCCACAGTGGCCACAAACCACTTCCAAGGCCAGACAGATCAGACTTGTGTGTGCACATATGTGTGTGTAACTCAGACTTTGAGGCAGATGTGTGTGAACTCAGAAGTGGGGCAGGATGGACACTTCTGGGGATTAGTTATAGAAGGATGTTTAGACTTTTCTTGTAATACAAATTAGCATTTTGTGTCTAATACTGTGGTTTATTTGTTTTACTGCTGGTATCGATCTGCAGCGTACAGGTCACTGACTGCCAGTTAATTATGTGTCTTTGATAATAAACAACTTCAATCTATTTCAGTCCATTTCAAGTTAAGGTCTTCTTTACCTACTTCTGGTAAGAATACAGACTAGAAAACTGAACTGATCAAATTTTGCTGCTGTATTGATTCTTGGCAAACAATCAATGACAGAAAATACATGCAATCACTCTACATTACTTGAAGGGATCAACCAATAAAATAGATAAAGGTTCAGGTGACAATTTTTTTTTTTTATTTTACTGAAGGAAGTATAATCTGGAAGAGATTTTTGTTTCATCTCTGGCATGTTAAAGATTCTGTTCAGTACTATGGTGAAACGCTAAGGATTAAATCAGCCGAAGCGCAATTTCATAAAATGAAACATTTTTCAAACTAATTCTGAATACATATATCAATTTTCTTATTCCGTAGTACTTTTTTGCTTTATGATGAATTTGAATTAGTAAGTAATAAATACATATGTCCCCAGATATTCCATCACCTCAGGTTCTCAGATGTTCTTTGAATTAAATGCTACTGCAGTCTGTTTTTTCTAGACCAATCTTACAGATATGTATGTATCACACCTGCCACTTCAGTATAAAAACAACTCTGGAATTCTAGGTTTTAATTTTTTGGTAAGGTACATCATAAGTTAACAAGCTGCTTGGCCTCAAAACATATGCAGTTTAGAATACCTTTTTTTGCTTCACAAACAGTGCAGTTCTTATCTGGGTATCAGCTATAAATACTTTAACATTTACAATCCTCTAATATGTTTCTTCAGTGTGATCTCTCTTCATGTAGAATCTAATATTTCCATGCACTGTATCACATTTTCTATTTGTTAGGTTAAAGAAAAAAGTGAAAAGAAAAGAAAGTAAAAGAAGAAATTTACCATACATACTTAAAACTAATAAGGACTTGGAATTTGGTCACATTTAGTATTTGTTGCATAACCAGGAATTTATCACAGTTTTACAGAATCACAGAATCACACAATGGTAGGGGTTGGAAGGGGCGTCCAGAGATCACGTAGTCCAACCTCCATGATAAAGCAGGTGTGCCTAGAGCAGTGTGCACAGGAATGCGTCCAGGCAGGTTTTGAGTATCTCCGGAGAAGGAGACTCCACAGCCTCTCTAGGCAGCTTGGTCCAGGGTTCTGGCACCCTCACAGTAAAGAAATTCTTCCTCATGTTCAGGTGGAGCTTCCCGTACTCCAGTTTGTGTCCGTTGCCCCTTGTCCTGTTGCTAGGCACCACCAAAAAGAGTCTGGCCCCATCCTCTTGATGCTCGCCGTTTATATATTTATAAGCATTGATGAGATCCCCTCTCAGTCTTCTCTTCTCCAGGCTAAAAAGACCTAGGTCTCTCAGCCTTTCCTCATTAAGAGAGATCCTCTAGTCCCTTCATCATCTTCATAGCCCTCCACTGGACTTTCTCCAGTAGTTCCCTGTCTCTCTTGAACTGCGGAGCCCAGAACTGGACACAGTACTCCAGATGTGGCCTCGCCAGGGCACAGTAGAGAGAGAGGATCACCTCCCTCAACCTGCTGGCCACACTCTTCTTAATGCACCACAGGATGCCATTGGCTTTCTTGGCCACAAGGGCACATTGTTGGCTCATGGTGAGCCTGTTCACCAGGTTCCTCTCTGCAGAGCTGCTCTTCAGCAGGTCAGGCCCCAACCTGTATTGTATTGTAGTAATTTTAATTTCTAATACTTTGTTTTGAAGTTTCTGTTTGGGTTTTTTTTGGAAGTACAGTTTATGTCTCTGGCAAATTATTTCAAGTTTAATGAGAATCCATTCATAACTACTATTTGTTATCCATATTTCTTAACAGAGGAGCCTCTATTCAAAGCATTATTAAACCTCCTTTATGTTCTGCATGTCAAGAAGTGTGTATCTTACAGGCGAAGGACATGGAAATGTTAACAAATTCTTCCTTGTAATAATCACTACTTTCTGAAATGTACTTTTCCCTCTTTCTGTCTTGACAGAACTATGGTCCAGTGCATTAGTGAGAAGTAACCTTTCAGTTACTAAAATGTCTTAGCTTTGTTTTATCAAGATACACTTTTCAAAATGTCCACCCACTGGATCTTTGAAATAATATCTATTACTTCTCCCATAACTGAAGTTAAACTAACAAAACTGTAATTTAGCCTGTCCTTAGGCTTTTATTTAAATAGTGGTGTTACACTTGTCACCTGCCTGTCTTTCAAGATGTCGCTCTTACTAAATGAGGACATTAAAGTGCAATTGAATCATAGAATCATAGAATGGTAGGGGTTGGAAGGGACCTCTAGAGATCATCTAGTCCAACCCCACTGCTAAAGCAGGTTAGCCTAGAGCAGGTTGCACAGGAATGCATCCAGGCGGGTTTTGAATATCTCCAGAGAAGGAGACTCCACAACCTCTCTGGGCAGCCTGTGCCAGCGCTCTGTCACCCTCACAGTAAAGAAGTTCCTCCTCATGTTCAGGTGGAA
>VZSC01002527.1:142821-154719 GCA_013398225.1 Steatornis caripensis
TATTCAGTAACTCTGCCTTCTCCGTGTCCAGCGTCACCAGGTCACCCGCCTCGTTCAGCAGCGGGCCCACATTTTCCCTAGTCTTCCTTTTGTTCCCAATTTACCTATAGAAGCCTTTCCTGTTGTCCTTCAGCTCCCTTGCCAGGTTTAATTCCAGGCAGGCCTTAGCCTTCCGTGTTGCATCCCTGCATGTTCTGACAACAGTCCTGTATTGCTCCCAAGTAGCCAGTCCTTTTTTCCACATCCTGTAAACTTCCTTCTTCCCTTTGAGTTTTTTTGCGAGAACAGCTATCCCTTCCCCACTAATGTTACAGACCTGCTCAAACTGCAGAGAGCTTACAGAATGAGGCTCAAAAACTCTTCAGTTAGGACTCGGTTTAGTTTGATAGAAAATCTGCCATCTATGGCAATAACTCCTATCTAGTGTTTCGCAGTGATTCGACACACTCTTACAAGCCATAATGCAAGCAGACCCATTAGATACAAAGCAATAACTCCTCATGTGACATTTAATAAAAATTATTTATTATACAATCTATCAAACTTGAAACATATGTCTTATCCTAATCTAAATCAATCTATATTTTTTGAATAGTCCAGAAAATAGATTGTATGAACTGAAGACATACAGGTGGGCTAGTGTCCTGGTTTGGGCCAGGACAGAACCAATTTTCTTTTAGTAACTTTACTTTTTAGTTAAGTCTCTTCTCTGAAGCTGCACTCTCTGAAATTAACTGCATGTTTTGCCAGGTAGTAGCTGCTTCTAGCAGTGATAAGGCTCATGGTTATAGTTAGTACTGGAACATCAGCAGGAATGGTATGCAGAAAGGCTCTTACTTATAGTTATTCCTGTGGAGACTAAGGTAGATGCTTGCTTCTGCTAACTTTCTTGTGTGCCAGAAGTGAAAGAGCAGAGAAGTGTTCACACCTGCGACCCTGCAGTGGGGAGAAGCAGGTCAGACAGGTGACCCAAAACTGACCAAAGGGAGTATTCCATCCCATACGCATCATACTCGGTATAAAGCTGAGGGATCACGAGGGTCTCGCTCTCTTCTTCTATGGCCGGCATCTGAGGAGGACTCTGTCTGATTCTTCTGCCTTCGATCCCGACCCGTGCATTCCTGAATCCAGCTCCTGCCTGCTGCTGAGTACAATCTGGGACTTTNGTAGTGTCTGGGTGATGTTTTTGTCATTGGGGGGGAGCTTGATATTGGTTTTGTACATATTTGTATATATTTCATTATTATTATTTCTCTTATTATTTAATACATTATTATTGTATTTAGATTAAAGCTGTTTTAACTTTTTCCAACCCGTAAGTTTCTTTCCCTTTTCTCTTTCCCCCCTTTTGGAGAGGGAGGGTGTTAACAAAGAGCATCTGTCGTTTGCTTAATAGCTGGCCCAGCTTTAAACCGTGACAGATTTATTGCCACCCAACATGGGGCTCGAACCAGGGCTCTGACATTTTGCCTGAGTTTTTTCGAATTCCAGCGCCGGCAGGAGACCCACATATCAATTTATCCCCTGATTATGGTGGTTATCACAAGGTTATCACCAGGGATAATATCAATAATACTTGCTACTACAAGCATCATTATGACACCACTTATTTTAAGAAAATAATCAAGAACATAACAAGTACACATCGAGCAATATAAAACTAATCTGTTCTACTCTATTTCTACTCTTTTGTTTTTAATTTCTTGTCACAGGTGTCTAAGCGTTGGTATAAAGTTAACTTGGAACTTCTGATATCACCAAAGGACAGAGCAAACTTGATGCAGAGGCAGTGATGGACATTAGGGGAGAGAGGAGCTTGCAGTACTTTGTTTTTTCATTATCTCACCTCCTTCTCTATTGCTGTTCTCACAGAAAAACTCTGGACACATCTAGGTTATTAAACTTAACTCTTTCAGGGCCTGTTCGTAGCCCCAAACATAGCTGGCACAGGTCTTAAAGTGCTTTAGTATCCATGATAGTGTCCACATGAAAACCGTTCATATGGAAGGATGCTCGATCATGCCAGGCTCCTGTGCTCTGCTTGGAAGAATGCTATCTGTCTTGGCCCAAACCTATGCTGGGGATCATTCTAACATTTAAAATATACACAATTTTTAAAATTCCTGTATCCTTGCCTGTGACCTAACATTATTTAATTTATGTATGTACAGCCAAGATCCTGAAGAGTACGCTATTGTTTTCCAGATCCATAGAAACTGGAGATTAAGATGCAGTGTTACAGAGGATTTGATTACTCCTGTCTGTTCTACTCAGATGTCTCAAGCCATGGACATGCTCTCCCTCCTTTCATTGCTGACAGAGTTCCTTCATAGGGCTCTGTTTTTGTCATTGCACAGCTTGAATGGAGGGAGGGAATTCTGTTCCTGCCCCTAGTCTCTTTGGGAATGAATCCCATGTTCCCTACTTTTCTCATTGTACATATCTCTATTTCAGTATGTCAATTTCTGCTTAAAGAACAGTCCTTGTTCTGAGACGTGTTGGTGGGGTGACCCTGGCTGGATGCCAGGCACCCACTGAAGCTGCTCTGTCACTCCCCACCTCAGCTGCACAGGGGAGAGAAAATATAACAAAAGGCTCAACCTCCACCTCCTTTGTCATTGACCTTGGTATCTGCAGAGTTGTTTCTCTCACATATTCTCACTCCTCTCTCCAGCTGTAATTGCCGTTGTGCAGCAACATTTAAGCTTCTTAAATACATTATCACAGAGGTGCTACCACCATCACTGATGGGCTCAGCCTTGGCCAGTGATGGGTCCATCTTGGAGCCGGCTTGCATTGGTTCTGTCAGACACAGCAAAAGCTTCTAGCAGCGTCTAAAAGAAGGCATCCCCTGTAGCTCCCCTACTACCAAAACCTTGCCACACAAACCCTATATATATCTGTAAAGCTATAGGAGGAAAAAATATGCATTTAATTGTAAGTTTATAAATTTCGAATTTGCTCACAATGATCAGCGGTAAAATTCAGGGAAGTCACAAGTTTAGTTTTAGTGGACATCCTTTTCTATCAAAGTGCTTTAAAAGACCAGCAATCTCCTCTGCTAATGTCCCCTGCTGTTGTCTGTTCACATTATCCTTTTGGTATACAGTCTAATCAATTATTTGTACTGTTTTATTATTCCATAGGAGACAGACAGATCTATATATTAAGAGCAAAATTATGCCTAATGTGAGTATAATAAGAGGATAAATTTTATTCTCAGTTAAGCTTTCCAAAACTCAGTTCCAAGTTGAATTGATCAATTATAAAACAACTGGCAAGTTGTAAACATCTGTCCACAAAGCAGGAATATTTTCTTTGTTTATTTATATATTGTTTATTACAGGAATATATGAATGGAGTTCTCTTTTGAATTTATATTTCAAGTTTCCTATTAACTTGTAAATTTAAAAATCAGGACTAGAATTAAAACTATAATGTATGGATGAGGCAGTGTTTATACAGGGGTTTATGATTTCAGATGTATTTTACTTATGAAAACCTGCTCTTTGCCTGTTACATTAGCGTACTTTTGTCTGATCTCATTTTTATTAGACAGTGGAGAACAGACAAAATTCTTCACCGCTTTCATAGTTTAGATGATAGTAATGACCTCTGAAGATGATGGCTGCCTCACAGTTCGCCAGGAAACTAGGTAAAGATTAGATCCACCTCTCCCTAGTGTCTTGGGCAAGTTGGAAATATCCTGTTCTTTGAAATGTATTTGCACTGTTCCTTTGGGTTTTGGCCAATTAGTTCCTCACTTTACAACATGTAATTTTCAGGGTACTTACAGCTTTTGTTTATATACATTTCCTAAAATGTAGAATAAAAGAGAACAATGCAAATCACGACAGAATATAAATGTGATGGGTTTGTAGATATTTTGTAATTATGTCCATGATTTTGATAATGAAGCTTGTATTTGAGTGAAAAAAGTGGAATACTTGGGGATTTACTTTAATTAGAATAATTACTCAAATAATACTATCATTTACTCAAAATACAAACTAATATCTTCTTATTTGTGAAGTATCACAAATCTTAAAGAGATTGAAAGTACCTCTTAAAATTCCTATTTTCTACCAACAAGGTTGTATTAACATAACGTTAAAATGTTATTAATAACATTTTCTGTGTCAATATTGATGTTTGTCCCTTGCATCACCACATCTGACAAAATATAATGTTTAGTCTGTACTGGCAAATTTGAATTTATTGTACTAAGAGCTGAGTGCTAAACTGAAAACCATGTCATGCCAAAATATTCATAACTACAGCTGAGATTTTGGGCTGTTGCTGCTAGTTTTTTTTCTAAGAGTCAAGCTAACAAGGCTACATGGCACTGTGTTGTGTTTAAAAAAGAAAGCACCTCTTATAGAATCATAGAATATTTCAAGCTGGGAGAGACCCATAAAGATCATTTGCTCTAACTCCCTGCTCCTTGCAGGACTACCTAAAACTAAACTATATGACTAAGAGCATTGTCCAGATGCTCCTTGAACTCTGACAGGCCTAGTGCTGTGACCACTTCTCTGAGAAGCCTGATCCAGTGACCAGCCACTCTCTTAATGAAGAGTCTTTACCTAATGTGCAATCTGAACTTCACCTGAAGCAGCTTCATTCTTTTCAATGCTTCCTATTGCTGGTCAGGGAGAGATCAACACCTACCCCTCCGCTGTCCCCTCTGTGGAAGTTGTAGCCTGCGATGAAGTCATCCCTCAACCTTCTCTTCTCCAAGTTGAGCAAACAAAGTGACCTCAGCCACTCCTCACAAGTCTTGCCCTTGAGACTTTCACCGTCTTGGTCACCCTCCTCTGTACACACCCTAATAGTTTGATGTCCTTCTTGTATTGAGGTGCTCAAAACTGCACACAGGACTCGAGGTGGGGCTGCAACAGTGCAGTGTAGAGAGGGGCAAACATGTCCCTTGACCAGTTATCTATGCTATGCTTGATGTACCCCAGGACACAGTTGACCCTTTTAGCTGCCACAGCATGCTGTTGACTCATATTCAACTTGCCATCAACCCAGACTCCCAGATCTCTTTCCATGGGGCTGGTCTCTCTCATCCCTCAATCTGTATGTATAACCAGGATTACCCCATGCCAGGTGGAGAATATGGCACTTGCTCCTGTTAAATTTCATATGGTTGGTGATTGCCCAGCTCTCTAGTCTATCTGAATCTCTCTGTAAGGCCTCTCTACCCTTGAATGAGTCCATGGGTCCTCCTAGTTTAGTATCATCAGCAAGCTTACTTAATATACATTTGATTCCAGTGTCCAGATCATTTCTAAAAACATTAAAGAGCACCAGCCCTAAATCTGAGCCCTGGGGAGTCCCACTAAATAACTGGCCACCAGCCTGATATAACCCCATTTACTATAACTTTTTGAGCCTGACCCATCAGCCAATTGCTCACCCAATGAGTTATGGATTTGACTCACTGTGTGCTGGACATTTTGTCCAGAAGGGCACTGTGAGAGGCAAAGCTAATGTGGAAATGTCTAACATAAAAGTAATTATACAATTGGTTTTCTCTTCACATGGATGTGATGGACCTCAGGGTTCATTTCTTTCTCAAAAATATTTTTTTCTTTATGGTCAACATGCTTCACAAGGCAACTTACTGCTATTCTGTATATGCTGGATGCAAGGTTGATGCTGATGTTTGTGCTTGAAGAAAATGAAACAGTTACCACTCCATGAAGTCCTCTTGGTCTTCCTTCTTAAATTGTAGATGAACTTTTTAGTCTTAGAAGCCAGTGTTCTCTGAAAAAAAACCTGAAACAAATCAAAAATCAAAAACCTTTAATCCTCAGTGGAGAAGAATTTTAAAAATTTCAGGCTCTTAACAGCACAAAAGTGCATCCAGTTTATAAAAGAAATAATGCTGGATTTAAATGAAACAGTTAGATGGTCACTGGGTTTAGAAGAAGATGCCCTGAAACACAATTTCAAGAAGTGTAGAAACTTCTTGAGACAAAATGATATTTTATTCTTAGTTTACTGTTGTTAACATATACTTCATTCAAATAACATTTTCTTAGTATATAATGGAAAGCATGCATTGTGAAAAGTGCATAGTAAATTTCTAAAACTAGGTCATCAGAAGAGTTTCCCACAAAATTACTGCAAGGATTTGTAATATCCTATATTTTAGCTTAAGCTGATTTGTAGCCTGTCCAAAACCAGCTGTATTGCAACACAAAAAGTGAGATTTATAATAATACAGTGCCACTATTCAAACAAATGAAGCCAAATATTGCAATAATATTCAATTAATGATAATATACGTTTGTCCACAGTGCTAAGAATTCTCTGTTAAGGCCTGAATTATGTATGAAAGCTTAGTTAAGTTGAAAAGGCTAAGAAAAAATGAAAGCATTAAAGGCAGCAAACCTATCACTTTTGCCTTTCAAAATTTCAGGCATGGCTATTAAACTAGATGTACAGTTTAAAGATGTCTACTTCACAGTCAAAGCATGTTGTAATCTCATCATTGTCTGAATCCTGCACAGATAACTGCCAGCTATCATCCAGCATATGGGATTACTATAGCAGTCCATATGCTTTATAACAGTTGGTGTTCAAATGAAAATTTGCAAAGTCAAATAAGAACATGACCCAGGCAACAAAGCCTAATTACTAGCAGCTGTAACAAGCTGCTGGCTCCAACTCAAAATATGTTCCTGTCAGTTTGGGATTTTTTTAAACTGAATTGTATTAACCTGTTTTACAGCTCCATAAACATACTGACAACACGGACCTGTATTTGTACAATTAGCTTAAGACACAATAAGCTTGACTTGATACACTACAGCTGATTTGAAACAGGATGTTTACTCTGTTTTGTTTATCTGAGTCAAGTTTTATAAAGAATCTGTAGTATCAGTTTATCAGTATGCCTTCATGTGATCAAAAATATTACCATTCTGGAAAAGCACTGGCTAAATGCTAAACTCAGAGTTCACTGATGTTTCATGCTAGAACATGCTTTAACCACAAAAGACCCGATTCATTTCTGTCTTGAGTCCTGGTCTTACAAGTGCCGCTCTTTCAGTTGCAGCCTTTTTTCTGACACTTTTCTTCTTGTGTCTGCTGTATGTTTCTAAACAGCTGCCCTGGAATCCTTCTGACAGACATTCCTGCTCATTTAAAACTTTTTACCTTACTGTTTAAACTTGAATCACTGCTAAACTTTTCAAGTGGATCTCTTGATCATCCCTACCTCCTGCACTTAGGTTTGCATCATACAGTCTTCTCTGGATACATCTACAATAAAAATTTAGTGTGTAGGATGTTGGTTTGGGATTTTTGTTTTGGTTGGGGGGTTTTCGGAGGGTTTGGGTTTTTTTTAGGTAGGGCTTTGTTTTTTTACTGGAAGTTTGCCTTGCATTTAACATCTTACAGTGTGCCCCTCTCGTGTTCAAGTTTTCTTGATGAAAGCAAAATTTAAGTCAGTCATGCAAAAACATCATATAGAGTAATGTAATGTGGACACATTAGATCTGTCCTCCAGTTATCTCTCTGTGCATGTGTCTAAGACAGGCAACTGCTGTAAACTTGATTTCAACAAACACAATGTGAAGTACAGTCCTAAAACTGTAATTAATCACAGTAACGGGAGCTTCAATCTATCTATATTTGCACTGCAGCAGTCAGTGATGTAGAAGTTCTCTCAGAACGTGCAAATTGGATTCCCTTTGGCACAAGATAATCTGGAAGATGATCTCCAGGAGAAGTACTACAACAGCTAACAGGTGTCTGAGTAGAGGACCAGGCAAGACTTCAAAATAAAATCCTCTCAATTAATTCAGTTGTGCTCAGATGTTTCACTCTACAGATTTGCTCCTATTGTACTTTTCTCTTTACTAAGACAAATATAATTGTACTCTCCCAGACCTCCCCCTAAACCATTGGCACTCCAGGGCCCAAATTAATCCATACTATCTCAGTCAGCAAATGGGAGTTCTCCAGTTCAGGACTTACTCTCCATTTCCTTTCCAGCAGGTCGAGGGAGGTGATCCTGCCCCTCTACTCTGCCCTGGTGAGGCCGCATCTGGAGTACTGTGTCCAGTTCTGGGCTCCCCAGTTCAAAAGAGACAGGGAACTACTGGAGAGAGTCCAGCGGAGGGCCACAAAGTTGATTAGGGGAGTGGAGCATCTGTCTTATGAGGAAAGGCTGAGAGAGCTGGGTCTGTTCAGCCTGGAAAAGAGAAGGCTGAGAGGAGATCTGATTAATGCTTATAAATATCTAAAGGGTGGATGTCAAGAGGATGGGGTCAGACTCTTCTCAGTGGTGCCCAGCGACAGGACAAGGGGCAATGGGCACAAACTGGAACACAGGAAGTTCCACCTGAACATGAGGAGGAACTTCTTTACTGTGAGGGTAACAGAGCCCTGGAACAGGCTGCCCAGAGAGGTTGTGGAGTCTCCTTCTCTGGAGATATTCAAAACCCGCCTGGATGCATTCCTGTGCAACCTGCTCTAGGCTAACCTGCTTTAGCAGGGGGGTTGGACTAGATGATCTCTAGAGGTCCCTTCCAACCCCTACCATTCTATGATTCCTTTACAATTCTTAATCAGAGGGTGATTCATGTGCCTGTCTCTCTATCGAGAGTAAAGGGAGCTTTAGTTAAATATATTTCCAAATAATCCACTTTGGTTAGAAGTCTAAAATAACTTGGAATGTATACAAGCTAATTAACACTTATTTGGGAGCAATATGGTAGACAAACAACAAACACAGTTTGAAGGAAGGATTTTTCTTTAGCTGAAGAAACTCTGAAATAATCAAAGCCAGGCTTAAGATTCCAAAGTAATGGGAATTCTACATTTGATAATGTAAACACTAATAAATATATATATTTTCTAAAACCCTGCAAATTGAGAGAGACAATAGCTCAGCAACTATCTGGCCATGTATGGATTTAGGTAATATTTTGACGTGCCTGCATAAAAAGTGGTAATACATCATTATTCTATTTGGTTTAAGATGTTATTTAAGATCTGTTGCACCATTTAGAATATGAAGTAGAAAAGTCTTAAATTTCCGAGTACAGATAGTGAATAAAAATTAGTGTTAAACTTTGGTACTGCTCTACAGTAAAGTTTCTATCAATGAAAGTGAGACTAGTGTTTCTGTTTTCTGTTGCAGATATTATTGAACCTGATCTTCATCAAGACATTTATTTATGATACATTATTAACTTACAAATGTTTTACTTTTTTCATTTGTATTTCTTATGAAAATATAATTTATATATAAACACTCAAAATTTCCATTTCTTTTAGCTATGCTTTATCATCTCAGTTTTCTCCATTCTCCTTTCATAACTAGCCTTTGAACAGATAACTAGTGAAAATTTTGCTTATTCCTTCCCCCAAAAGACATAAAAAGCTCTATTCCTTTTTCCTAATCTATTTCAGTTGTCTGAGACACCTGACATTTATCTTGTCAACAGTTGCAATTAAAAACATAAATATCTATTATTTACTGATTAACTACCTTGTCTAAAACCATTGCATGTTACACAAGTTTTGCAAGCCAGATTATTTCACAGAATCACAGAATGGTAGGGGTTGGAAGGGACCTCTGGAGATCATCTAGTACAACCCCTCTGCTAAAGCAGGTTTCCCTAGAGCAGGATGAACACGAACACGTCCAGGCAGGTTTTGAGTATCTCCAGAGAAGGAGACTCCACAGTCTCTCTGGGCAGCCTGTTCCAGGGCTCTGGCACCCTCACGGTAAAGAAATTCTTCCTCACGTTGAGGTGAAATGACCTGTCTTCCAGTTTGTGCCTGTTGCTCTGTGTCCTGTTGCTGGGCACCAATGAAAAGAGTCTGGCCCCATCCTCTTGACACTCGCCCTTTAGATATTTATAAGCATTGATCAGATCCACTCTCAGTCTTTTCCAGGCTAAACAGACCCAGGTCTCTCAGCCTTTCCTAATAAGAGAGATGCTCCAGTCCCCTCATCATCTTTGCTGCCCTCCACCAGACTCTCTCCAGTCGTTCCTTTTCTCTCTTGAACTGCGGAGCCCCAAACTGGACACAGTACTCCAGATGTTGCCTCACCAGGGCACAGCAGAGGGGGAGGATCACCTCCCTCGACCTGCTGGCATTCCATTTCACACTATTCATCTGAGATTCAAACTCAAATCCTAGCCACATTTAATAACAAGTCCATCTTTGGCTTCACAGGATTTTATAAATTGCATCTCTCTCCACCAGTCTGCACTCCCATTGTTTCAAATTCACCATTAGAATTTCAGATGAATAAAACTTTAACGTCTTTTATCATATATAAGAAGTTCAATTGTAACACACCAGCAGTTGTTCTTTTCTGGCTGAATCTACTGCCTATAACCAGGCTACAATATTCCCCAAGAAAATTTGCACAATTGCCACTGGCTCTCTCTCATTCCTGTTCCGTGGCGATGAACTACGGAAAAATGTCTTATCAGAAGATGGAGGGAAAAAAATCACACCTGAATTCATCTTTATCTCTATGAGATTTCCATCGTATATTAATAAAGTTGTACTTAATGTAAGTTTATAAATCTTTTCATTGTGTGATGAACACCTGATTTCAGATTTTTTAAATATTAAATTGCATGAGGACAATGAATTCTCATACTTCAGAGAATAAACTCAATTAACAGTGATTAGGAAGAAGCAAATTCTCCTAGTTGCCCTTCACTGTTTATTTACAAGGTGCATAATATAAGTGAATTTTGTTTTCCTTCAGAGGAGCAACTTATTTTCTTACCGAAGAGACCTAAACCTGGTGAAAGCTTTACATATGTAAAGGAAGATACAGGCTCCTGAAATAATTTATCGTTCAGAGAAAAAGAAAAAGCAGATGTAGGATGCACTTTATCAGGCCTGATCTTGAGCACGAGCAGCTTGTGTTCAAGCGCAGCCCTGATACATCACAGCTGGTGTAACCAGGCACCTGATATTCATTCACATTTCATTTCTCCTTACAGTTCTCAGTCCTGTATTGGATAATGTAGATAGGTCTGCAGTTTAGATGGAATCAAATAGTAAGTACTAGTGAAAGAAACCCTTAAGAAACCAACAGAAAAGGAAAGGACCAAGGAAGACAGTCACATAACGAGCAGAATTATGGATAGTTGTCACGGTTTAAAGCTGGTCTGGCTATTAAATGGACAACAGATGCTCTTGGTTAACCCCTTCCTTCCCCAAAGTGGAGGGGGAAAGAGAAAAGGGAAAGAGACTTATGCGTTGGAAAAGCTTTAATCTAACTAAAATAATCTTGTATTATAATAATAGGAAAAATAATAATGGAATATATACAAATATACAAACATGTACAAATCCAATATCAAGCTCCCCACCACCACCAATGACCAATATGTCACCGGACGCTGCGGGGCACACCCCAGGAAAGTCCTGGACTGTACTCAGCAGCAGGCAGGAGCTGGATTCAGGAATGCATGGATTGGGATTGAAGGCAGAAGAATTGGACAGAGTCCTCCTTGGATGCCAGCCATAGAAGAAGAAGAGAGTGAGACCCTCGTGATCCCTCAGCTTTATACCGAGTATGACACAGTTTTGGGTCACCTGTCTGATCTGCTACTCCCCACCGCAGGGTCGCAGGTGTGACGACTTCTCTGCTCTTCCATTTCTGGCACATAAGAAAGTTCGCAGAAGCAAGCATTGACCTTGGTCTCCATAGGGATAACTATAAGCAAGAGCCTTACTGCACACCATTCCTGTTGATGTTCCAGCACTAACTATAAACACCGAGCCTTATCACTGCTAGAAGCAGCTACTGCCTGGCAAAACATGCAGTTAATTTCAGAGAGTGCAGCTTCTCAGAAGAGACTTAACTAAAAAGTAAAGTTACTAAAAGAAAATTGGTTCTGT
>VZSC01002527.1:156520-190604 GCA_013398225.1 Steatornis caripensis
GAATGGTAGGGGTTGGAAGGGACCTCTGGAGATCATCTAGTACAACCCCTCTGCTAAAGCAGGTTTCCCTAGAGCAGGATGAACACGAACACGTCCAGGCAGGTTTTGAGTATCTCCAGAGAAGGAGACTCCACAGTCTCTCTGGGCAGCCTGTTCCAGGGCTCTGGCACCCTCACGGTAAAGAAATTCTTCCTCACGTTGAGGTGAAATGACCTGTCTTCCAGTTTGTGCCTGTTGCTCTGTGTCCTGTTGCTGGGCACCAATGAAAAGAGTCTGGCCCCATCCTCTTGACACTCGCCCTTTAGATATTTATAAGCATTGATCAGATCCACTCTCAGTCTTTTCCAGGCTAAACAGACCCAGGTCTCTCAGCCTTTCCTAATAAGAGAGATGCTCCAGTCCCCTCATCATCTTTGCTGCCCTCCACCAGACTCTCTCCAGTCGTTCCTTTTCTCTCTTGAACTGCGGAGCCCCAAACTGGACACAGTACTCCAGATGTTGCCTCACCAGGGCACAGCAGAGGGGGAGGATCACCTCCCTCGACCTGCTGGCATTCCATTTCACACTATTCATCTGAGATTCAAACTCAAATCCTAGCCACATTTAATAACAAGTCCATCTTTGGCTTCACAGGATTTTATAAATTGCATCTCTCTCCACCAGTCTGCACTCCCATTGTTTCAAATTCACCATTAGAATTTCAGATGAATAAAACTTTAACGTCTTTTATCATATATAAGAAGTTCAATTGTAACACACCAGCAGTTGTTCTTTTCTGGCTGAATCTACTGCCTATAACCAGGCTACAATATTCCCCAAGAAAATTTGCACAATTGCCACTGGCTCTCTCTCATTCCTGTTCCGTGGCGATGAACTACGGAAAAATGTCTTATCAGAAGATGGAGGGAAAAAAATCACACCTGAATTCATCTTTATCTCTATGAGATTTCCATCGTATATTAATAAAGTTGTACTTAATGTAAGTTTATAAATCTTTTCATTGTGTGATGAACACCTGATTTCAGATTTTTTAAATATTAAATTGCATGAGGACAATGAATTCTCATACTTCAGAGAATAAACTCAATTAACAGTGATTAGGAAGAAGCAAATTCTCCTAGTTGCCCTTCACTGTTTATTTACAAGGTGCATAATATAAGTGAATTTTGTTTTCCTTCAGAGGAGCAACTTATTTTCTTACCGAAGAGACCTAAACCTGGTGAAAGCTTTACATATGTAAAGGAAGATACAGGCTCCTGAAATAATTTATCGTTCAGAGAAAAAGAAAAAGCAGATGTAGGATGCACTTTATCAGGCCTGATCTTGAGCACGAGCAGCTTGTGTTCAAGCGCAGCCCTGATACATCACAGCTGGTGTAACCAGGCACCTGATATTCATTCACATTTCATTTCTCCTTACAGTTCTCAGTCCTGTATTGGATAATGTAGATAGGTCTGCAGTTTAGATGGAATCAAATAGTAAGTACTAGTGAAAGAAACCCTTAAGAAACCAACAGAAAAGGAAAGGACCAAGGAAGACAGTCACATAACGAGCAGAATTATGGATAGTTGTCACGGTTTAAAGCTGGTCTGGCTATTAAATGGACAACAGATGCTCTTGGTTAACCCCTTCCTTCCCCAAAGTGGAGGGGGAAAGAGAAAAGGGAAAGAGACTTATGCGTTGGAAAAGCTTTAATCTAACTAAAATAATCTTGTATTATAATAATAGGAAAAATAATAATGGAATATATACAAATATACAAACATGTACAAATCCAATATCAAGCTCCCCACCACCACCAATGACCAATATGTCACCGGACGCTGCGGGGCACACCCCAGGAAAGTCCTGGACTGTACTCAGCAGCAGGCAGGAGCTGGATTCAGGAATGCATGGATTGGGATTGAAGGCAGAAGAATTGGACAGAGTCCTCCTTGGATGCCAGCCATAGAAGAAGAAGAGAGTGAGACCCTCGTGATCCCTCAGCTTTATACCGAGTATGACACAGTTTTGGGTCACCTGTCTGATCTGCTACTCCCCACCGCAGGGTCGCAGGTGTGACGACTTCTCTGCTCTTCCATTTCTGGCACATAAGAAAGTTCGCAGAAGCAAGCATTGACCTTGGTCTCCATAGGGATAACTATAAGCAAGAGCCTTACTGCACACCATTCCTGTTGATGTTCCAGCACTAACTATAAACACCGAGCCTTATCACTGCTAGAAGCAGCTACTGCCTGGCAAAACATGCAGTTAATTTCAGAGAGTGCAGCTTCTCAGAAGAGACTTAACTAAAAAGCAAAGTTACTAAAAGAAGGTTCTAAAAGGTTCTGTCCTGGCCCAAAAAAGTACAAGGGAGGATAAGAATGGCTTAAAAGAAGGTCCTTACAAACTTGGATTATATAAATTGAAGGTGGAATTATTCTGCATAATGTAGAATATGGAACTGCTGTTGAACCCACCTGTGTGTTGCCCCATGTCCATATGTGTTCNCCAACAGAAAAGGAAAGGACCAAGGAAGACAGTCACATAACGAGCAGAATTATGGATAGTTGTCACGGTTTAAAGCTGGTCTGGCTATTAAATGGACAACAGATGCTCTTGGTTAACCCCTTCCTTCCCCAAAGTGGAGGGGGAAAGAGAAAAGGGAAAGAGACTTATGCGTTGGAAAAGCTTTAATCTAACTAAAATAATCTTGTATTATAATAATAGGAAAAATAATAATGGAATATATACAAATATACAAACATGTACAAATCCAATATCAAGCTCCCCACCACCACCAATGACCAATATGTCACCGGACGCTGCGGGGCACACCCCAGGAAAGTCCTGGACTGTACTCAGCAGCAGGCAGGAGCTGGATTCAGGAATGCATGGATTGGGATTGAAGGCAGAAGAATTGGACAGAGTCCTCCTTGGATGCCAGCCATAGAAGAAGAAGAGAGTGAGACCCTCGTGATCCCTCAGCTTTATACCGAGTATGACACAGTTTTGGGTCACCTGTCTGATCTGCTACTCCCCACCGCAGGGTCGCAGGTGTGACGACTTCTCTGCTCTTCCATTTCTGGCACATAAGAAAGTTCGCAGAAGCAAGCATTGACCTTGGTCTCCATAGGGATAACTATAAGCAAGAGCCTTACTGCACACCATTCCTGTTGATGTTCCAGCACTAACTATAAACACCGAGCCTTATCACTGCTAGAAGCAGCTACTGCCTGGCAAAACATGCAGTTAATTTCAGAGAGTGCAGCTTCTCAGAAGAGACTTAACTAAAAAGCAAAGTTACTAAAAGAAGGTTCTAAAAGGTTCTGTCCTGGCCCAAAAAAGTACAAGGGAGGATAAGAATGGCTTAAAAGAAGGTCCTTACAAACTTGGATTATATAAATTGAAGGTGGAATTATTCTGCATAATGTAGAATATGGAACTGCTGTTGAACCCACCTGTGTGTTGCCCCATGTCCATATGTGTTCTACACTTGTCTGTGATATACAATTGTGGGCTCTGATACACAATTACAAGGGCGGCCTGTAGACTAAGGGAATGATATCTGTGTATAAGTTAAAGGATCATAATAGGAAGGTGGTGGTTAATGAGTATGTAGTGGATAGTGTATCACCTGAGCATAATATAAATTGTATGGAATAAGGGGTGGTAATTGTACTGGTTCTGGACAGGATGGAGTTAATTTTCTTCATAGTAACCTGTATGGTACTGTGGTTTGGATTTGTGACTATAACAGCATTGATAACATATCAATGTTTTAGTAATTGCTGAACAGTGTTAGCATTGCCTCAAGGCCTTCTTTTTCCCTACTCTGTCCCTCACAGTAAGTGGATTGGGGGGTGTGCAAGAAGTTGGGAGGAGACACAAACAGGACAAGAGGATGTTAGATACCATATGATGTCATGATCAGCAATAAAAGCTCAGGGAGAGGAGGAGGAAAGGGGAAAGTTCATAGCTATGGTGCTTGCCTTTCCAAGTAACTGATAAGCACGATGAAGCTCTGCTTCCCCGGAAATGGCTAAACATCTGCCTGCAGATGGGAAATAGTAAATTAACTCCTTATATTGCTTTGCTTGCACAAGTTTTGCTTCACTTATTAAGCTATCTTTATCCTGACTCACAAGTTTTCTTGCTTTTGCCCTTCCAATTCTCTTCTCCATCGTGTTGTGAGGGGTGAGTAAGAAGCTGGGTTGGGGTTTGGGTGCTGGCCAGGGTCAGCCCACCACAGCACTAGAAATAACCTTAGACACCACATGGCTGATAAGCCTGTGGCATCCAGTTTCAAATTTTTGATAACCCTACTTTTAATGAAAGAGATTAATAGACTATTTACAACAGTTACAGAGTACAGCATGCAAAGCTTGCATGCATACTATTCATCATGTCAACCATTCTACCTTAATGTCTAAAGTACTACAGGATAAAGTAATTTTCTGCCTTCGAACACTGGTGAATGTGAAAAGCATTTTTTTTACTGTATCAAATTTGGTTGCCATGGGTATGCTGATCACATATGTTTCTTTCAAAAACTATGTGCAAAACTGTAAACACAAGTCTCTATTTTATTAATGTACTTAAATTAAGCATTACCAGAAAATAAAAGACTCCAAAATTCCATAAACAACTGTAGTTTATCATCCTCAATTAAAATTCACATCCCATAAACAAATTAGTTCACATGCACACAAAGCAGTCGTATTTTGAAATTGCATTACTATAATTAACCCTGTATCCACCATAGTGGTCTGATCCCATGTAGTTAAGAATGGAGGTATCACTCTTTCCTCATCATGAGTATATCCTTTTGCTCCAAGGAGACCTCTATATTTTCTATTGTGCACTAGATCTTTAACACATCATTCCCTTTTCTAATTTATCTATTCATCAGCACACTATTTTGTAAAACTTGATTAAGCTCTTCACAATGAAATCATCTTCACCTGGCAAGCCCTAATACTTTAGGTCTAAGATGATATAAAAAATAAATTATGTTTTAAATATGTATTACCACACCATAAACTGAACTTTGAAGTGTTTAACAGTAACAGAACCCAAGAAGAAGACAACATTTTATTCCATTTGAATATGGGGGTTTTTTTGCATGGCTTTGCAGTCTTTCCAAATTATCTGTATCTTATGAGGCACTCACTAGATTCATTTCCTCTTGATCTGCTTTGCAGATCTCTAAACCATAAAATCTTTCAGTTTAAAGATCAGTCATTTGTCTTTGGAAATCTTCCCATACTCAATCTTACTTTTGGACACAAGATATTAACACCTAGAGCCTCCCTGATACATCATCCAAGTACAGTTAAGTCTGTTACTAGAAAATTAAAAGCTGCCCATGACAGATCTGTGACACCAAAGCCAACTGGCATGGATTGTCTCATATCTCCCCTACCTTCTGGTAAGTAAGCATTCCTGGTCTGGTCTAATTCATTAACTAAGCTTGGAAATTGTTTTGAAGTGTCCTATTCAGCACAAGTAAAAACAGTGCTAGGGAGTGTATTAACTATTTAACCACATTGAGTTGATTTCTAGTGCTCAGGGACATTCCTTTGTAATCTTTAATTTATTAATGTAAATACGATTTAATATTTTTAAGAAGATTTTTTGTTTACTGTAACTTCTCTCATCGGCTTCTTCAGTTCCTTCTTCTCTGCCTCTCATCTATCTCTCCTGCATCTGTCTAGATCTTAGCCCCATTAAATCCAAACAACATGGAATGGATCAAAAAGTCCAGAATTAACCAAAGAATTACCAGATTTAACTCAAACCATTCAATTATTCAGTCAAATTTATTAGCATCCTTTCTTGCCCTTAATTAAGATTTAGTATCAGTATGCAAAATTATGTTAATTTCAATTCAAGCTTTCTCTACAAGATAGCTATGTAGAAGCATGAAATAAGTGTTGCTTGAAACTTCTTCAGTTAGTGTGCTGGAACTATCAGCACATTGATTCAATTCAGTGAATTTGAGTAGGTAACATACTTCACTTTGACTACTATTTATACTAGCATTCAGCTTGTTCAATCAGTATTTCTCCTTAAAATCTAAAGTAGTTAATTTATTTTGTCTTCAGCATCAATTACGTGAAGCTAAAGCCTTTGTTTTTATGTAAGCTTTTTCAATAACTATTTACATAAACATCTGCTGATTGATATCTATTATTTCTAGTCCCAAGGCTTTTTCCTTTCCTTCCTCGATACAAAATTTAGATTTTTACAGTATTAAAGTAAATGGAATCAAAAAGTGTGAAAAATCAATTGAAAGCTAAAGCAGTTAGCTAATTGCCTGGAATTATCTTATGCATTGCTTTAGTGGAATTCAAGAAGGGAGAAGAGTACTGCTTTATGATTTAAGAACCAAAATTTCAATATGTACTTAGAAAAAAATATCCATAAGAAATATGATAGCTCAATCACAAAAACTATGACAGAACATTATATGGAGTGTTTTATAGAAAGGCATGGATATTACAGTCAAAAGTAATACTGTGTCCTTCACAGTTAGGACCTGAGTCCATATGGACTGTCCAAAAACTACACGAAGTATAAGGAAAGTGGCAACAGAGTGAGCAAAGGGAAAATTCCCATTTTCTAAAGCAAGGATCAAGGCCAGTAACATGAACAAAGGATTTTTTAAGAGAAACTTGAATACCTGAAAGGGTTTCACTTCACATTTGTTTAAAAACCAGTAATCTAGGTATAAGAGCATTTGGTGAAGATTTAAAATTTTATATTATCAAAGTCTGCAATTATTTTTGAGATGTTCCATGATAGAGATTCATTTCTCCTTCTATGTTACTTCTCCCAGGTGGTGGGAGAGATGAGGGAGGAAAATACAGAAGCAGCCAAGGCTAGTAGAAAATATTATGTACTAATTGAGTTAATGGAAACCATAAGAAAAAAAGATTTTTTTAGATATTGGATACAGGTCAGAAAGACCCAGGAAGATATGTTTTGAGCTAGCAGGCTGCAATATTTCTAGGATATGCACTGAAATTTTGGCAGCTGAACTGAGAGGAAGCTGTGAATATGTGGCAAGGTAAACAAGAGCTGAAAATGGAAACCTTGAAATCCAAACAAACCATTTCAACATATTTGCCAGCTGGAGCATCAAGCTGACAATTAAAAATCACTGACTTAACATAGTCAGACACAATAGAAACACAAATATTGGCAGAAAACAATGTGAGAAAGAATATGTCATATATCAAGGTGCTTTATAAACTGCTACTGAGAAAACAGAATTCAGGAAACAACTAGGAAAAAAATCCAAGCAGGAAATGCAATAAAACAAATTAGTGTGAAGTTCTTTATAAGCCTAGGAGCCAACAAGCCATTCTGGGCACTCAAGAACACATTTGACCCAAAGACTTCCAATACTTCTAGTTTATGTTAGCTTTACTTCTCCAAAACAACACTCATGATGTACCAAATGTGTACTTAAGCCACCATATTCTACAAAGATTACTCTTTTTATACTCTACTTGCCTGCTGCCAGCAGTTTGGCAAAGCTCTCTACTCCTTTTGCTCGTCAATTATCTGCAGGATTCACTCTACACACTGTCACGGTTTAAAGCTGGGCTGGCTATTAAAAGAATGACAGACGCTCTTGGTTAACTCCCTCCCTCCCCAAAGAGGCGGGGGAAAGGATAAAGGGAAAGAGACTTATGGGTTGGAAAACATAAAATGACTTTAATCTAACAACAAAAATCATGTATTATAATAATAGGAAAAATAATAATGAAATATATACAAATATACAAGTATGTACAAAACCAATATCAANCACTCCTCCCCACTGCAGGTTCACAGGTGTGACCACTTCTCTGCTCTTCCATTTCTGGCACATAAGAAAGTTAGCAGAAGCAAGCATTGACCTTGGTCTCCATAGGGATAACTATAAGCAAGAGCCTTTCTGCATACCATTCCTGCTGATGTTCCAGCACTAACTATAAACACCAAGCCTTATCACTGCTAGAAGCAGCTACTGCCTGGCAAAACATGCAGTTAATTTCAGAGAGTGCAGCTTCTGAGAAGAGACTTAACTAAAAAGTAAAGTTACTAAAAGAAAATTGGTTCTGTCCTAGCCCAGACCAGGACATTCCACCCCTTATTCTGTACCATTTGCATCATGCTCATGTCCTGGCCCAAACTAGGACACACACCAACCTGCCTCAAAAGCTTAACAGAATGAACACAAACACTCCAGCTTATAGCTCACCAGAACTGTTCAGTTATTTACTGTTACAAGGTTCATGTTGTCTTTAAGCTCTCTTTAGACCACGAGTGTCCCACTTCAGCCTTGAAACAGATGATAAATCACAAATTTTAGTAGGTTCAATTCTCTAATACAGGCCAGAACTCTATGACTGACTGGAACAGATCTCCCAAATGCTTTGGATATCCTACCTGGCTTTGCATCCAAAAAGTGATTACCCTAGATAGTAAGACATAGGAGGTCTAAAAAAGCTTACAGATAAAAAATTTCCAACAGGGTGTATTTTCTTATTCACAAAAAAAAAAAAAAATACAGGAAATGACAATAAAATGACAGGCAGACAAAAAAAAAAAACAAACTATAAATCAAATCATTTATCATCATGTTAATAACTGATCTCTCTAGCACAAAATCTTTAGGACAGTGATAGATTTGCACAAAGTAACAGATGGATGCGGCGAAGGGCATGGGTCCAAAGCTTAGTACCTGAAGTGTTTGGCCTGAAAGAGAGGAATGTTAGTCTCAGGAAACAGTTACACTAATAGCTGACAGCCATTTATTATAATAAACTGGTGCATTACTGACTACTTGGTTCAAGGTTACTACAAGAAACAATTAGAAAGGATAAGGTTATTTTATTGTTTTTAATGAAAAGAAACTATCAACCCTCATTTCAGCAGAAGTCTGTTGTGGATAAGCCTTTAACTGGCCAACTGAAAGTCTAAAACATTAAATCACTTTAAGTAGGTATCCTTCTCTATTACTATTTCTTCACATGAAAATTTAGGACCTTCAGTGGGCCCTTTCCAATAAATACCTGCACTTAGACATGCTAAAAATTGTATTCAGAGAGATATACAAGCAAACAATTCTTAATAAATTAAACTATGGTCCTTAACAAAGAGCTAGCCACCACACAGCTAACATAGAACAAACATGCTCATAAAGCTCACATTACTTCCAAAAGAAGAACTTTGCATGCGGTATTGCCTTCTTTAAGTACAAAACAAACAAACAAACAATTGTAGCAATTTAAGTTCAGGACAGAAAAAAAAAAGGCCAGTACAATGAATGCACCACCAAATTCTGTGGCCTTGCTGCAGGTGTTTGGCTGCTCTGCGCCAAAGAGCAGTTCTGATGTAGTACAGCTGGGTAACTTGGATCCAGCTGCTGTGAAAAAAGCTAATTGTGAGAAGAAGCTCGAACAAGCCTCATTAGGGTCTCCTTGCTTTGGCTCAAGAGCTGCGGAGAAGCTTAGCTGCTTTGCCTTTGTCCTTGCTTGAAGAACAGCACAGGTATGCCTGGCTTTGTACTTTGCTGATCTTGACCTTGCCTTGTTATCTTGACATCCTGGCTTGACTTTCAGACTTCCACATCACTAATGACTTGTCTGGTAAACACCAGACTCTTGGCTGACCCCGATTACCATCACCAAACCTGCTCTGCTCAACTTGTTCAGTCACTGTGAGACTGTGCCCTTGTTGGTGATGTCCCTGCTCTGCCAGCTCTGTCATTATCCTGTGGGCTTCCTTTCCCTTTCAGGAAACCACGCATCTCTGCCCCCTGAAAACGGTAGAGCCTGTCTTTGACAAGAGACAGAAAGCCAGGCCTAGCCGATTGTCACTGATGATCAGTATATAAATATTTCCTGCAATTCACCGCCTGGTTTCTCATAAAGCCAAAAAAATGCAAACCTCTAAATTGCAAATTAACCACATATACTTACATAGCCTCTGCTGCCTCACTCCAGCCTGAATCTTTTGGTCTTGAAACTAAGGAGCAATACAGACTAAAGCTCCCCTGCTAAAAGCACATCTTTTACTATAATGTGTGTTTTCCATTCACAGCTGAAATTCCATAATTTATAGTCAGTTGAACATGTAAATAGGAAATAGTCCAATAAGCTTCTGAGAAACTAAGCTAGACCAAACCTCAAACCAAATTTTTAAGTCACTTTCTACATCCAAGCTTTGACATGACCCATGACTTTGACATGTTCAAATAAATATTGTAAATTAATGATACGTGATTTCTCTTTGCAAAATTCAAATCATTGCACTGCATTTTGTGTTGTTGACCCAAATATTTCAGTACTCTTTTTCAGTTACTGTTATCAATTTTGTAACTATTTAAAAATGGAAACAGAAGCCCCAAGGAAGCTCTGGTTTGAGAACAATGCAGCAGAGATCATTATGAACATATGTCTTGCTCTCCCTTTTTGTGCTGGAATTCCAGTCGCCATTTAGTTTCTACAAATTTATCTTAATATCCAGTATGATAGTTTTCATTCTTCCAAGAAACAGCTTTTAATTTTATCCCATGACAGATGTAAATACATCCTTCTTGCATTTTTATGAAAGATTTATATTAGTCTAATTGTTAATAAGGGCTATCTACATTTACAAGCATGAAACAAGAATTCCGATAAAATTCAAAGGTTAAGGAATTAACTGTGATTAACTCAACTGAGTAAAAAAGTATTCTATCAGAAATACAAAAAATCAATATTTCATCTTTTTTTTAAAGTAGGCAAACAGACAACTGCATTATTTTTTACTCTCAAAGTATATTATAGATTTTGTAATTCTCCTATCACTCAGCTTCTCTCCCCACAGCATAACCTTCTGACCAAATGTATCTTACATTTAACAAAATCATAGGTTCCATCCAGTCAAGGGAGACAATTGTGTCATTCTCACATAAACCTATTCACTTACATGTATATCTTCACATATACGTATTGCTAACAAAAAGTCCCTACTTGTAGTTCAAATAACTTCATCATTAAATGGAAGAAAAAAGATATTACATATTTGGAGTAGTTCTCATGTTTAAAGAGAATTAGCTGTAACAGGAATTTCTGCATCCTGGGAAATTTATTTATTGAGTTTCTTCTACAAAAAGCAAAAAAAAAAGATATATTACAGAAAACAGAGCAATATAATTCTTGTTGCTCATAAATTTTAATTTGTTTCATCTTTACAATTTATGCTAACTTAACAGCAACATATCAATTGCATTCAGATTATGGCATTATATGATAACATATTTAGATCCTTGGACTATAGTTTTTAATATTATTGTTGAATTCAGTATTAATTGAGGCATTTAATTTGTTTTCCAGATGTGTCACGTTTCTTTCCTAAACTGTACCACTAGAGACTTTGATATTTTTGAGTAGTTATCCTTTAGTACATTCAGTGCTAGTCCTGTTACCTCACCGTGATAAGAGACCATCTGGGAATTACAACATATAAAATACTTTAAGTTAAGAAATAAAGTTTATTTTATTTGAAATATTTATTTTAAAATGAAGTATAAACTAACTAAAACAGGTTATTCCAAAGGCATGTCTGTTCTGAATTATGGAGCAAGAAAAACAAGTAATGAGTGCAGTGAAGTAAAATATATTTTTAATAAGTTTTGAAGCATTTTTTCCTCATAAATTTATGATCTCATAAAGGCATATGTAATATCTAGGAGAAAGGTATATGTGTATCTATATGTGTATAAAGATGTGTGTGGACTAATTCAAAATAGCTATCAACATTTAGGATTAGTAATATGAGAAGATACAAGATGATTCCACTAGTAATATCTTGGCATTCCTTCATAACTAAATAAAAGAAATATTAAAATATTTAAGTGTATCCTCCCACAAAGTATACAGTATACTGTAATTTGTGGTTAGATTGTTTTCTTTAGATTCCAAGTGTTTTTCTAAAAGTATGAAATGTCTGTCCACTATTCATATATATATACTTACACTAGAACCACTTGCAGATGCAATGGGGAACAAGAAGATTTTAAATTTGTCTATATTTTTGTCCAAACTTTGGGACATATCTTCTTCAAACAGAGTATAAATACTCAGCTGATGGTCCTGTTTGTTTGTGTTGATCAAGAAACTGACAGAAACAACAAGTATGAATTTTAACTTCAGTGATATCTCAGAAAAGCAATTACAGACCCTGACGGTTTTTGGCTTTAGACTTCAGGGTTTTCTGCCAAACATGTAATCCCAGGAAACAGCATAATGGGCCACAGAATGTATACATGCCAATTGTATTACCATATTAAAAGTACATTCTTTATTTACTTATTTCTTGCTTAGTAAAGCTAAGCTATAAACTTCAAGATCTGTAGTAGCTCTGATAAGGTAAATAAATTACTTGTGCACTATGTATAATCTCAGGAATTTTATTTAGGCAGATGATGTTGAAAAAAATGTTGAAAGTAGGATAACTTTAAATATAGTAGATTTCATTTAAACAACAATAAAAAATTGAAACAAAATGATAATTTCTTTTTCCTAAGTATCATTGTCTTTCAGTTTAGAGATAATTCAAAATCATTCTTCTAGGCTATGAGCTGACAAAGAACACTGACATTTTATATCTTATCAACTTAGTTCCCAGAATGTGTTTACAGGTTTTTCTAATTTATATATGTATATGAAATACACAACCCTGCAGCAAAAAAAAGGGAAAACTTAGTAGAGAATGGATAAAAGAACTTGCCCTTCTTTCTGTAGGACTATCTAAAGATGTAAAAGTAGAGTGTACATTCAGTGAAACAAAATGAACTTCAGTAGATAATATGAAATACCTCTTCCTTTAATAGAAATTCTTACAATTTACCCCCCAAGTTTCAAAACGGTTTTTCATGAAGGACTCATTTTTAGCTTGTAAACTGCAAAAATATGTTGTCCTACACAGAGAGTATTTTTTCAAATTTTTCTGGAGAATTAGTTGCAACCAAGTGAACTCACTTTTATTCCTGTGTCTTCCAAATCTTCCTCTTCAGCTGCATCCTATATTGATAAATGTAAATCCTCTCACAGTAACACTGGCTTAGAGATAAGAAGTTGGACCAGCATCTCTAAGAGAAAAATAGCCCACTCTTAGATCATAAAGGGCTCCACAGATATCTACTTCTTTTTTAAAATTCTTATTCTTCACAAATTTTACTAACATCTCATTTGTGATTAGTGTCCTACTGTTTTGACTTAATCATGTTTAAAAAGTCTTCCATGGTATCTGTAGGGTCAAAGGACTCAACAGAAGTTCTCCTCTCAGGCTGAAAGTGTGGGCGGTATCATTAAGTTCCTGGAAATTCTTAAGCTGAAGCAGAAAACCAGATGTATTCTGGGAGCTGTGGATGGCCATTTACTTCCATGATGTGCTTGCTTGAATTCTGTTTACCTTTTGGGATAACTTTGGCTTATCTGTGAAATCCAATAACGTACCTGGGAAAGTCCATATGAGGACCTCAGTTAAATTCAATAATACTTATCAATCATAAAACCAATCAAGAAAAAACCCCAACATTTTTGTCTTGATTGCTTTAAAATGAAATATTTTTCCACATCCTTTTCCTTACCTGTTTTCATCAAATCTTTCTTACTTACTTAGGTACATTTGTCTTGATAAGACTTCATCATTTATCAGACTTTATTGCTAAAATACACAACAGAACTCCTTTTTGCCAAGATGCAGTTTCACGGTCTATTTGTTTTTGTCTGTGGACAGACTGCAACCCAGATGGGCAGCCCCACTTCCTCCCACTCTTGCCCACATGTTCTTAATATTTTCACTGGATACAGCAATAGTAAGACTGCTGGCTGAACTGGGGGAACTGACTCCTCCTACTGATGGAAAACTAATCTGTTTGTTTGTTTGTTTCCTTTTTTTTCTTCCCCTTCATGTGATTTACCCTGCAATCACAGAGTTTTAAAATTTGACAGTAGCAGAAAAGACAGAAATGTTTGCTTTTAGAAGAAAAAGTTACTTCCAGATCATTTCTTACCAATGAAAGTAAAAATACCTAAAAGTATCTCACTCCACCTGAAAGTGAAAGTATTTAGCTGAAAGTATTTTCCTGTTACATAGCCATATCTAAATGTTGAGTTGACATCAAAATTTGAATCCTCATTCTCAACACCTATTCAAATAAGTAAATCAAGCCACCTGCCTCAAATTAAATAGCTAGACAGACAAAAAGAAACAGCAAGTCTGTAAGAAATAAGTGAACCTGCAGAGGCAGACAATTCTGTAAGTTCCAACTCCATTCTTTCTACTCCTCCTAAAGATAAAATGTAAAAATCTGGGGTATTTTCTGTGCCCTCCCTTCTTGTTCTTTAGTGTTGCTTCCTCACCTCTGATGAGACTCCAACACAAAATGTAATGACCTTTCTGCTTCTTTCTAACAGAAATCTCCCCACCTCCCTGTTTACCTCTTGTCCCCCTTGGATATGTCCCCTGCATTGCCAGTTCTTACACTGTAAACTTTGCAAAAAATGAAAATTTAGTATACCCTAAGAGCTGCTGCTTGGGATATTTTGCATCTGTGAATTTTTTACCCAGGTGAAATTGAAGTAAATCACTGAAAGTAAATCATTGTATCAATGGAAAGTTTGCATATGAAGCAAGTACCATAGGTTGCACTGAGAAACATGATTCTAGGTGAATGAAAAAAAGGTACAGGAGCTATCTCTTCAGTTTTGAACTAATGAGTGGGAGTAGATGTTGATTTTGCATTAGTATATGACATTCATAAGACATACTTCATTGCAATAATTTAGGTAGTTTTATTGAGTTAAAACTGTCATCTGTTTCTAAAATTGTGATCAACTTTTTTGTCTAAAAAAGTTCTTTTGTACTAGAGTATATAACACAAAATATCCTTATATGTATATACTAATTTATTTTACTCTGAACATTGGTGCAAAATGAGTCCAGTCAGATTGCCTCCACAGTTTGATTCTGTTAATAGTGTACTTTTGACTTGTAAATAAAAAAAGGGCTTCAGCTTTGGCACCCATAGTGATATTTACATTATTTGTAAAAAACATTTTTGTTTTTTTGTACAAATAACAAATTCTGATTGATGTTCAGAAAGGAAGGATTAATGATGTGGAGAAAGCTAAGACAGAAAAGACAAAGAGTTGAAGAAGCAATTTATCTAAATAAAGAATCATACTGCTCCTATTAATTTATTACAAGTTAACTACTAAATTCATCTTTTCAGTTTTGCATTAGCTTAATTTTAACATAGATCTTAGCACTTGAGACTAAGTATTAATAGAAAGCCATTGAAATAAATAGAAAACATTGAAATAAAACTGCCATGTAGACTGGTTACCTTTTCATCAAAAAATTTTAATATTTAAATTAACATAATTAAGTAATAGCCACTTAGACAGACTGGCATCTATTATCTGATATCTGATGTGCTGGTGATAAATGTCTTACCATATGACTCAATCTTTTCTACTATTCATTCTCACTTGGAAAACAGCAGGAGTGAATGCTGTCATAAGTAAACTTTTGATCTCTGCTGGCTAATCACACTATTTCAGCTGGAAAAAGATCTGATCCAGAGGAGAAACAAAAGTCTTTCCAAGTTGATAAGAAGGCAATAGTATTTTGAATTTAAAGCAGGTAGTCAACATCCCATCATCAAGCTGTTCTGTTCATTTTATTAAGTGATTTAAAAGATCAGTGCCTCATTCCAAGGTTTTATCATGATACTTATCTCAAATGCTTGAAGGCATGTAGGCACATGGGTATTAATCTGTTTCCCTGGAGACAACAGCATTAAAGCAGGGCTAGTTACAGGAAGAATTGTCCATTTCAACAACTCTTTCTTATCACAAAGTTGCTAACTCTGCTTTTCTAGCCTAAATTTCTCTGCAGCCAGTTACTGTGTAACCAGGGAAGGACAGGATAGGAGGAAATTATTGTTTAGCAAGAAATGCCTTAGTGGCAACTCGGTATGTAAGACTAATAGCATAACTCTGATTTAAGCCTCAGAACTCCGATCAACATTGTTCTGTTAGTCTGTTCCCAGAGCTGTGACATCATTGATATTAGTGAGACTTGGTGGAGTGAGACCCATGACTAGAGTGCTGGGATGGAGGGCTATAGGATTTTCAGGAGAGGTAGGCAGGACAGGCGAGGTGGAGGAGTTGTACTGTATGTAAGTGAAAGGTTTGACTTTACAGACCTTGCAATTAGGCATGTTGTGGTTGAGAGCCTCTGGATGAGAATTAGGGCAGTGGAAAACAAAGCAGATGTTGTTGTGGGTGTCTACTACTTATCACCCAGCCAAGATGATAGCATTGATGAGTTAGTTTATAGGCAATTAGGAGAAATCTCTATATTGGTAGTCCTTGTCCTTATGGGAGATTTCAGCTTATCAGACATCTACTGGGAATACCAGACTGCTGTAGCAAGCAAGTCTGGGAAATCCTTGAAGTATATTGAAGATAATTGCTCATAACAAGTACTCAGTGAGGCAACTAGGGAAGATGCCCTCCTGGATTTGTTGTTTGTGAATAGAGAAGGACTTATGAGAGGTGTGATGGTAGGTGACTGTCTTAGCCATAGTGATCATGAAATAGTTGAGTTTAAAGTTTTTGATGTAATGAGAAAAAGTATCAGCAAAGTTGCTACCCTGGATTTCAAGAGAGCAAACATTAAGCTACTCAGGAAGCTAGTTAGCACTATCCCCTGGGAATCTGGTTTTGAGGGCTTACAGTCCATGAGAGGCAGAAAAAGAAATTGTATGATCTCTGGAAGGAAGGTTGGGCTTCACAGAAAGATTACAAGAGCTGCTATTCACATGTGTAGAGAGAAACCATGAAAGACCAAAGCTCAGCTGGAGTTGAAACTTGTCAGTGTTGTGTGAAACAGCAACAACAACAACAAAATTTAAATGTTAATAGTAAGAGGAAGTCTAAGGAAAATACTGGACAAATACTGGATGAGGATGGCCATCTGACAAGTAGGGATGAAGAGGAGGTAGGGACATTTAACACTTTTTCTGCCTCAGTCTTTAATACTAATGTAGACCATGGGCTGCATGGTCTTCTGAGTTGGGGGACCATGACTGGAGGAGCAGTGACCTTCCATTTGTGGACACTGAAATTATAAGGGCCAGTTATGCCAGTTGAATATTCTTAAGTTCATGGGGCCTGCTGGGATTCATCCCAGAGTACTGAAGGAGTTAGCAGATGTTACAGCAGGACCTCTCTCAATTATCTAACAAAAGTCTTGGGAATTTAGGGAGGTCCCTGATAACTGGAAGCTAGCCAACATTATTCAAATTTACACATAGGGCATGAGGGAAGAGCCAGGGAACTACAGACCTGCTATCTAACCTCAGTTCCTGGAAAAATTATGGAGAAGATCAGACCGGGTGCTACTGGATGGCATTTAGACGACAATGCAATAATCAGGCACAGTCAACATAAGTCCATGAAGGGAAACTCCTGATTAACTATTTTGATATCCTTTTATAACAAGGTTACTTCCCTAGTGAATGAGGTGAAGGCAGTGGATGTAGTTTTTCTGGATTTTGGTAAGGCTTTTTATACTGTCCCTCGCAGCATCCTTCTGGACAAGTTGTTCAACTGTGGGATGAGTGGGTTCACAGTGTACTGGGTAAAGAGCTGGCTGAAGGGCAGAGCTGTAAGGGTTGTAGCGGATGGGGCTACCTCTGCCTGGCAGCCACTCACCAGCAGTGTTCCTCAGACTTCAATTCTAGGCACAGTCCTGTTCAGTATTTTTATCAATGATCTAGATGCAGAAGTTGAATGCACCACTGGCAAGTTTGTTGATGATACCAGGCTGGGAGGTGTTGTTGACTCTCTTAGGGACAAGATGCTTTGGAGAGAGATCTAGACACATTGGAGCATTGGGCTATGATTAATGGGGTGAAATTTAACAAGTCAAAATGCTGGATTATGCACCTAGGACAGAGCAATGCCATGTACAATTATGAACTGGGAGAGGAGTGGTTGGGCAGCAGTCCTACAGAGAGGGATCTGGTGGTGCTGGGTGACAGCAGGCTCAGTAATAGTCAGCAGTGTGCCCTGGCAGCCAAGAGGTCAAACCACATCCCGGGGTGCATCAAACACAGTATAACCAGCTAGTCAAGAGAGGAGATTATCCTGCTGTGTTCAGAGTTGGTGCTGCCTCACCTTGAATAGTGTATGTAGTTCTACACCCTGCAATTTAAAAAAGATACTTGAATACATCCAGAGGAGGGCAACAAAGTTCATGAAAGTGCTGCAACAAATGTCCTGTGAGGAGTAGCTAAGGACTTTGGGCTTTTCTGCTTTGGAGAAAAGGAAGCTGAGGGACAACCTCATTGTGCTCTACAGCTTCCCGAGAAGGGGGAGTAGAGAGGGAGGTGCTGAGATCTTCTCCCTGGTATCCAGTGACAGAACGTGTGGGAATGGTTCAAAGCTGCATCAGAGGAGGTGCAGGGAACTTGACATTATGAAATATTTCTTTACCGAGAGTGTGGACAAACACTGGAACAGGCTTCTTAGAGAGGCACTCAATGTCCAGTGCCTGTTCAAGAGGCATTTGAGGAAAATGCTATTGGGAGAAAAGACATACTAATATGCCTTAAAAATATCCTTTAACTTTTTTCAACCATTAAGTGGTCAGGTAATTGGACTAGATGATTGTAGGTCGCTTCCAAACGGAACTATTCCAGTCTAGTCTACACGGAAAACCTAGAACATCAATATCAGCACAGAGAATGCAACATAAAGCCATCCTTCATCCTCTTCTCCCAGGTAGTACTGATTGGTGTTCAAAAAATATTCAGAATTTAAAACAAACTTTTTTTTCTGTTATTTACGATAACAGAGAAATTCTCTGTTGATCAACAATTATTTTAATTGATAATTTATTATTTTGCAATAAAGCACTGGCAAGACAATGTGATCTGAAACTTTATAGGCAGTACAATGATAGCTACTCAATAACTAGCCCTAAACTCAGGTCCAGAAATTAGATGATGTACTGAGGGAAAAAAAATAACAGTGTCTATCAGACAAATATGTGCAATGTCAAAATTGTAATAGAAAACATTCAAGGTAACATTCAGTGTGCAATATACACTGTTCAAGATATGTATAAGGAATTAGTAAAGACAGTAAAGAGCTGTTAATATGAAAAGTCCTCAGCTTTCACATATTTTCTCTTCATGAGTATTTGTTCACTGAGGTCCTGAGCTCTGCTCTGCTACTGCACCTATGAATGCCTAGGTGAATAACCAAAGCTAGCTTGGGTATCTCAATACTATATGGTGATCACTTCAAAATTTAATTGTAGATGAACTATACACCTTCTAGATAGTATGTATGTTCTGGACACTAAATGCTATGACAATCATAACTTCTTCAAATTATCATCCAGAGTTATAAATCAGTACTATTTATTACAACCCCCTCCAAAAGTAATTAATGTGGATGGGAATCAAATTTTCACACTGAAATAGCCTACAATTTTTTTTTTTTCTTCTTCTCCTTCTTGTCCTTTTCTTTAAGTGGAAGGCGTATATCAAATACAGATACTCTAAGGTGTTTCCTCCTCAACATACTGATAAAAATTTATACATTGCAGTGCATTTATTCATTGAGGTGCTTAAGTGCATGCAAAATTAGGAATGCTATTTATGTATTAGGTGACATTAGCTTCCTAGTACTGGGACAATGAGGTAATTTAACATCTCATATAGCCTGTAATGTTTGGTAATATTTGGAGATCTTGACTCCTGTAGAAACACAAGCACGTCTTGCATCTGCTATTCATTTCACATCTCTATCAGTTATATTATGAGGTGGTCTAGAGTGATTGCATCACAGTTACTATAAGACATAAAGCAATCTTCTGATTCAGCTTATCTTTGCTAGACAAATCCAGATGGGCTAGTGGTACGCTGCCAGGCTGAAATCCTGCCAGACTGTTAAGAGGATCTATTAATTTCATATACCTAACTCGTTTGATACTCAAACTATCATTGTATTCTTAGATAGTAATATTATTTCCTATTTGCTAGTAATTAACGGTAGTTTTTTAAAAAAAACCTAGGTGGGAGAAATTTATATTACTGGATAAAAACAAGCGAGTATTTTTGGCACAGAGAACCTCTCATTAAACTATAGTGTTGTCAGTTTTCCAGGACCGGAAAAAGGAATAAGAGTAATAAAGAGATTTGGAATTAAATATTTATTATAAACTACACAAAATAGATAAATGTATGGGCCACAGGAAAGTATAACAAGAGTTTTATTTTTCTGTCCTGAGTACTCACATGTGCTTGAAATGTTGTAAATGAGACTTCCTAAAAATAATAGTTCCACAAGATGGAATTTTATCTCAGTTTCTCATTAGTATTGCATTATTCACCTCAGCTTTAGGAAAAAAAAAAAGATAGACAAGTTTTCAGGAAGTTTAACAAATTAATTTTCAGGAAACTATCATACTCATCATCTCTAAGAAGGGGTCCTTTATTGCTAATGTTATCAAATATAACTTAAAATTTGCAGACAGAACACACATTGAACAAGAAAAACCTCAAGAAAGAATCAAATATGTGGCAAGAATAATCAGAACATAAGTGGAATGTTTAACGAGAAGAATAATTCAGATATTTCAAAAGCTTCTGAGATTTTCCAAACTCATTCCTGAAACTAGTAAACATTAGAAGTCATGCTACTGTACTGGTTTTGGCTGGGACAGAGTTAATTTTCTTCACAGCAGCTTGTATGGCTGTATGTTTTGGATTTGAGAGCAAAACAATGTTGACAATGTCACTGATGTTTTAGTTACTGCCGAGCAGTACTTACACAGTATCAAGACCTTCTCTGCTTCTCGCACTGCCTCACAAGTGAGTAGGCTGGGGGTGGGCAAGAGACTGGGAGGGAATACAGGCAGGACAGTTGAACTCAACTGGCTAAAGGGATATTCCATACCATATGACATCATGCTCAGCATATAAATCTAGGGGAAGAAGAAGGCAGCAGGGGACGTTCAGAGTGATTGCGTTTGCCTTGCCGAACAACTGTTATGGGTGATGGAGCCTTGCTTTTCCTGGAGTTGGCTTTTGCTGTTGATGGGAAGCAGTGAATTAATTCCTTGTTTTGCTTTGCTTGTTTGTGTGTTTTTACTTTACCTATTAAACTGTTTTTATCTCAACCCATGAGTTTTCTCATTTTTACCCTTCTGATTCTCTCTGTTCATCTCACTGCGGGGGAAGTGAGTGAGTGGATGCATAGTGTTTACCTGCCTACTGGGGTTAACAGGTACATATATATTTATATATTTCACTATCTCTTTAGAGATAAATATATTTTAATTTTGTAATGTTTCTTGGTTCCTTGCATTCCTTCTTTTGTTCTATGCCATGGCATGACTCATACACACCCTCAGACTAAATTCTAGTACTTCAGTTACTTAAAAAGAAGATCGTTATGTATGAAGAAAAGGATAGAGTCTAGAACTGCAAAATAATGTGCATTCAAAAATATGTATGATAAAAAGTGGAGACTAAAGCATAGACAAGTAGAAGATATTCACATTCATATATCTTCTATACATATAATTCTCCTAAGTGATGTTTTTTACATTATTGACCCTGCTGAGCATAAGGGTGGGATTTGTCTCACTTAGCTTAGAGATGTCAATGTAAATTTGTATATCCTGTCTAGTGACCTCATGCTCTCTTCACAGCCAACAGAGAAGAAGAAAAATAGGTACTTTCAGAGACCAATTCATCTTACCCCAACACAGATTCCTAAATGGATAGGACAAATTGAACTGCAGAATTGCCTGCTTCTCACTGTCAACTACATAAAATGTCCTGTGAAACTATCTACCTCAGACATGCAAACATCCACATTTAGCTAAGGTGAATCCCATGTAAGGAGACAGAAGCAAGGGGGGAAAAAAGGTACAAGGAAAAAGGGAATTATTAACAAATCCAGCTTTTATGCTTTTTTCTTTCATTTGTCTCTTTTTTTTTTTCCATGTTCTCCACCAATCCTGAAAACAAAACCAATTGGAAAGACACATTAGGAGTGGTTTGTGTGTAGGGTCAATCTAAATAATTTTTAATATCACTTTGCACAGTAGTCAAAATGGAGTCATTGGTGAATACTGCAGGAAAACAATTATGCCCTGTATATGAATATTATCATATCTTGAGTTGTCTCAGGAAATTTTCCTGCTGTCCACCTCAGTAACAGGCATTCTATCCTAAAAGTAGCTGTATCAAAACCCTGTAATAAAGTATTTTCATTCACGTATCCTACAGATGATAAATTAAAAAAATATAAGAACTGTGACTCAAAACCAATCCGTGTTATAGACAAGGGGAACTTAGTCTAGGAACTTAGGTTTCTTGGAAATCTACAGCTTCTCCAGCCACTATAGCTTGATACCCCTCTGCCTTCTAAATTTATTTTACTTTAAATATTCTATTTTCTATTAGTAGTCTTACCTCAGAATAGCTGAATTTATTAAAACTTCTTGTGTCAGGATGGAGAAAGAGACAGATACTATTAGGCATGTGAGTTATCCAAGATTTGTGAGAGGATATACTGTAACAGAGCAGATCTCATAATGAGGCTCAAGTTACATGCAGGAAAATATGGATGTTTTGTTTGCTCGGTTTAGGATGCCTGGAAGATGAACTATTAAAAAAAAAAAAAATTAAAAAACCTGCTAAGAACGGGTTAGATATAAAGGTTTATTGAAAACACACTTAGGCTGAAGGTTCTAACAGTCAAATCACCTACATAGATTGGCTACACAATCCAGTAAGTAGAATGCTAGATCTAGTAGGGTTTCAGCATTGTGAATTTGTCTTATTCTTCCCCCAATGGAGAGAGCTCACCCATTTTAATGTATATATAGACATCAGATATCTGCTTAATAAGTACAAATGTTCTCCTTTATTTGTTTTAAGCAAGTGATATATATGTGTTCTAAAAGTTCCTTATTGTAAGTTATATAGCATTATGTACTGTATATGTTGTTTTATCTTAACCTTGCCCACATAGTTTCATCAGCTGGTTTTCCAAGATTAACAGTGTTTTATTAATTAAGCCAAAACAACTTTGCTTGCTATTTTTTCAGTGCTAGAAATAGATCATAAATAAAATGAATCAAAGGACTCTGTTCTGTTTACACAAAGTAGGAGTGAGTCTTTAATTATAATTTAAATTAATTTAATAGTAGAAAAGCTATAAAAATGGAATTATTTGGAGTTTGTAGTTTTTTGCATCCTTTATGGGGTTTATATTCTAAAGATGGGTAGCTCAGAGACAGAATTGTAAACTACATTTAGATAGATTTATATATATATACACACATAAAAAATAAGTAGAAATGTTTTATTCTGTAGTATTATGCAGTTCATTAGGAACAGATCATACTATGTTACAGGAAATTTCCTGTTGTGCTCTTCCTTTATTACTAGGAATCTTATGGAAGAAAAGATGGCCTTTGCCACTAGACTTAGAAATGTTGGCAATATTTGGTTTTTATTAAGAAAATCTAGTATTTTAAGATATGTTTTCTCAAATAATTTTCAATATTTTTCTTCAAGCAATTTACTAGCTAGAACTTCCTCCCCTTCAGGTATATACAAAAGAAGATTCATTACAAAAGAATTTTATAAATACTTGTAATTAGTGCCATAATTCTAGCAGCCAAGAAAAACTTTCCAGAAATACATTTTGATAGGTAGTGGAAGAAAACAATTTAATCAAAATACCTAAATAACTAAAGCTCATCACATAGCTAAAACATGAGTGCATCATTACAATTAGAGTTCTCAGTCATTTGTTGTCTTTTTAAAATTTGTTAAGTATGCAGTTTTTATGTATATTTGATGCCAATTATTTTCATTATAGAAACAGCTGTAGGAAGAGAACTAAATCCGTAATGTGAAGGTAAGTAAATGTATGTGAAGATGTTGCTTCTGCAACTCAAATGGAGAGTAAGCAGTAATCTGATTTTTGTCTGCTTATAGTACATGCTGAATTGATATTCCACAATTCAAAGTAAATTTTCAATATAGAGTATTGTGTTTAGCTGTTTTAAAAGGCGGGGGGAAAGATTTTAAAAAAAAAGATAAATTTAAGTAGATCTTTCTAAATATTCACAAATCTGCACTGGAATTCTGAACTAGGTCTCATTTTGACATATTAGAATTTGAAAGAGTAGGAGGAGCATTTTTGGGAAAGGAGACTTTTAGCTGTTCTATAACTTCTCCATTGTCATGTATCTCTTGGAACACAATTTTCCTCAAAAAGACAAACACAACTGTATTGTCAAATTGGGGAAATCATATTCCCATGACTTGCAAAAAGATATGTCACAAAGGCATCAGGAACTCAACTATAGCCATAATATTAGTGCATCCACTGCAGCTAATTCTGTGCAAAAACCCCCATATTATGTGGGAGGAAAAAGAAAAGAAAAACCCACAACAAAAACACCCAGGGCATGTCCATTCTCGTAAGACTGTGATGGTGGGAGACATCTCAGATAGACAGAAGCAAGATATTCTCTCCAGGCTTATTCTAATGTATACCTAATTTGTAATGTATATCTAATGTATAATCACTAGCTCTAGTATGTTTTATGTAGGTCAACGACAGAAGACAATGTTCTGGTTCCTATATAATTTATAAACCTTTTTAACAAAGCTCTCACATAAAGACATAAATTTATAATAAAATTTAAATAGATTCTGTAGTTTACTAGAGAATGGATAGCATGATATCAGACTATTATTATCAGGGATTTAACAGCCCTGTAATGCTTCCCTTCCATTAACACTAACAAGGCTATTGAGTATAACTTGCAACATGGCTCCAGCTGCTTGTAAGTTTTTACAGCTCAGCTTTTACTCAAGTGGAAAAAATTCCTCCCTACTGTAGTGATGACCACTGGTCACGAAGAGTGATCTCTCACTACTGAAGGATCAAAGAAACTTCTGTTTGTTCCCTGTTTATTGAATGTTAATTTGTACTGAGTATAGATATTTAGATCTTTTCATTACATTTACAAAATTCCTTCCACTTTTCTCTTTCTGTATTACACATTAGTGAACATTGAAGGACATTCCTTGAAAAACTAACTTTATTTTCCCTTTCAAAACATTTAGCACATTCAAAATATTAAAATAAAAATTACCCTTGAAAAGAGATTTCTCTGAAACCATTCATTTCCTGCATTTTATTTCTTAGAGGCACATCTCCTCCAAGAAGCAACCTTCTACATTCTTCTTTATCAGGTATCCTAAATACACTCAAAATTTAGTCATTTCAGTTATGACTTCTTGGAAGAAAATATGAGTATATATAATACTTCATTACAATATTGATTTGCAACACCTTCACTCGACCATAGAGAGAGAAAGTAATCTGATCTGCTCTTATTTGTTTACTGCCTCAGGAAGCATACATAGAAGAATGATCCTTAAAAGCAGAAAAGTCTTAAAGATAATATTTTCCTTTCTCCAAAGAATGTCAATTGGACAGGAAAGGTTTTCTTAAAACAGATGGTCTATCTACTGCTAATTCTTTAGGGATTTCTACGAACACTGAAGAGCAATTTAGAGAGGAACATGCAGAACTCTAATTTAAGCAATATACTTTGGATTTATCCAGAATATATTTGAAGACTGAGACCCTAGTATTACCTTGACTTAATAGCATGAAATGTAAAGACCAGAGTCTTCTCATCTCAGTGGATAGACATCATTTCAACTAGCAGAGGACATCCTTGCTTTCCACTAAGATGTTAAGTTCAGTTCCAGCAAAAGACAGGGTAACTACATAACTGAAACTTTACATTTCTTGGGTGTCCACCACCAATTCTGCTGAATATTCCTTTTTTCTTCCAATCATGGTACAAGTCTATACGTAAAACTGAAATTGAGAAATTTATATTGGTCTATATCCTCACAGGCTTCCATAAACTAATAACTGATAGAACTGAAGAACTTTACTGTGATAATCTGAGCTCCTTTTCTCTATATTGCAAGTCATAATATTGCCATGAAATAGATACCATTTAAAAAAAAATGGAAAGCCGAAAGCTGATTAAAAAATTACCACTGAAGAATGTTTACCATTAATAGTAACATTCATTAAGGATTCATTTAATGTTGCCAAAAGAGAGGTCTGTGGTACCTTTAAATTAAAACATGTACTGATAAGAATAAATTAGCATTTGTCAACCTTGAACCTAAATAAAAATGATGTAAATAACAGTATAGAAGCACTTTATAATACTGTTCTGGAATAGCCAGAGAGAAGTTCTAAGCATATTGTGTGAGATTGTAAACCTCCAAAGGGGGAAAGACATGTAGTTGCATGTAGGACACCTTAAATTAAAAAAAAAAAAAATGCCAGACAAAGCATGAAACAAGTACAAAGGACTGCAAGTAGGGAGGACATTGTGCAGAATAAATGAGAAGGATGGGTGGCAAAACCAAAACCAAAACCAAGACATGTATTATCAGGAGCATAATCCCACCATTCCTTATTGTGAGGGAAATTGCAGCATACAAACATCAGTCATAAGAGAGGAATATTGGAAAAGAAAGAGGACAAACTGATCTCTGTTCCAAGTTATGTCATTAAATATCTCAAGTCTGACCACCTCTGTGGCTAAAAGGCATAACCATCACTGCTAACTACATGTGTTAACTGCATCAGTGCAAACACATCAGCTTTGTGATACCGTATACAAGTAGCTGACACAGTATAAGTGTAAAAAATAAAAAGTTTTGTGTACGTAGTATTGATGATCAATATTAGAGAAGAACTAACCATTAGGCAGGACAGTGTTGTTAACGAGTTAAAAAGTTGGAAAAGATTTCTTCTACAGTTTAAAATTGCCCTGATTTGTCAGTCTTCTGGACCTTCCCATCACAATGACCTCCAGTTGTCTGTTACATAAATATACACATATATTCCATTATAAAATTAATATTATACCTTAATGCAAGTGTTTACCTGTTAGTGTTCACATCTGCACTAGTTCAAATGCCAGTGATAACATTGTATTAGTTGAGTCTCACCACTAAATTCTTCCTTAAATAATCCTCCTTCCTCCATTGACTGTATTGATTAGGTGTCTGTTGCTTACAAAGACTCTTTTTCTTTTGACTCTTAGTGAGCCTGTGGTTGTTTACCTGTAGCTGTCTAACTGGACTGCATTATAGTCTTTGGCTTTGGTTGTCCAAATATAGGCAACTAGTGCCGTTTTAAAGATACTAGAAAATGCAAGACATGGAGGAGGCAAGTAATACCCAGAACTGGTAAGACAGTCATACTTAGAATTGAAGCTAAGGGTAAGGTGCAATACCCTAAGCCATCTCAAATAATAATACATACAGGTCTGTGTTTGGGCCATGATCTTATTGCTGCAGTATTATTTTGTTTACTATGAAGTTTGATTTTTATCTGGCTTATGTTTCAATCATTTATCTAATCTTTCTTGCAAGTACATACCTTTGCCAGTGTATCCTGTAACATACCTAGGCCTTTAAAAACAGATGTGAGCCAGACAAAGCTTTTCCAACTGAGAGAATAAAAGAAGATATGATTGGAAAATTATCTCTGATAGCAGATCAGATTAATCCAAAACTAAATATTTTCAGAGTTTATCTGAAATCATTCTTATTTAAACATTTTTTCACATTCCTGCTGGCATAAACTTTTTACCAAAGATAATATGTTCTTATAATTTATGACATCATGCAGTAGCATGAGTAATAAAGTAGCATAAGTAGCAAAGATGTTTCTTGTTTTATGAAGCAAATGCATATCTTTACTTTGGAGTAGTTTATGCAGCTTGCATCTTTCCCATTATCTTATATGCCTGTATTTGAGCCAAATTATTTTTTTCTTATAGAATCTTTTTTTCTTATGGAAACATTTTTACTAATGTGATCTTTTAACATTTATTTGATGTATAAACACTGAGACTAGAAACTGAAGTATCCACTACTCTTCTGGAATGATGAACATGGGAAAGCCACTTTTATCCTTGAAAAAATTATAATGCTTCACTCCCTATAACATGGATTATAGATGACAATGCAAGTTATGTTAGATTATGTCAAAGCAGATAGTTTGACATACATAGAAGTGTGTACCAGCTTGACATTTAGATTAAAATAAAAAAAAAACTTGTTCTTGCTCTAGAAAAGTCCAATAGATGGAGAGAATCATATCCATGATGTTAACGTACCTGTCTCACATGAGATTGTTTTTGTTCAGACTGTGTTGAAAGCACTCTACCATTTTCTTTGGCACTTCATATCAACCACGCTTTCCCAGAAACCTCTATATTATTAGGTTTGCTACAGCACTCTTCAATTGGATATATTCCTTTTTCCCTTTTTTTAAGGAAGTCATCAGTTGAGAACATGGGAAAAATGAAAAAAAAAAAAAAACCAAACACAGAACACTAAAAGTAGATATCTTATGTACTTCAAAGTAATTCAGATACAGAAAATACAAAAAGTGGCTATAAAAAAATACTCTTGGCTGCAGAACTGCTCTTTTGCACAAATAATCTCTATTGTTCCTCACTTTTTTTTCCTTGTAGTTGTAGGATATTGCTGTCTTATACAGCATTTTACAGAAGAAAAAAAACCCAAAAAAATCATGCAGCTCAAAATCTGAGAGTAAAATATGATAGCCTGGACCAGAGTGTGCTTAATGGAATGCAGAGTACTTAATGATGCAGCATATATGTGGGAAATAGGTGATTATCTGACAAGCTTTCCTCAACTGACCAAAGTTCTGGGCACTTCAGTCAGTCCATACTGCCATCTTATTATAAGAGAGGCTTTCTCTGAAAATGTCATAGACAGTATTTTTAGGATACAGACTAAAGCAGCTCCATTCTTGAGGACAAAACAGGTTCTAGTTGGGTTGTATGACTACTATAACGAATGGTGATGGTGGAGTAGAAGAAGTTTAAGATGTTTTCTAACAGCACTCTTTTTCAAAACAAGCAAACCAGTTTTTTGAAAACCACTTTTACTTGCTATGTGCTGGAAAACCTGTGCTGAAATGCAATAGACAGCATTCTTTGCAGCCTGTTGAAAAAAATTTATGTATGGAAATTGTTGCAGTTAGCTTTTTCTCTGGTGACATAATGAATCCACTTTTACAAACAGGAGTTAACAGACCACCTTAGAGATGGCTCACTTGGAGGTTAACTTGTTTTGTTTCTTGATTGTATTAGAACTGTCATCAGAAAATAGAATAACATATAAATAAAGTGATTTTGGACAGGATTGTGCTGCTCTCCCTGGATTAAACTGTTCCATCAATTGACATTCTCTCTCTGATCTCATTTTAGCTATTTCTGTTCCTGACAACTTTCTGAACTCATTTACCCCATCTTTACTTTGGAAAACTCTTGACATGGTCTCAAACAAATAACGTAAAATTTACCTGTAAGGGAAAAGTCCAAAAATCCCTGAATGATCCTCCTCCTCTTTCTAAAAGATGTAGAGAAATCTAGCAGCTATAGGATATGGCCATTAGACACTTTTCATATGAATTTCATTTGAATATAATTTTTTTTTTTATAACCTCAGACATTTCTCTTGAGTCTCCCCAATCTCTCACACTAGTCTAGCATTCAAAGCATTTAAATGATGATAAAAAATCCATTAGGCAAACCTGTTAGCATGACACTCTCCAGATTGAAGACACAGTTTATGTTAATGTAATGAGCCTTGAATAACTAATGGCATGAAAAGAGCTAAGAAAAGTTACCACCTATATATTCCACAGATTCTGCCACGCATGCCTTTCCTTATCATTAGAGTTGTAGCTTTCGGGATGTGCTGTAAAGTCAAAGGATTAAAAATGCACTCATATTTCTCAGAGGAAACATTTCCTTACCAGAAAAAAAAACGTAGTTCCTGTGGTTTGTAGGACTTCCATGACTTCATTTGCAAGAACCTGTGGACACATACTGTTTTATGTGGCTATTACAACTGCATAACACTAATATATGTGTTAGAATGTGGATCACCAGAATTGTTTGCCTTCCACAAGGAATAAGCTTTTGCCTACCAGTGCCTGCAGCTGGGGGAACATGAAAGATTGCAGCATTTCTGTTTAGTGGTGTATGCATGAATAAAAGGGATGGCAATCACTGATTCTGAAATTGATTTCTCGCTGCATGGAGACACAGAAAATAGTATGGGGGTTTGAAAGTAGACTAACCTAGGTGTTAAGACCTCTCTGAGAAGTTGACATTGTCATACTGTTTGAAAGTGCTCAGTTGTATGGATATTTCACTTCTCTTATCTCTCTAAGATTATTTTCTTCTACAACCTGTCAGAAAAAAAATATGATCTGTGGACACTGCAATCAACAGAAAGGTGTCCATTTTTTTTGATGTGTCTGCCCATCCCCTTAAAGCAATAGCACCTTTATAGCTCTACACTGGCTTGCCATTCGTGTATCAAATTAATGAGCCATGTAATGTTGGAGAAGTAGTGTATCATTTCATAATCAGTGTATGAAAAAGTGAAAGGGAGGAGAAGACAATAACAGCATATTTGGAGAATTTACGGTGCAGGGAAATGAACTGGAAAAGAGAAAAGAAACTACATCTAGCCAAGGATAAGATGTAACTCACCTGAATGCAATTTACTAGTTTTATCCATGAATAGCAAGTAGCATAACATGTTACAGGAACCTAGTGATTTTTTTTTCTCATTACATTATTTCCACAATGTATTATACTAATAGATGAAATAGAATATTTTTCATACCTTAGCAACTTGAAAATATATATTAAATTTCTCTATACTATTTCTTCTTCCTTATGGTAAAAAGAAAGAGAAAAAAAACCCACCCAATGCTTCCATAAACAACTGTTAGCCTGTCTGGTTTGAAGATAATAGGTGTTATACATAGCACAACATCTCAGATCAGCTTGATAGATTAAATGTGTCATAAGGTTAACAAAAATGAAAGACAGAAAAACATACTCATATCAAATCAAATCAGATATTGTCAGATCCCAGGAACTATGTTAACACTGCATCTAGCAGACAAGGGGAGTAAGAAGCAAAGCAATAGACTGCAATTGATGAAGTAATAAATAATTGTAGGAAATAATGAGACAATGAGATATCTTTTTCACTTTATGCCTTTCAATAATGAGAGAAGAAAATGCATGGGGGGAAGGAGTGGTACTAAAGATTTTGGTAAACGTAGCAAACCCTTTAAATTTTACGTTTTCATTGCCTTGAACCTGAGATATTTCTTGATCTTTTTTCCAACATTACCTATTATGAGACATATCTGTTATGTTCTTAGCCTGCATTCTAAATTAGCACTTTTTTCTTTGCCTATCTTGGTTTTGCCTTCTAAAGCAAAATCTACCTCAGCTGATCAAGACAGGACATTAGTCATCTATTCTATGGCTATAGCTGCAAAAGTAGCTTCTTTTTTCCTCTTGCACACAAACATAAAGATTTACAAATAAGACACTGCAGTATGGACTAACCAGGAATGTTAAAAAGTTTGCATCTTTCTTGTTTAGACCGCCATTTTCCAACAACAAATTTGTAAGAGGCAATTGCATTTTCTAGATTTACTATGCTTTTATCTTTTTTCTCCATGTATTTCTCTTATTTTCAAGGAAACGAGAGTTGACTTCAACAATATGAAAAATAAAAGTAAGGATCAGCCCATTTCAACCCACTGTCTTTCCTCTGAAAAATATATTTAAAAAACATAATATTATCTAAGTGACTGTGAAACAATATATTCTTCTTTAAGACAAAAATAAAAGTAGACAGTGTCTGTCTTGAAGGATTAGGAATTGGGGTGGTTGTTAAAGAATCATTTAATATTATCTTGGTATTTTTTTAGCTGGATATTTTTGCACATCCCTCTTTTTTTTTTTTTAATTCTTAATTAAATAAGTTTAAACAATATTAACAGTGATCAATTGTCATGTGACTAAATTGGCCAATGTGTCCTTACAAGTCATCCAAACTACCAAAGTATTTCACTGAGGCAAAAAGCATACCTTAATGCCTTAAGTGTCAGCTTTCTTATTCCTCAGTGTCAATGCAAGAGAAACTAGAGGTCCTATAGTGACACTATGACTGTGCCTCTCATAGGAGTGAAGAGGTTCATTGCAGTTTATATATGTTTAGCATGGAGAAACGAGAGGTTGGAGAGAAAGGAAACCATTCCTGACAGTATCACATTCTGCACATTTTGGTTCTCAAGTATTCACAGATAAGTGCCTCATTATTGCATTTACAGTGACAGCCCTGTTTTTATTAACTTATTCTTAAGATTTATGTGGCTGTATCTTGAATGTATCCAACAAAACTATACACCATTAATTATTGTTGATAACACGGAGGCTTTGTTTGCAAATAAGTTCAATAAATTAGATTGATACACTAACTTTTACAAGGTTAATAAATGTCTTAACACAACAGTGTTTGACTACTTCTAAAAAAAAGGCACATGTGCTTAGATTTAACCTTGAAATAAAGGATTCTAAATTATACAGTTAAATAAACTACAGGTCAGGGGAGAAGGGGGAGGTTTCAAAGTTTTTTTGAAAGTCTAAATTACGTTGTTTTCACACTTCTATGTATTCCCATGGAAGACAATTTCTGAACCCCAAATTGGCATAGCTCATAGGCTGTTAAGTTTAACAAATGACCACTCGTTCACAACTTACTTGCTTTCTTCCTTCAATATCCTGCAGATACATAACTAACTCCTAAGACTAGTCAACATGGCTTCTCTCATGAGAAGAGCTCTGCTAAAGCATGGTAACCTGCTCCTCCTGAAAGCTAATCTGGTGTTAACTACCCTTGAGAACTTTAGCCAAATCACTTACAGGATTGTATTTATATTTGTATATTTATTTACTGCAAAATACTGATTCTAAGGGTGATGCTAGGGGTGGCTGAACTGTTGAAAATTAATTCTCTGTTAAGTTAAGGTCTTTATTTTGCTTCACATAGGTTCAAAACTCTGCCTCCTTCATAACATTAAGATACTATGCGTTAAGTTCTTAGTCTACGTATAAGTCACGTTCCAAAAATTCCCCAACTCTGTCATAACTACACTTACATAGACAGATACATTCTATTCCAAACTGCAGTGTTCTTTCTGATTTATTCACTCGTATTATTACTAATTATTTCTAGAGCAGAACAGATAAGAAAATTTGTATTAGAACTCTGCAAACTACCTTCTGTCCAAAGCAGTAGTAGTGAAGTATTACAAAGCCATAATTATATAATATATATAATTATAAATTATAGTGAAATATTGGAAGAAAATAGTGGAAGAAAAAAGCTCTGGCAAAAGACATCTATGTGTAACTACTTTGCAAGTGGGACTTTTTCATATTTTTTCTGAAGTTAATTTTGGTTTGGTTTGGTTTTGCTTGGTTTAATAGAAATAGTTTTTTCAATAAAATCCAATATTTTTTAAATGAATAAAAATAAAAACAAAAAAAGATCTGAGTGATATTCGAAAACAAGGGTCAATGAAAGATTTTAAATAAAGTAATATTAAAAACAGGAACCTAACAAAGGTATTTATGACTAGATCTAGTTTCTGGTTTGTGTTTTAGAGTAGCTGTCATAACATTGATTCAACTTTTATGAAAAGCCTCAAAACTTCTAGATGCATACATAAAACTCACATCCTTCAGTGTGAAGAAATAAACATAACAGATTATGTTATTGCTGTGTAACATGGTCTGAAGCCCATTGAGGTAAAGTAGAAATTGCTACTGGCTACGGATCAGACTCTTACATAAATTGCTCTCAATGTTGGCTTGGTATTATGACTTGTAAAGGAGTCATAGAATCATAGAATGGTAGGGGTTGGAAGGGACCTCTAGAGATCACCTAGTCCAACCCCCCTGCTAAAGCAGGTTAGCCTACAGTAGGTTGCACAGGAATGCATCCAGGCGGGTTTTGAATATCTCCAGAGAAGGAGACTCCACA
>VZSC01002527.1:193022-208536 GCA_013398225.1 Steatornis caripensis
TGAGGGTGACAGAGCACTGGAACAGGCTGCCCAGAGAGGTTGTGGAGTCTCCTTCTCTGGAGATATTCAAAACCCGCCTGGATGCATTCCTGTGCAACCTACTGTAGGCTAACCTGCTTTAGCAGGGGGGTTGGACTAGATGATCTCTAGAGGTCCCTTCCAACCCCTACCATTCTATGATTCTATGATTCTATGAGGGTTTACAGCTCATATCAAGGAATTAGCCTGAGTTCCTTGAAAAAATTCATAGTGTGACTGTCTACTACCAAGAGATATAACTCCTTATTGGCAAGCAAACAGAATTTGATTTTAATTAAATAAGTACAAGAAAATGAAAACATCACTCCTGCATAGGATCAGCAACAATCTAAGTAAGGTAAGTGATAAAGTTCTCTGGAGCTGGGAGCTGTGTGAGGCTTCTGGGCCTTCAGAACCCCCTGGCAAGATGCAAGGCAGGCTGCTTCAGTGCCCCAGTCCTGGGTATCAAGCATCTTCCTGGGAACACGCCAATGCTGGGCTGGGATGTGGACCTGGAGGTGAACCTGGCTCAGCAAGACCCATGACTGGGCAGGACAGGGCTGTGAAGAGCCACTGGGGCAGGGGCTGACAGCCCCAGGGAACTGTAATGGGGTCCTGGGCTGTGAGCAGGATGGGAATAATCCCAGAGGATATGGACAAGAACAGGCAGGGCTCATCGTACCCTCACGGCCCTGACACTACTTTCATGATAAATTACTCATCCATCACATTACATTTCTTAAACATGAGAAAAGACCTGAAGAGTTCACAATCGAGAAGAAAGAGGAAATTTCTCTCTTAAGGGAAATTTTCTTGTCAAAGCTTTTAATGACAATCCATCTAGGTAGTTTAATACTTTTATAGAGAACAGTGAAAATCATTTTGGAATAGAAATGAAAGAAATAAGTAACTTCAAAGAATTTAGATTATTTATTTGTTTTTATCAAAAAAAATTGTTCCTTAATAGTTTGGAAGGCATTCCTGTTGGAAACAGTGAGATCTCTATGTACTATTTTTTGTGTAATTAGCAATTGAAATTACAAGAGTGTGGTCTCAGCAGAAGGCTTGGAGAAAAGAGGCACCTAAAGATGATTTAGTTGAATGTCCTTTTTAATTCAGTATCAGAACCTTACACTGGAACTCTGAATTGCTCTCTGAGAGGACCTATCTTTCCAATGACTGTAGATTAGCTTCATGACTCAGACCCTGATGCTATGTCTATGCCAATAAACTAAGTAACGCCAGGACAGAGGCATGAACAGTGGCCTGTGATGATGCACACTACTTTTAGCATCATCATTGGCATGGCTTTGGGCTTTGCTAGCTAGCAGACAGCTGGGAGTTAGCACTGACCAGAGATATTTCCAAAAGGCAGTTTGGACATGATCATTCTGCTACAGAGGTCAAAGCTGTTTAACAGTGTCAGCATGCCCAGTCTGTGAGAGCTGGTCTCTCCGTCAAAGAGACAGTGCCAGAACTGTGTCTTTCACTGGGAAATGGCCAAAGTGACCACTGGATTAATTTTGCATTAAATTTTAGGATTAAGAATCAGGTTTCATTCAATGAAGTAAGGGGAGCCTCACTTACAGCAGTAAAACACTGCTTTCAAGTCTTTCTAAAGACTGCACATGTTGAAAATACCCAGTCATGAAACAGAAGTTCCAGCTTGCCCCAGCACATTGCCTCATTATGTTCTGTACTCAGATGAAGATGTACAGTTTGTGCCCAAGTGATTGCATCTTTGCATCTGAGACACAAGAAGTGTTTTAAGTGAGCAATAAGAGCTCGTTAGAATAGCCTGTTCTCATATAGTCTTAAAAAATTAAACTTTGTTCATCAAAATGAAAGCTGCAAGTGGTCTCTCCAAGCAATTCTAGTATTAATGAAACAGAAGAGTCATGCTCGTTTTCTCTCCCTATCCTATCCTGCTCTTTGTCTGTTTAATTCTAATGTGTTCAGATTATTTATAGTATAATTAGATTGAACTTTTCCAAATTTCTGTGATGTACAACTCAGATATTTGACAAATTTAACAACAAAAATTTTTAGATTTCACTTTTAAAACCACTTTTAGTCTCAAGTCCAGAACAGATAAAAAAATTGCATGTAATGGGTAACATCATAAGAGATTTAAGCATCTTATCAGCTGAAGCAATGTGCAGGATTCAGCCAAGTGGATAGACTTGCCAAGACAGTTCCAAACAAATTAATCTCACCTAAATTTGGATTAATCAATCTTAATATTAGGTGCTTAATAGTTCATTGCCTAAGCCAAGGATAGTAATTCTAAGATTCTTTTATAGTTAAAGGAGAGAAATAGGCACCTTCAAATGGTTCACCTTACCCTAAAACAGATGTCCAAGTGGAGAAGAAATACTCTCTAAAGGTTTCTATTTCCTTCCAGTAAGTATACAGGAAAGCCAAAATTATTTGCTTTGACTCAGATAACTAACTTTTAGACATGTAATAGTAGGTCAGAGATATCCCAAAGAATTCTATACTTTACTAGATTAAAATATATTTTACACACCTGAAACTGTAGCTGTAATAAGTAAGTAGGTTACTAATATCCATGCTTTGATTTGGGAAGAGAATGAACATTGAATCCAGCTCTGAGTACCATTTAAATCCTTTCTAAATTACTCTAAATGCTTCTTTATGTAGTTTAGGGAGTGAAAAAAAATAAGTACAGAATCCCATATCTTTAACAAAAATGGACAATATGTATGTATCTTACAGGTGTACATTTGGAACCTATGTAGAAAATTAGCCCTTTCACCTGATATAATCCATGTCCAAATTACAGGAAAACTCGTATTAAGATTAGGGAATGTGAAGTCATTTGATAGGAAATCTGTGAAGGCCAAGGACTAATTCGTAAACAAATTCTTCAATATTTTGTCAAAATAGAGGCAAAACACCCACCACTGATTATAAACCTTGACTTTAAGCAAAAAGTAAAGTATCAACTCTCCTAGCATAAAACTACCAGGTCAATGCTGCCTTCACTTAAATGAAAACTGCTTTTAGCTGTTCAGGCATGCTTTTCACTTGTACTAGGACTTACCCTTGTCCTGCTGCCTTGAATATTTAGGATTTTCTTTATCATCAGGAGAACTTAAAATTCAATGACTGCTTTAGGCAAGCCAGATAAAGTCAACCACATAATTATTCAATTACAATTGAATCAGACACAAAAGTGATTGATGAAAACTGAAAAATAAGTCCAGTGCATGAACAGCAATGATACTATCATATGTTATGGCATTGCATGGGCTTGGGGCTCTCTTGGGGGCTGGAAGCCTGGGGTGGGGGGCAAGTAGGGCCTGTCCCACTGCCCCAGCCAGGAACAGGGCAGCCAAGAGTACACCAGGGGCAGCCCTAGTCATGGGCATTGGGCAACTCCCTGGGGATGAGTCAACGCTGGGGGGGTTGGTAGGTCTCATAGCCGGACAGCGCAGGGCCAAGGGGTGATGGACACTGGCCCTTTTCTGGCATCGCTCAGGCAGGGACAGCCACAGCTGGCCCCAGGGGGCTGAAATGGAGCCCTGGGGTGTGGGCAAGGTGGGGAGGAGCCTTAGGAGAAGTTGGACAGCAGAAGCAATGCCTTTTGTTGCCCTCAGGCCCCTGACATCTTGACATTCATGGAGAATTGCAAGAGAACTAAGAAACCATTGAAGTTTCTAGCAACACCATTCTAGCAGTATACAGCTGGACAGACAGTACAGAGATGACAATGGGAATATTTTATTTAAAAAAGGGAAAAAACAAGCAGGAAAAGGCAAAATATTTTTTAAAAATACAAAGCATGCCTCATAAAGAGAGCTTCATCTTTAGTCTTGAAATTCATTTTGTGAAAACAATCTGTTGCTTGGGCCTGTTATTTGTTTATAATCAAACATGTCAACAGGGAAATCTTATAAGCAGAAATTAATTTTAAGTAGACAGAAACAATACACATCTGAGAGACTGCACTGCATAATTTTCTGGCCTGAACATAATCAATACAATTGTTAAGTAAAGTTCTGGTTTCAGTTCCATTATTTTTGGTGTTTTGCTTTCACTTGCATTTATGCAATCTGACTGAAACTAATGGAGTTGCACAACTGAATCTGAAGGCAATACTTGACCTGCAAAAATCTTTATCATTAGTGATATATGAGTCAGATAGAAGACAAATAATCTTCCAACTCCCAGTCCTAATTTAAAGAGCTGGCAGTCAGAAAAGCCATTTCAATTGTAAACTGAATGAATTTGATTGAGAAATTATAGGGGGAAAAAAAACCTATTGAATGTGACAATAGTATTTTTGTAGAGAGTTTTCAGAATAGCCTTGCGCTTTAAGGATTAATCATATCCTGCTGCTTATTCCCTACTTGAAGGCAAAATGCTCCATTTTGATATTAGAATTGGTTGCCATAGAAATTATAATCAGGTCAAAAAAAAAAAAAGATTATGATTTCAGGTGAGGAATAAGCTGCAGAAACCCTTGACAAACAAAGAGCTTTCTTCCTTATAAATATCATTCAGAACAGATGTAAAGAACAGAAATGTTATAAATATTTTTACATACACACACACATACATATAAATGAAGTTAAATAGCATATTTTTCATTTTAGAAAACACAGCTCCATTTGGTTGCAAAGAAAGAGTGATGAGGTATCACATTGCTGTTTAAGACCCTAACCAATCAAAACAAAATTATAGAGTAGGTGTTAAAAGTTAGCACACACAAAAAAACCCAACCAATACAACCACAAACATTCTCCTCAAAAAAACAAACTAAAAAAATCAATGAAAAAAAAAAAAACAAACCCCCTCAAATCACTGAATATGTTTACCAGATGAGACCTACAGATTATCAAGAATTTTTTTTCTGTTCTTCATGTCTTTTCCTTAAAAATAAGAACATGTAGTTAAGATTTTTCACATAAATAAATACTACATTTGCTGCCTCCTAGTAAATGTTGTGAAGGAAAGAATCTGGACTGTATCAGAATTACTTAAGTGCTCAAAAGGAAAAAAAAATCATATTTATACAAAGCACTTTTAACCACTGCTACGCTTACACAACTGATTCTTATTTGGGTGTCCTACCAGGACAATGCAACCAGCCCACAGTATACAATTATATGGCTTCTCAGGATCTGACTGCAAGCTACCTTAGTTTTTCTCACCTTCTTTAATAAGTCCAGGCCTCTTTCCCTATCTACAGGTATATATCTGGTCGCATAATAAAGGAGAGGAAAAGGACAACCTGGTAAAAAAGTGGGCTGGTGCTGTTACACTGCTACTAGAAAAATGAATCTAACCCACAGCAAGTTTCTGAGGGTACTTCAGGAAATGAATTATACAGGTAAAGGCTATTGGAATTGTTCTTATAGCAAACACAACCTCAATCACCCTTTTTCTTGCAGCAACTCAAAAATAGACACAAATTTCCCCAAATGCCTGTGCAGCAGGTCTGGCTCTTTATTCATATTGTAAGCTGCCAAATGAATTGCACTAGGTATGGTCAGTAGGTACAATAGTGTGATGGAGAAATGTTTGAGTAGTTTCCCTCTGTGAGTAGAGGCTATCCCATTGTGATGAGTGGGCACTAATTTCCCAGTCAACACAGTCTTCTTAAATTATAAGAACAAAATACATGTGATGCTAGTGTGGCTTTTAAACATTTTTGTTGTATGATCTCACGCTATAACTAAAGAAAATTTGATTTGATAACAAATTTCAAACTGAAAATTTTACTTATATTAAACAGTTACAAATTAAAAATATAAGTAACCCTATTGAAAATAGCACCAGATAATATCCCCACTCAACTACACAAAACATTCAAATACATAAACCAATGAGATGGCCAAGAAATGACAACACAATACATGCAGAGTTTCTCTAAAAACAAGCATGAGGCAATGATCTCCTGAAAAATCTTCTTTTTTGCACTTCTTAAGAGGTTTGCCCTCACTTTTCTAACCTTTTATTGAGAAATCATTGAGAGCATTTATTTTGAAGGGTTGGAAGAAAGAGAGAAGACAACAGTGTTCCTGTTTTCGAACAAAAATATTTGGGATTTTTTTTAATTAGTTCTTCCTCTTGAAAGGATGTCCTTTTCGCATATGCTTATAAATGAGAATGTTGAAGAAAAGCATGGAAAATTAAAACAAACATGTTCCTTCTTAAATGCTATAGAGCACTTGTATCCAGAAAAGAAGTTGGAATTTTGCTTTCCTTCTTTCATTTCCTGAACAAGCTTTCACTGTTTTAGCCGAATGCTTGCAGATTTGGTGCAGTGCCTGATAGGAAAGGCTATGATGCTGCAATAAAGATGTACCTAAAAGGGATGTTGATGGACTTCTCATTTAAGGTTTGCTATCGCAGCAACAGTAAAGTATGACTCAGGTTTTGCTACTGAAGACACTAATGCATGCAGTATGGGAAGAAACATGAGTTAGAGATCTGTGTGCAGTTGCAGAGCTACAATCTTGTTGGGATCACAGAGACATGGTGGAGTGGCTCCTATGACTGGAGTGTTGCAATGGAGGAATAGAAGCTCTTTAGGAAGCACAGGACACACAAACGAGGACGGGGAGTTGCCCTTTATCTGAGAGAGCAGCTGAAGCAGACTGGGTATATATGAGGAACTAACAGAATTTATGGGTTAGGATTAAAAGTCTTTACCTGGCCTAATGAAGAGAAAATATTTCCACAGGTGAAGTTGGTTTGTCAGTCTTCCAAATAATACTACTCCCCTCTTCTACAGCCAGGATAATAATGCTTATTTCTGGTAGTTTTTGGTACACATTTCTTTCCATTACTTATTCTGTTCAGTGCTCTGACAATTCTTATTTCACCTTTTTACTATCCTCTTTGAAATAATCTCTCCTTATTTGACTAGTACAATGAATTCTTCTCTGGGTTACTAACATTTTCTTTGTAGTTTCCTAAGACGACAATGACAAGCATCTGCAAAACATATTTGTGATGCTTCCATTTTTCATTCCTATTTTCACACTCTCATTAGAGATTAATACTCAAAGTTCTGTCACTGTTATCACTTATAGAATCATAGAATCACAGAATGGTAGGGGTTGGAAGGGACCTCTAGAGATCATCTAGTCCAGCCCCCCTGCTAAAGCAGCTTAGCCTAGAGCAGGTTGCACAGGAATGCATCCAGGCGGGTTTTGAATATCTCCAGAGAAGGAGACTCCACAACCTCTCTGGGCAGCCTGTTCCAGTGCTCTGTTACCCTCACAGTAAAGAAGTTCCTCCTCATGTTCAGGTGGAACTTCCTGTGTTCCAGTTTGTGCCCATTGCCCCTTGTCCTGTGACTGGGCACCACTGAGAAGAGTCTGACCCCATCCTTGTGGGTATGTTATGCAGTAGTCATATTTTCACTAATAATTTTGCAGTTGATATCAGAAAGCTAAACATGTCAAAGAATGGATTCATTATAAGGGAAGAAAAAAACATTTGTCCTCTGAGTTAGTGAATAACAAACTACACTGTGTAAAAATATCTCATGGCTGTCAGAATCAGGACTGGTGATAAAGAGAGTGATAAAGTCTCCCCTCAGCCTCCTTTTCTCCAGACTAAACAATCCCAGTTCCCTCAGCAGCTCCTCAGAAGATTTGTGCTCTAGACTCTTTACCAGCTTCATTGCCCTTCTTTGGATGCACTCCAGCACCTCAGTGTCTTCCTTGTAGTGAGGGACCCAAAACTGAACACAGTATTTGAGATGTGGCCTCATCAGTGCCAAGGACAGGTGGACAATCACTTCACTAGTTCTACTGGCCACAATATTTCTGATAGAAGCCAGGAAGCTATTGGCCTGCTTGGCCACCTGGGCACACTGTTGGCTCATATTCAACTGTCTGTTGACCAATACCCTTTTCCACCAGGCAGTTTTCCAGCCACTCTTCCGGATGCCTCTAGCGTTACATAGGGTTGTTGTTACATGGGACTCAGCCCATTAATCTAACCTGTCCAGATCCCTCTGTAAAGCCTTTCTACCCTCAAGCAGATCAACACTCCCGCCCAACTTGGTGTCATCTGCAAACTTACTGAAGGTGCACTTGATCCCCTAATCCAGATCACTGATAAAGATACTAAACAAAACCGGCCCCAATACTGAGCCCTGGGGAACACCACTCATGACTAACCACCAACTGTATTTAATTCCGTTCACCACAACTCTTTGGGCCCAGCCATCTAATCATTTTTTTACCCAGTGGTGAGTATGCTTGTCCAAGCCATGAGCAGCTAGTTTCTTCAGAAGAATGCTCTGGGAAAAAGGTTACATTACAGCAGGCTAATTCTTAGAGATCAATGATCAAATAGGCTTAATGTTTCTCAAGAATAGCTTGGGTTATATAGACACTCATTAATTGGGAAAAAATGTCCAACTTTTTGTTCTCTTAAACCTGTGGCCTGGGTTGGATTTTGATCTCCTCCGTGGTACAGTACACAGCTGTTACAATTAAAGATATGAAATATTTGTTTGAATATTTTTGTCAATAAACCTTTTCTTTCAGTCTCCAAAACCTCCTTGCTTTCAACAGGTGATGATAAACAAGTAAAAGGTGATGTCCCCTTTTTGATATTCCAAGCTCGGACTAGAGCAGTGAATAAACTCAGCCTTGAAAAAATGTTAAGTAGATAAACTGTTTTTACATGAGTCTACTTTCAACTAATATGATGTTTATAAATCCTTGTAGAATACTGACTTCTAAAAATTGCAGTGAAAATGTTAAACATTTAGGAGTCTAGAAATGTATATAACTTACTAGTTAGGTTAGATGATGTAAGACACAAGGCTAATATGATGCAATATATTTCTGCCACACTAAGAATAACTTCTTTGTTACAATTGTGTTCTATCTTTTTTCATGTTAATCACTAAAATAACTAAACCGTGTGCTGTTATTTGAAGTCCATTTAAGCAAGATCTACAAGTTAATGTTCTTTTTTTACTAATTCTATTTTTTTACTTTCATTTCTCACTTTTTTGTTGTGACAGCACAAGCATTTGGCCTAACTTACAGAAAAGACATCCTCATAAGAAGAACTTAGAAAAAGAAACTTCTCAGACAAATCAATGTCTCTACTTAATTCTGCTGTGGAAGGCTATATAAGTAGAGAAAAGAGAGTTGGAAGAGATAATTCAATTTTTGGCAGCAGTGTTACATTTCATATATGTCAAACTGATACATCCTTACCAAGTCAGTCACAGTTTGCATTTTTGATCTAACTAAATTTTCTTGCACCTATAGATTAAACTCACAGCTAGACTTTTGCCTGGCATAAAGATTTTCAGCTGAATGTATTTGTTGGGGCTGTGTTGATTTAAGTAAAATTAACAAATAGGAATATTCATAGTATGCATTTTTTTTCCATGTTTTCCATCTGAAAAGTGTAGGCCCAGGTTTTAATGAGATTTGTTTTGTTTTGTTTTGTTTTGTTTCAGGGTGATGTTTTGCTTGTTTGTTTTAATTTCAAACTGTTTCATTTGTCTGTCAACGTGTCCTCTGTCCAACAAACATCAAGAATCTCTAGTGTAATACCCCTAGAGAAACTTCCACACATTGTCAAATGAATTAAATCACTCAGAATATAGAAATGACTTCTACACATAACAGAGCTCTTCAGTTCTTCACCATACTCTAAAAACTTCTGTTTAAAGTCTCAAACATTCTACATTAAATCTGTAGGACTCCTATATGGGCTGTATCTGTACATGTAATCTATGAAAAAATAAAGTTTTCTACCTAAACTTTTACATTTTAAACATATACTTATAAGACTGATTTTAACATACTGTAATTTGCCTTTCATTTTGAGCTACAAATTGAACCTTTTGTATTACTGTTCTGTATCTGAACATGACGTTCTGTGGGCCTCTATTAGTTTTGATGGGTTACCATGGAAACTGGAGAAAGACAAGGAGAATATGTTTGTATGCTTAACCACAGTGAGTTACACCCTTTTCCATATTTCTGTGAAAGAAATCTGTGACTGAATGTAGAGGCAAAAACTTATTTTTAGAGATAGCCCATAGAACAGCGTATATTTTTGGCAAGATGGAAGGTATTCATGATTTATTCTGGAAATGCATTAAAAGCTTCTGTTTATACTAAGAGCATGAATGTTACCGACAATGGGAGTTTAAGCTGTCTGAAACCTTGATCAACCTACCTACCCAGCCCAAATGGGGCATGACAGGGAAAGGTAAACCTACCACATTGTACTGCATGACAAGACATCAGAAAACAACTGCCCATTCTGAACAGAACCAAAAATTCATTTCCTGGAGCCGATCTAAATGGTCTCAGCTTACAGTGACTTTTTGCCCTGATTAATGTGGATTAAAATTAAAATAGTGACAAAACGGTTTGTATAAGGTCTAAATTTACAAGGTTATTCAACACATAAATTTGGAAAAAAATCCTAGTAATAGAAGAGTTTTGTAGATTCTAAATACATTTTGGGGAACAAAAATTAAGAGGTTTTTTTTTTAGTTTTTTAGAGTAGCAAGTATGAAAAAACCAAACAATTTGTACAAATTAATAATGAGTAGAAATTTGACAGTCCATTGTATGTTACTTGCTATTACTTGAACTAGAGATATTGGGTGATAACTTACAAAATACTCCATGTAGACGTGTTTAAGTAGGTGAAACTTCTAACCACTTATATATGTTATATATTTACACAGTGTATTTTAGATAGATACTCTGCTTGTATTTTGAACTGACTGTACATACCTATTGTGAAAAACCAAGCTACTTTATATCACAGCTGTCGATACTCATTCAGACTTAGCGGGACCTTTTTGTCAGCTGGATGTACGGCAAAGAATTAGATTACATCCATTCACAACGAATCTTGTAAGCAGATCTACAGATATATTTTCACTTTATTTGTTTTTTTTTTCCTACAGATAAGCAAGAATTCAGTTATTTTGTTAAAAAAACCCCAGCCACCCAAATAAACCATCTATGACATTGACATTTCTTCCATCTAAGTTTACATATTATCATGCAATTAGAAATACTTACACACTACCTGAAGGTTCAGATTTTCTCCCTTCTTCTGCAGAATTGAACTTCTGTTCAATGTCCATGAAAAATGCAGTGTTGAGGTGCTGTATGTGTCATGACCCAAAAGGAATTGTTTAGGATGGCCTCCCTTCCCTTGAGACCAATGACCAAGTCTGTGATACCGTTGAACTGAATCAAGGTGAAACGACACCAGCCAACAAGTTTTATGATTTATTAATACAAAACACAAAGCATGTGGTTAAATATGATAATTCAATGGTGATGATTTAACTGGATAAACAACTGCATAAACAAGTGCTTAACTGGATAAACAACTGCATAAACAGGTCCTGTGCCACATGTTGTTACTTCGGTCTAGTCAATAAAAAGAAAGAGAGGAGGGGAGAGAGACACAGAGAGAGAGAGAAAGAGAGAGAAGAGATATTTCACCACCCAGATCCAGCGGCATCCCATTGGTCCTTTTCACTCTGGGTGTCTTGATGGTGGGTGTTCTCACACGTTCTTCTGGTGGTAACATTTTTATACAGTTCAAGTCCCAAAATGTCGGCCCTATTCCAAGCAACTCCATTCATATGCATGGTGGGCATGATGAGGCATGGTCTGGTTCTGGGCAGGCTTGGTGTATCCCAGGTGGTCGCAGGGGGACTATTTCATGGGTCGCATCAGGTGAGACCCTCCCCAGGGTTGATGACCTAGCACGCTGCATGTGCACAATTAGATGTAGACAGACACCAAAACCACAAGAAGTATTGACAGTGAAGAGTACTGTCTCAGTCCTGCTTCTACACGGTTGGAAATGAGTGCCTTGTTCTTCCTTGTGGTTATAACACCTGCTACGTGCATAAGCAATTGCCTTGTTTATCTTTCCTTGCGGTTGCCACAAAGTTTGCAACACCTGCATTTTGTGCAGCAAAGCTTCCGTCTTCTGCACCAGGAAATGTTTAAGGCAAATTTCCACTCATCAATCAGCCATAGTATGTAGTGACCTGCCTACAACCAGAAAGATATATATATATGTCTGTGATCTACGCAATGAAAACAACCATTCAGAAAAGGGCACTTAAAACCTGCATATGTGCAAATTTAACAGAGGAGCTGAGGTTTTTGGCTTTGACATTGACTTGCCTTCTGTCTTCCACTGGGCTACTGTGGCACTGGGAATTCAGTCATTCCAAGAAAACACAGCACAGTAACTTCCCCATTTTTCCTTGACTCATACGGAGGGAAACAGCAACTGTAGTGATAAACAATATAGAAGGAGCAAATATGTATTTTTTCCTGACAGAAGTACTACAATTTCATACCCTTTATTATGTGATCAGACAACAGAAGCATCAAATGCTCCTGCCTCTGAAATGAGAACCATGGCCCTTTCATATATACAACACAGATGGGAAAGGAATATCTTATCTTAAAAAGTGAATGTTTAAAATGAAGTTAAGCCTTTATAATTCCTTTTTCCTTAGATGGAGTCCCATATCATGTGATGACTTTTGCAGATTTTTGTCTGACATCTTAGATACTCAGTCTTGTTTTGGGACTGAAACCTCTCACAGAATCACAGAATGGTAGATTTCTTCAGAAAGCAAACCATCCAGAAACAGGCACTAAAATTTTCTGTGTGAAATATCTAGGTGTTTTTAGGTGCACATGTATGTGTTTATAAGTAACAGGTTTCACTGGACATCTGCAGTATAACATAAGTTCTACTGTTCTTAATCAAGCCTTGAGTGATGGAGCTTCACCAAATCAAAGCAGCCCTCACTCTATTAAGATCACCACTAAAGTTTTCACTGTCTTTAACAGTCAGAACCATTTATATGTAAGCATAAAAACACATCTTCAAAGTTTTTATCAGAGATAGCTTGTCAGTCAATTATGTGCAATGATTAATTACTTCTAAATTATTATGCTAGCAAGATAAATTTAAATATTCATGCTGAGACTGTGGGTTGATATTTGCAATGAAACACAAAGGAAAGTAAATAATCTCTGTTTTCCTCAGTTATAATTTTGTGGGGGAAAATATGCTAGGCTGAGTATGAACAAGTTTCAATGTAGCAGAAGATAAACTAAGATACTAAAGAAATACACTATGAAAAAAATAAATTGACTGTTTTGGCACGTCTTAAAGTGGCAAGAACCTTGAAGTTATATGGAACAATAAAAATAGTCTGCATATTCCCATTGGTTATATGTATTATCTATCAATGCTTTCACATAGGGAGCATGCATCAGTAAGAAATATTTAAATTTAAAGTGATGCAAAGTGGTCCTAGTGCAAACAGACTTTGAAAAAATGATTAAGTTACTGAAAACTGTCCAAGTACCCAATTTTAAGATGACAAAGTATGTAAAAAGTCATTATGCAACAATGGCAGTTGAGTAAAATCGAATCTAGTGTCTAATGCAGTTACTGTTATTATCTTCAGATTTCACATAAAGACAAAAATCTTACAAATCTCAGTTATTCAGGTAAATTACTTTGATATTCAAATATACTTTTTGGAAAACTTCTTTTTCCTCCATTTATAAGGCAAATAATTTTTCCCGATTCATATGAATCACTCTAGCATCACTGAGTTGATGTCAATTTCCATTACTAAGAAACAGTACAGAAATATTCAGACCATTTTGAGATTATACACGGACTGTATTGCCTTCTCCATATTTATCGGGAGAAGATACTGTTCTCATTAAATGGTATTTGCCTGTAGAAATTTCTTGCAGAGTTTTAGTGTTCTGAAGAACTGAAATGAAATATTCTCAAATAAAAATTTTACTTTGAAAAGGTTTTTAATGAAGGAAAGAATCTTAACATTCAATAAAATTAATGCTGGAAATAACTAATATGTTACATTACATAAGCTCTTACTACACTATTCTGAAGAAGAATTGAGGATTTTCAGTGAAAGTTCCACATATATGTATCATCTTTCGTGTGCAATTTGAATTTCTGGCAGACAGGCATAGAAGTTATTCCATTTTTACTAAGATATTATTGTTCTGCATACACTGAAGATGTCCCATCTTTTTGGTAATACCATAAAAATCATTCTCAGATGCAACATGAGTACTTCAAATTGCAGGTTCCTAGTAGTGACAGTAAAAGCTCAGATGAGGCTATTTGGTCTTAAAAGAGGTTAAATTTAGCTGCTTTTAAGTGTGATGTTTTAAATACACTACTGCGCAATGTAGACATTTAGAGACTGAAAAATATTCCATTTAGGAAGCATTATTTTAGCTTACATTTATTTTATACAGAATGTTTTATCATTTATTGCATATGCAGTCAAGGGGGTAGGCAGTTAAGTTAAATAAATAGGAAAAAAGTAAGAGAACTACCTACAATCATTTTTTTCACTATGGTTACACAGTAATTGATTTATTAAAATATCTACATTTTATCCCTTCCTGCTTCCAAGATTTTCTGTTTTAAATATTTTATCCTTAGTGTTTGTAAATCCATTAGCAAGACCTGATGGAGCACAATATTCACTATTGTACTTGTGTTCTTTATAAAGGAAACAGGTACTAGTAGTCACATTCACATTTTTTAGATTTGCAACATCAAAACTTACAAATAGATGTTGTTTTTAAATAAATCACTATCAAGATTAAAGTACTACTAGATTTAGGTTGATATAAATATTCAAAAGTTTAAAATCAAACTAATCTGCTTTATGACAAAAGATTTTTATTTTTAGTAGGTCAAATTTTCTTTCGTAGGGGAAATAATACCTAGTTTACATTGTTCTATTAATGATTTTTAAAACAGAGTCAAATTCAGTACATTTTCATTTTCTTCCACAGTTAGTGATCAAAAACTAAGAGGGCTTAGGTAAAGAATTTACTGCCATTTTTGTCTCTTCTTGAAGAACAGACTATTTCAAAGCACTAAAATATATCTACAGCTGATGCTAAGATTTCTTTTCCCATGAAAAATGAAAATGAAAAATATTGCTTTTTATTTTTCATGAAAATGATTTCACAAAAGAAGTTCAATGTGACTGTTCTTCCTGTAAAATAAAACAATTTTTGCACCACCCAGGCTGTTTGGGGTTTACCTTCTTTTCAACTGTTTTTTTCCTCAGACAAAACATTTGATGAGATACAAAGTTTCCAAATTTACTATTTACCAGGACAACAATCACAGAAATATCATCAAAATTGTCGCATACTTACAGAAAATGTAATCAATAAGTTAGGGTTCTGCAGTTTTAATAAATTCTTACCTCTACTCTCTGTCAATAATTTCATCAGGTCGAGGGAGGTGATCCTTTCCTTTTACTCAGCACTGATGAGGCCACACCTGGAGTACTGTGTCCAGTTCTGGGCTCCCCAGTTCAAGAGAGACATGGACCTACTGAAGAGAGTCCAGAGAAGGGCCATGAAGATGATGAAGGGACAGGAGCATCTCTCATATGAGGAAA
>VZSC01002527.1:209371-226650 GCA_013398225.1 Steatornis caripensis
GAGGAGGGCGGAGGAGGGGGGAGGGGAAATCTTAAGGGACTCTTACAAATGTGTATAAATACCTGAAGGGAGAGTTCAAAGAGGACAGAGTCAAGCTTTCTTCAGTGGTGCAGTTACAAGACTAGAGACAATGGGCACGAACTGAAGCAGAGAATGTTCATTCTAAACACCAAGAAACATATTGTTGCTGAGAGCAACTGGACACTGGCACAAGTTGCCCAGGGGGCTTGTGGAGTCTCCATCCTTGGAGGTACAATAAAAAGCCATCTGGATATAGTCCTGGGAAACAGGTTCTAGGTGACCTTGTTTGATCAGGAAGGTTGGACCAGGTGCCCTCTGGAGGTCACTTCCAACCTCAGTCATGTACTTGTGACCTCTCTAAGCAAATATTGGTTTCTAGATTTCCCACACTACGGAACCCTATTATTAACTGCAAGATATTAGAGAGGATGGAATATACTTCATTTACCTACATGGGAACAGAAAGAGAATGACAGACACAACTTTCAACAAAAGCAAACAAATGATACCCAGTCTCTATTAAACTTGAAGTACAGCAAAGTACACAATTTCCTGTATGATCTTCAAGGTACTTTGTGAATCTCACAGGCGCCTGTTGCCCTTGTAAGGTATATGTAAGCCTTCTATGGTTTAAAGATGACAGATAGGACAAGAGGAAATGACCTCAAGTTGTGCCAGAGGAGGTTTAGATTGGATATTGGGAAAAATTTCTTCACTGAAAGAGTTGTCAAGCATTGGAACAGGCTGCCCAGGGAAGTGGTTGAGTCACCATCCCTTGAGGTATTTAAAAGATGTGTAAATGTGGCACTTAGCAACATGGTTTAGTGATGGACTTGGTAGTGTTAGGTTACTGGTTGGACTCAATGATTTTAAATTATTCTATGATTCTATGATTCCACTGTCACTGATGACATGATTTCATTGTGCATACAATCTTGGTAATTCTGCAATACTGCTTGTCTGCTGGAGTAATGGAATACTTCTGAAACACAACTAAAATAAAAATTACCTAACTGAAGAAAAAGATTTTGATAGAGAATTGCATGTTTAAAGCAAAATCAGAAAAGGTAAATTCAATCAGTAATTTCAATGACATCAGATTTTATCCATGCAGTTTAGAAAAACCCAATTAAATAGTTTTCTACATTAATTCTGGAAGTTTTGAGAGTAAAAGTTCTTTCAGGAATAAAAAGCTCAATTTTTTTCTTTTTTGTTTGTTTTTTAATGAAGGGTTTATTTTTTACCAACCTCATGAAGACGGATATCTGTAATATTATGACACCTTTGGCAGTGGATGAAATCTGAATATTACATATCATTTCAGTGAAAAAGAATAGAGTTAATTTAAACTTGTATTCCTGTTGTTATATTTGAATGTATTTTTTTAATACAGGTGAATTTTCTAATGTAAATATGAATTAATGATTTCAAACATACAACTAAAAAAAAAGAAAATGCACCATTATTTCAGATTTTCTTTCCAAGGACATTGTTTTATCCTAGAACAATCGAAGGAATTAAGGAAGTCTTTACCTGCATTGCATGTGTTTGTGCAGAGTTTACCAACAGTGCACCCCAATAAACAGATGCATAAATGTAACCAGTCCAAAACTAGTCATAATGGCATAAGCAAGTTGATAAGAACTGACCTTTCTGGTCCTTATATTACTTTTTCTCTATTCCATGCTGACTGATTTCCCTTTGTGGGTATACAGTTTGGGTCTTAAATGAGTCCTGTCCTTCAAAGTGCAGAGACTTACGTACATGCCATTCCAAGCCCTATAAGCATTTGTTCATATAGGAACTTGTAATACATGCAACTTATTTTCCCCAAGTTTTGGTATGAAGGGCAGGCAATTATGCTCAGAAAAAAAATATAATGATAAACACTTTTGCAAATATGAATTTGCAAAATTTGGAGTCTGAATACAACTGAGACAATGATTTCTTCAGAACAGCAATGAATATATGAAATGTTATTTTTTTCATTGATGTCCTGAATATTTCCCCTTAAATTATTGATTTGAATCCAGTCCAGGTCAGTAGAAAGTTGTTAAACCAAAAGTTTTTGTTGTCTATCTAATGCCTGGTCTCTGAATAGAACTTATGAGCTCCATCCCTTTCCTGTGGGGTGGTTCATACTGTACAAAATCATACTGTCATCTGACACAAATCAGGGCCCTAATTGGTGGCCTAAGCAAAGGATCCAGAACAGATCTATCTTCCAGAGAAAGTCTCTAAAATCCAAAAGAAAGACAAACTTTTACATGTATTTATTGCATATGCAGTCAAGGGGGTAGGCAGTTAAGTTAAATAAATAGGAAAAAAGTAAGAGAACTACCTACAATCATTTTTTTCACTATGGTTACACAGTAATTGATTTATTAAAATATCTACATTTTATCCCTTCCTGCTTCCAAGATTTTCTGTTTTAAATATTTTATCCTTAGTGTTTGTAAATCCATTAGCAAGACCTGATGGAGCACNTTTAACACATATTTTAAAAATGTTTTAAAATAAAATGCTGTGGTTTATATTGGATTCAAGACTCCCATAAAACTTCATTAATGCTGACAGAATTTTTTTACCTTAATGTTGTCAGCATTCATTAATATTTTATCTAAGTAGCAAACACTATTTTTGCTTAAAAGAAAAATTACTAGGTTGCGTTTTCTCCTACATATTCACCTACAAATCCTAAGACAGGAACATTTTGAATAAATAACCCAATAGGTACAATTCATCATTTTATTGTGGAAAAAAAATCAGAATTGCAATGTTCACCTAGGGGTAATTGGGTTATTCGACTTACTGCAAAATACGGAGCAAAGCTCTACAGTACCATCAAATGCTAAGACTCAACTAAAATACATTTGCAAAGGAGAAAGAAAAAGAGAAATGTTGTGTTAGTTGGTTGGTTTTGTTTTCTTTTTCAAATAGTGATTAGACTGGAAAATTAGCCACCTTGGGATTTTTTCAGCCAGTGGTAACAGATGGCTAAGTTAGTGATGAACCACTGAAGGGACGGATAAGTTCATTAGGGAGACTGACTGAAAGCATGTATCCTCAAATTGGCAGAATGCCTAATAAAAGCAATGACCCATCACTTATACTAAGTCTTTAAAATATTAAGGTGATAAATATGATCAGGGAAGGGAGAGGGGGAAATTTCGACATGGTTTTTTTTTTCAGAAAGTTTTAAGGTAGAAACAATTTCTCTATTCTTGATCATGTTTCTTTCTGGCATAGCTTCTTTTCCTACTCCTGTCTTTTAAAAGTTTACTATATCTGCACAAAAAAGTGAGTTTTATTTCATTAGTCATAGTTTTTAGAAAAATAACAACCAAATAAAACCTCCTCTTTTGAAAACCAAACTTTTGTTTTTGTGGTTATAATATAAGCTTAGTTTAATCATCTAAAAGGAAGGAGACTGGCATTGTTTTCATTATCGATTTTGGTGGAACATTTGAAAAAAATGTTTTTCTGAGGAAAATTTCTTGAACTTTAAGTTAAAGTTCTAAATGTAGATGAAGGAGGTTAATATTCTGTTGTAGACTAAATGAGGTCTTAGACAACAAGATTTCTAATTTATGAACTATATACTCTTTCTCTGGTACTGAATAATTCCATCATTACTCACACTTGCTACTTTCTACAGCCACTAGTTTCCTTTCACAAAAAAAAAATAAGAATTCACATGAAAGTGGTAGAGATTAGTATTTTTAAAACAGGAATATTTCTTTCACCTAGAAAATTTATAAATGTAGAGGGAAATATGGCCAAACCTTTGATGAATGAAAATTCTCATTACCCAGTTTGCATCTTGTTTTTGTTTTTTGGGTAACACCTTTGCAAATGATTGTTTATATATAGTCTAAAATGGTCAAATAGCAGCAGTAATAGTATGCAGTTCAATTTTGCACCTGTCATTATCTTCATTGTAGGCGAAGCTCATTCTCTGACAGTGGCTTTCTACCTCCTGCACAGTACTATACACATAACAAAAGCTACTAGAACTAAAGAAAAAAAGAGATATAACTTGATAAAATGCTTTAGGTTTTTCCTTTAATTTTTGTTATTTCCCACAACACCATGTAGATATTTAGATGCAGAACTTTCCCTCTTAGAACATGTCTGTATGATATAACACAACCCATGTATTATCCTGCCCATACAACTCAGACACCGAATCAACAGACACATTCTGCCTAGCATTTGTCCTACAGAAAAATATTCTTTTAGAAAGGCTAATTAACTTAAGTACCACTCTAATATAGCTATATTTCTCTGTTATTTGAGATGGCTAGTAAGTTCTGTGTAAAGACACCACTTACGCCATGCACAGGTGTTCACACACACACTGTCTATGCCTGATTTAAACTCACTGGCTCTACAAAGCAAAGTAGTAATTACTTCCTTGGATCAATATGGTTGCTACATCTTGAACACAGGTAAAAGAGCATTTCTGGAAGTTCAATATTATCTCTTTTGAACAGAGTTTGTTGCATAAATGCAGTAAAGTTCTATATCTCCCAGATCTCTTCTTCTTTTCAGTCTAGCAGTGGGTACTTGGTAGTGTGCTTTATTTTCTCCTAGGGTTTGTTACAATTTGATATTCTGCTACCACTACCTGTGTATGGGTATGCTATGCTAGCACGTATGAATATTATGATGCTAGTAAGCAGAGATGACATTGAAGTAATTTTTTTCCAAGTATCACTTTTCCTATATCTTTCTACAGAAATATCTATCTGCCTATGTTGGTACAAAACACCCAGAATAAAAAAATAGCTTTCAGATATGGAAAATTTATGCCTCAAATAAATGTCTTCTTAATATAAGTTGTTTGATGCAGCTTGATTTTAGACACAGAAATTCTTTAGTCTTTCTATTCGGTAAATAACAAAAAAGTCTGAAAACATTCTCAGAAGGTGTTCTTGCAGGAAGATGCTCACTGGAGCCTGTTGGCATTTGTTTTTTATCTTTTACCCAAACCCTCCTTTAACTCTACTAATAGTCATACAAATAACTATGCTGAATAGAAACACCCAGGACAAGTACTTATACAAATCATAATTGTTAATTGCTGTCAGCTACTAATGCCTATGCAGACAGACATGTTCTGTTTCAGAACTCAGTAATTTCAGGAATTGGCATTAGAAAAGAAATAGTTCATACCTACTCTAACACTTAATGTCACATCATATTTTCCATAATAGTGTTAAAAATACATTCCCTTTGGTTATTTGTTGGTATAATCAGTGTATTTGGCTTATGTGGCAAAGTTTTGGTAGTAGGGGGGCTGTAGAAGTGGCTTCTGTGAGAAGACATCAAGAGGCTACTCCCATGTCAGACAGAGCTGGCTCCAGATGGCTCCAAGACAGACCTGCTGCTGGCCAAAGCTGAGCCCATCAGCAACATTTGTAGTGCCTCTGTGATGATAACATTTAAGAAAGGATAATATATGCTGCACAACAGCAGCTGGGAGAGAGGAGCTGGAAGATGCGAGAGAAACAGACAGAAAGGTCAGTGAAAAAGTAGGGGGAGGAGGTGCTCCAGGTACTGAAGTAGATTACCTGCAGCTCATGATGAAGACCATGGTGATGCATGTTGTCTACCTGCAGCCCATGAAGGTCCATGGCGGAGCATATATTCATGTGCAGCCCATAGATGCGCCCTGAAGAAATCTGCAGCCTGTGGAGGGTCCATGCTGGAACAGACTCCTGTGAGGAACTGCAGCCCTGTGGAGAGAAACACATGCAGGACTAGGTTTTCTGGAAGCATCTGTGACCCTGTGGGGAATGCATGCTGGAGCAGTCCATTCCTGAAAGACTACACTCTGTGGAAAGGACCCACACTGGAGCATTTCATGAAGTATAGCCCATGGGAAGGACCCATGACGTTTGTGAAGGATTATCTCCCATGGGAGAGTCACTTTGCTGGAGCAGAGGAAGAATGTGAGGAGGAAGAAACACCAGACGAAGTGTTATGGACCAGCCTCAATAATCATTGCCCATCCCCCTGCACCTCTTGGGGAGCGGAAGTAGAGTGTTGCGAGTGAAGTTGAGCCTGGGAAGAAGACAAGGGTGGGGAGAAGCTGTATTTAGATTTCTTCTTATTTCTCATTGTACTACTGCGTTTAATTGGAAATAAATTAAATTAATTTTCCTGAGTCAAGTCTGTTTTGCACATGACGGTAATTGTAAGTGATCTTCCTGTCCTTATCTCAACCCATGAGCTTTTATTCATATTTTCTTCCTCTGTCCTGTTGAGGAGGAAGAATGATAGAGTGGTTTAGTGGACAGGTCACCCACACACGACCACCCACCAAAATTAGTTACAAGAACATTTTTTTCGGGTTGTTTTACAGCAGAATGGTACCAAAATATGATCTTTATATTAGTCTTTCAGTATTATCTCACTTGCAGAATACAAGAAAAAGTATTTCCAGCAAGAAAATCCTCTAGGAAGATGTATCAGGCACAACCAGCAAGGTTTGAGTAGCATGGGTCTGCCAGGGTGCCCTGTATGGAAGGTGGCCATGTCCTGCCCTGTGCCAGGAACAGCTGGTTCCAGCTAGAGCTGACACTGATGCAAACAGCCCATTGCACCCCAAAACTGCTTCAGCTGGGGGAACACACAGCACCTCTGCTCAGGCAGTGAGGAGATAGCAGCAGCCACTTTACAAGGAGAAACAGGGGAGATGCAGGGAAAACACAGAGGGACACACAAGGAGCAACAGAAGAACAAGATACATGGTGGAAACATAGAGGAAATATGAAGAGATATATTTGGAGGCACAATGGGGAGTCACCCATGGGGAGGGAGACACATGGAGAGAGATATTGTTGGGGATATGACTGGAGGATTTTGGAAGCAGATCCTCTATACCAAAAAAGGCGTGTCTCTGAGGCACTGCCACCATGGGGGACCCAAGCTGGGACAGGGACATCCCTCATGGACTGCAGCCTACGGACGACCTGTGCTGGTACAGAGGGAAATGGGAAAGAAGCCAGGAACAGTAGCATAAGAAGCAAGGAGTGGCAGAAATATTCTGTTATGCACTGACATAAACCTTCTGCACTCCTGTCACCTCACCAAAGGAATTACCTTGGCTGAACGTAATGCACAGTCAAAACAAGCTGAACTGAAACTAGGAAGGGGGTAGAAGAGTTGTTTGGCTTAAGTTGAGCCTGAGAAAGGGTAAGGAAAGATACTTCATTAAATTTGTGTTCTATTATGTGCGTTTTGTTTTTTCTCAATACCTAAATTAGTGATAAGTTTGCTTTTAGTTGTAATAAATTAAAATTCTTGAATCAAATCTGTTTTGCCTGCAACAGCATAAAATCAGTACACAATCAATAATTTTTAAAAGAACCTACAATATATAAGGGAGCTCTCTGTGTAACAGCTCCAATGTTGATCCAGTCTTACCACTTGGTATCTTATATTTTTTTTAAGTTTAGGGCAGGCTATATTGCTACAGGCTAAAAAGACATATAAAACCACATAGTTTTCCTACCTATTCATTAACTATTTTCTTTGCAGTTGGAGAATACTTGGCTTTCTATTTGTGCCAGACATCCTGTCAATCTGGGATCACTGGTTTAGTGGCATATAGAAGGGTGGAAAGTGTAAGTACATGGCAGTTCTAATTCAGACAGCAAAAAACTGTTAAAAATCTTTTTTGTCTATTTTTAAAAGCCTGATACTCTGCTTTTCTGATTCAGATACCTACTATTTCTAGTGCTGGAATGCTGAAGTGAAGTAGTTTGTCCCATGCAACACAGATAGTGACACTTATTTAAGTTCTCTATTAAACAAGAAACATCTTAAGACAGGCTCTTTCAACATGAAATACAGGTAAAAGAGAATTACTCAGTTGTGAACAAAAATATAAGGATGGTCACTTTGCAATAACAAGCACAAAAAGAGCTCATGTTACTGCTTTAAGTCATTGTCAGTAAAAATACTGAAGTTTAAAGAGACAAATATTCATGTACTTTCCTGCAACTAGATTTTTTTCACAGCAACAGTTACCAATATTGAAAGTAAAAAAATGAAATATGCTGGGAAAAAGACATCATAAATATAATGGAATGAGTTTTTTGAAACTTCATCAAAAAAGGACATTCATTTTTCATATGATTTAAAAAATAACTATGGAATAACACTTAATGGTCTTTTTTGCTGGGTGGTTAATTGGTTTTGTCCAGTAGGGCAACAAAGTGTACTGAGAAAAAAGATGAATTTGGGTTGAAAAATTGAATAAGTCTTTGAAAATCTTAAATATATGAGAAACAAATTGATTTACTGGCTTCTTTCAAGGATCAAAGTCAAGCAGAAGAAAAAACTTAATAGAAAGTAAGAGGACACTAGAAGCAATGTGGAACAAGGTTGCTTTAAAAAAAAAAAATAAAGACATCTGGTCTTTTAGCTCATTCCTTCATGGCTTCTGTGCATCTCTGTATGTTCTGCAGCAGAGAGTATAGGAGATTGACCTAGACCCTTACAAGCTGAATTTGAACTTGCTTAGCATGAACTTAGTATTTCTTTTCCATATAGATTTGCAATGTATTTGCATTTCTGTATACGATAATTTCCTGCCTGCTGCCTGCTGCCTGCCTGCTGCAGACCTGAGGTATGAAGCTCTTTAACGTGAATATCTCGCAGTTCTGCACATCACCGGGGACACTATTGCAGCTAGCTACTCTGGTTCACCATTCTTTCTGTTTAATTGTCATAATTATCCCAGGAAGTTCCAGATAGAACTAAACTTTTAGACAAGGTCTTGTAAAATAACCTGTAGGGACTGGAACAAATTGAAGCAAGTGTGATAACTGTCATTAATGTGGCTGCACTAAGTGTTGGGTTTTTTTTCCCTCAGTTAAGAAATATGTATTTATTAACAGTCACAAGCATAGGAAATCTGACTAACTTTATTTTGAATAAAACTGTATTTTTTTTAAGGAATAATGGGAACCTTCTATTCTAACACTTGCTGGCATTTGTACAGGACCAGAGTTTTCTTTGGATCAGGTAGATAACTTGACAGGAAGACCCTCTGCTTGCACTGGTGCCTTACTTCAGAATACGCTATTGATCTTTCATTTCTCCTATGCTGCTATTTGCATAATTATTCTTTATCACTGAAGACAATTTACATCCCTGTTACTTGTGTTTGTTCCAGTATTTAGATTCTTGTGTATTATCTGATACCACATAATTTTAGTTTCATTGTGATTTTCATGTAACCGGTACCAAGATGAACATTTAGAAACCTGTATAGATATCCAGGATTAATTTTAAATCATCCACAGAAAGACGGGTGTGGGGTCAAAATGAGCCATCATACTGAGCACAGGATCCATACAGAGCTAGCCTAAAGCACAGGCATGAGCCTTCCCAGGTAAACACAAAATGTTAACAGGAGAGATCTTTACCTACTCTAGATCTCTAGTCTGTAGAGGTTAGACTTTTTTTCTACTGTTATTTTTATCTCCTTTGAAAACCTTTTAAATGTGACTGAATAGACAGTGTCCTTTTTTGTATAACCCAAAGTTGTGACCACAGCATCTGGCCTTGAGTGACTGAGCTTCTGTCAACCTTGAGGGAACCTTAATCAGGCAGCAATACCTTTGGGTAGGTATAGCCCAGTTTATTTCCTGCTGTGAATCTGTGCTACCATTCAGAGAAGAATTGAAAATCAACTTGTCTTCATCACTGTGCAAAAGAGCTAGGCATCCTTTTGCTTTCCCTTTCTGCCACAAGGACTTACCTTCCCTTCTCTAAAAAGAATGCTTTGAAAATGTCCTCTTATGATTATAAAACACAGAGAAAGTGGCAGGAGCTTGGTGTAGAGTCCAGTTCTGTCTGTGTATCAGATTATGAGAATGGATCCATCTGGAAATGACCATTAGGCCATGAGAATAACCATCCAAATGGAAGGTCTGAAGGTTTGGCAGTGTCTGCCTTTCCATCTCAGGGAGTCTTGGGCAGGAAATAAAAGCTTAGGCATTAGGGACATGTAAGATCAATATAATCTGCCCCAGGTTTAGGTGGTTCATGCAAAGGAATATTTAGGACAATATTTTGGGGCATAGATACCTAAAAATTACTAGTTTAATTACCTCTCTCTCCCATTTGAAATCGTGCTGAAAAGTACAAAATACAATTGAACTGAAAGCTCGATTTTCATTGTTACTTCTTTTCTCTGGATCTAAAAGATTCTATTTCATTTTCTGCTCAATTTACCTCCTACTTATAGACTTATTTCTGAAGATTTTCCCATTGACTAACTCCCATTTTTACTCAATGAGAGCTGTGTGCATGTCACTTAAGAATGAGATAAAAACAATTCTACTTTTACAGTATAGGATATCTATTTTTTGAGTCATAATTTTATTTTATTTTTACATATGTGTGTCTTGCATTTGACCTCTAAACCTGCAAGACAGATTAGATGTGGAAAGAGAAGAATCAAGTAGTATATTTGGAGATATATATATAAAAGATATTGAATTATATTACTATTGCAGCAGTAAATGTTGTAAAATTTTCAGCAATTATAACAAGTACTTAAACTTTTCAAGCAAATCATTCAAATTAATCTGCTTTCTGTATAATTATTCATCTGCGTGGTTTAAGCACCATTTAGTAATCTTTCATGACCCTTTGTTTCTGAGTAGTGAATCTGAAACAATTCAATATGGTTCAGGAAATTCACTGGAGACTTGAGGATATTATAATACAGTTGAATTAGGTATCTTTCTACTAGGTGTATACTTAATGAAGAAATTACACCTTTTTGGTTTGATTAGTGAGAAAATTAATGAGTTATTTACTGGTTTTCTGACAAAAAAATTATATGTATGTCAGAAAGAAAGTTAATGTTTTAATTCCATCTTTTGTTTCCATCTGCTTTTCCTCAATGTGCAACAGATCTGTCTTTCAGTGCAAGATATAGGTCAACTACTAACAAAGAGGAAATATGATTTCATATTACCCACAATATATTTCTTATTAGTAACAGTGCCAAAAAATGTGTCACAGAAACCAGACAGTTTGTTTTGATCATTTTGCTTCAAAATTATACAGAACATCACTTATTTTTATTAAGATATACAGATACTAGCATATCAATCTACTCCAGGCTATCAGAAACAGTAACCATACTATTAGAAATGAAACAAAGATTCTTTTATTTCTAAATGTTACTTGGTTCATCATAATAACCAAAATTGTGGGTATTAGTCTACAAGGTGTTCTTCTTTGTTTTGCTTTGTGTAATCAAAAGAAACATTGAATGAAGAAAATAATCCTTCAGTAGCAATTCAGACCAGACAAAAGTTTGGAGGCCCAATAGCTGGAAAAATGATATTATTCATGACTATATAGATGTGTATATAGAAGTATATATACGTGTGTGTGTGCGTATATAAACCTTTTCCTTTCTCAGAAATATTATACTATTTTTTCATTTTTTTCTCATTTCATATCAACTTTCTCTTGTCATAAATACTTTAGAATAGAAGGATTTTAACCTTAAGCTTAATTTGTTTGCAACATTGTTTATTCTACATTACTCTTTGGAAATAATTATTGATAATGACCCTGTGTATTACAAAACAAAATAAAAAGCATCTGAGGCCACAAAAACAGGCTAAAATAAAATTTTGTTTATCATATGAGCAGATTTTTTATCATTTGGTTTAGATTAATTGAAGAATATACTAATGAGAAAAACACAATGTTCAGTATATTTATGGAATTCATCTGTAGACAGATCAATGATAATCCTATTATTCAACATGGCAAGAGTAGTATCTTAGTCTGATTCTTTGTATTGGCAGCTACAACTATACCTTTATGTGAAAAGTGATACTGTTATCTTTCTTTTAAAGACAGAAAGCTGAAAAACAAATGGTAATATTCACCTGTCCAATAACAAAATCTGTGCTTTAGACTGGATAGGCAGCGGCGTGAAGTAGACAGTTCCGTAACAGAAGTGTCTACAAAGGAAAACAAGAAAAAGCTGCAAACCCCCCCAATGTCTCAGCACTTGGACCTGTGGCATTAATTTTAATTTATTCTTAGAGTGCAAGTATAAAACATATTTTTAGTTGTTGCGAGGATCCTTTAAGACTTATGCATGCAATGTTATTTTCTCCTGGGCAACTATGAAAAATTCTGTCAAATCCTGGCTTTGCAGCTTGCATCAAATTTTAAAGTGTGGATTTTTCTTGAATGTTATCTGCATCTTGATTTCACTTAGCAGTATCAAGGGCATTTTATAGGAATTTTATACATAAAGAATATTATACAGCAATGCATATTCAAGTTATGCTGTCAAATGACAGGTTAATAGCTTCAAAATTATTTCTTAGAAATACTAATAAAAATACTAACTTTGCAAGGAGCAATTTGAGATTGAGATGTTCTGCAGATGATTTGTTGTTGCTATTTCCACCACAGTATAGGAAGATGTGTCAGTCTCCTACTGTTAGCATGTATTTCCACTTCAGTAATGTTGTGGAAAAAAAGAAAAGTATTTTTTCCTACAAACTGTTTACAGCAGTTCATGGATGTGAATAATATGAAATAGATTGAGACCTTATTCAGTGGCTCTAAATCCAAAGAACATCAAATGCTTGCACAAGAACAAGATAAGACTTTGCAAGGTGTATGAAGATGTGTTCGTGAGTGCCCTAAGTAGGCAATGGACGAATATTTTTGTTTACGAGCTATGCTCTTATTGAGAGTGCAATTATTGTCAGAAATTGATAGTCTCCAATTTATTTGTAGCAGATATAAGGAACGCATATTTTAAAGTTGGATATATGTTTGTCAAAATATGATACCATGATGTAAAAGTAAATCATATATGGTAAAACATGACACACTTCTGAAAAAAACCCAGATAAAAAGAGATTTGTATTCCAGTTCTATGTAGTTGTACCATGTCTCTCCCAGTTCAGTACTCTGAAATCACCATTGAAGATCAGTTTAAAGATACTGTCTTTTATCTTTCAGAAATAACAGATTCTGTTCTATTCCTCCTCTGCAAGGGTGAAATTAATTTTTAGATTAGAACAATTTTTTTTTATATTCCATGTTAATAGAACATATATTGAGTGTTTCCTTTAAAGTAAAAATGTAATGTAAAATGTAATGTAAAAATCTAGTGTTTTGCAAAACTTTGAGATGCCAATTTATTTATTACATATTCTAATATTTTATTGTATTCAAGTCAAAGTTTTTATTATCCATCCTCGCAGTTCAAAATATCATGAAGACTATAGAATCCTCAAAAAAAAAATCCTGAAAATGTTTTCCATTGAGAACACATTGAAATTATGATCTTGCTTTGGATTTCCTTTGCTGTTAATGAGTAGCACTGATACTCAGTAAAGGCCATTGTTCTTCACTTAAATATAAAGACCAAAGGGGACTACTTCAGTGCACAAGTAGTGAATGTCCTTGGAGGATGAGATGAAAGACCATGTTTCTGTAATTTAATAGCTGAGATAATGTTAATACCAATTAAACATCTGTTCACTGTAGAAATCAGGCAATTTATAACACAGCAATTTTCAGTGCCTACTGCCATCTACTCCCTGACAGAGAACTGAGTACTTGCATTTTTGGATTTTAAGGCCATCATCTGGTGTGGACGTTGGAAATTTATCTGGCTTTTTAATGCCATCCAAATTCTCTTATATTGAACAGTACAGGTAGCTGACATGATGTATCTGAACCAGTGCAAATGGCACTTCATCACATGTGTTGGCCCAGCAGTGCAATGCTTCTGGGACTCTATAGGAAGGGATTTTCTTCCAGTTCCACAACCCTCACCAGTCAGGCATGTTTTCCTGTTTGAAGTGAGGGGTTTAAGGATGTCATTGGAAAGTTTATTACTTTTGACTGAAACACAGAAACAGCTACAGAATCTGTCAGTTCCCTTCGCCCTTTGAGTTCTTTGGGGAGGACACTTGGAGGGCTCTAGCTTCTACCTCTGAATCTTCACATACTGTGTCACTGTAGATGATGCTTCACACAATTCATGTGTCTTTACTGCACTGATTTTCTAATTCTGTACCAGTCAATGATGCTACTACATCTGCATCTTTTGCCTCTGTGATTAATCATTCTCACTGTTTAAATGTTCTCATTGTTGCAAACTTAAATGTGTCCAGCTGCAGCTTCCAGCATTTTGCTTAGATTGTTTTCCTCTGTTAGACAGCACATTTCCCCTCATACACTGTAATCAAGGTGTCTCAGAAATTTTTTGAACTTAACTGAGTTCCTTCAGAATCCATTACAAAAACAGCAACAAAAAATACTTAAATGGAAGACAGAAAAACTTCTTAATAGTTCTTCAGTGTATGTGTATACCAGTATGACTAGACACATATAAGGGCAGACAGAATTCATTTTGTCAGTCTCACAAATAGATCTGCTTCTGAAGCCAACAAAAGAGAAAAATTAATAGCTTCTGGAAATAATCAGAACTGGAAATGAAGAATATGTTGAATTTCTCTGTAACCACCCAAGCTAAATAAGAAAAGACAATGTATGTCATTCACCTTTACTGTTCTCAGACACAGGGAAAATACCCCTAACCGAGCTTTGAAGAAAATGAAATGTACGTATTACAGACTTCAGGAAAGAAAAGATTTGCTTCTGTTTTAACATCTGCAGCTAGAAAAGTGATTCCAGAGAAAATAGGACAATTTCACTACATTACCTACATTCTCTGTCATGCTCTGTGTAATTAAGGACAACACTTTGCGAGGAACATGTGCCATTTAAAACATGTACAGTGTTCTTTTTGTTACTGTATAATTACTTATAGTAAAGATTATCCAAGTAGATCAAAGTTCATTGTTAAGTGTACTAGAAATAATTTATTTTATTGAGAATAAGAACCCTGCTCCCCCTCCCGGCCCCACCAAGAAAGGAAACATCAGTGCCATATGCAGGAAGAACACTACTATCTGTCATATGAGGACAGTGCCATTAATATTTACTTTCTATCATAGAATTACAGCATGGTTGCAGTTCGTAAGGACCTTTGGAGATCATCTGTTCCAATGCCCCTTCTCATGCAGGACCATTAGAGCAAGCTGCTCAGGACCAAGTCCAGATGGCTTTTGAGTATTTCCGTGGATGGAGACTCCATAACCTCTCTGGACAATACGTTCCTGTGCTCAGTTTCTTGACTTGTTATTCTTTATTACATACATATTATCATTTTATTTTTAAAAAAATATTTTTCTGAAGTATTTTTTTTCATTTGTTTGAAGATGAAAAGTAAAAAGATGAATTAGAAGAGGTATATCATGTAAAATTAAGAAGTTCAAGGTAATAATCAGAATTTTTTTTATTTTTGTTCTGGGTTGCTTTTTTTTCTTTTTTAATATCCATTCTGAAAGTGGTATTTCTCTTTCCTATGGTCCACAGTATGAAAGTTATCTAATAATAAAAACGAATGAGTACATACATATCTGCATTTTAAGAGAAAGAAAGATGAGCTGGGTATGCCTATGTAGTGAAGCTGCTTGGTGTCACATCAGTGCTTTAGAAGTACTGCAAAACTCTTTAACCTGCTGTTTAAGTCAGATTTCTATCTATCTGCTTTGTACTTGACAATGTGAAGGCAAATTTGACAGGCAGGATGATATGGACCATATATTTTTACAAGTTGTAATTCTGGAAAGAACATATTAGGCAAAATACATTATGGGTCACTAAAAAGACAAGAAAATAAATTCACATATGTAGATTAGGAATCTGCAAAGGATTAGAAAAATGTTCATAGTTTTGTTTTAAAACGAAAATGGAACTCACCCAATCAAATGACAGGAAGTCTGCTCAGCTTGATTTATACAATAGTACATTTACCTTAGGTTACATATTCAGCATCTCTAATTTATCCTGTACCTTTCTCAGTAGCAATATAGGAGGTGAAATTTAATTTCACATGCGAGTGACATTATCGTAAAAAAATGTCAATAAATGTAATGTTTTCTTGATTTCCATATAGACCACTATTTTTGATTGGCTCCCATGCTCAGAATTCACAAGTTGTTTGCTGAAACAAGGCCTACAGAGAGGAAAGAAAAAATAGAGGCCAAAAGGAAAAGTAGAGATTCATTTTGAAAATCATTGTTTCCATACATTCTATCACGCTTTACAAGTCTTCACATATTATTAAGTCTTGTCCTCAGCAATCTTTGTATTTACACTGTATTTTTCTTTTACACTGTGTCTTTTTTCTGAGTTCAAAAATAATTTATCGAAAAAATATATGATAGTTGCTTTGGGAATAAACATTTTATTATTAGGTTTTTTATAGTATCAGGAGTGTTAACGGATATCATATCTGCAAAGTACAGAAAGAGTTCAGAAGCTTTATAAATTCTTTGAAAGAACACTAACAGGCTCTCTTAATCTGAATGGAGAGAGGGAAATAAAAGATGAATGGAAAAATAAGGTGTTATCTGGGTTTTACATTTAAACATTTAAATATATTGAGACTGTAAACTAAATCCAGCTAGGATTTAGGATTTTAAAACCCTAAATCAAAGTGCTTAGCTTTTGATTGCTCAGATCTCAGATATTGTGGCTAGGTAAACCCTTCAGAGTGGGTTCAACACTATCCAGTAAATTAGGTGTAGGTCCAATTTCAGCCAATCAGTAAGCATCTACAAACACTTCCCAATAGCTGGCTAAAGCTCACTGTTTCCTATTCCAATACAAAACTGACTTCTTAAAAACTAGAACCTCTTTTATATAATTCCTCACAGAAGGTGAGAAACCTGTATTCACTGCCTGTCCTTGACTCAGGAGATTCCAGTCCACATATCCTGCCATGCTGGAATGTGTTGTCAGCCCAGATGGATTTTCTCCTGGGCTTCAGGTATCTACTTGGTAGAGGCTCATAGGATAAAGCCCTGGAGGGAAGAGAGGCCTAAGAAAGCTGGTTAATAATCAAGGATCACCTCCTCCAGGCTCAAAACCAATGTATCCCACTAAAGAGGAAGTCAGGCAAAAACACCAGGAGGCTTGCATGGGTGAGTAAGAATACTAACAAACAGAGAAGGACTGGTTGGAGATGTGAAGGTTGGGGGCAGCCTTGGCTGCAGTGACCATGAGATGGTGGAGTTCAGGATCCAGCGTGGAAGAAGCAGGGCTACAAGTCAGATTAGAACCCTGGACTTCAAGAAAGCTAACTTTGCCCTCTTCAAAGACCTACT
>VZSC01002527.1:228148-293466 GCA_013398225.1 Steatornis caripensis
ACAGGCTGCCCAGAGAGGTTGTGGAGTCTCCTTCTCTGGAGATATTCAAAACCCGCCTGGATGCATTCCTGTGCAACCTACTGTAGGCTAACCTGCTTTAGCAGGGGGGTTGCACTAGATGATCTCTAGAGGTCCCTTCCAACCCCTACCATTCTGTGATTCTATGATTCTATGAGTTCCTGGATAAACTCAAACACAAAAAGGAAGCCTACAAAGGGTGGAAACAAGGACAGGTAGCCTGGGAGGAACACAGAGAAATTGTCCAAGCATGCAGGGATCAAGTTAGGAAAGCTAAAGCCCTCATAGAATTAAGTCTGGCCAGGGACATCAAGTGCAACAAGATACATCAGTGATAAAAGGAAGACTAGCAAGAATGTGGGACCTCTCTGAAAGGAAACAGGAGACCTGGTTACCTGAGATGTGGAGAAAGTTGAGGTACTCAATGAATTTCTTGCCTCAGTTTTCAGCAGCAAGTGCTCAGGCCACACTGCCCAAGTTGCAGAAGGCAAAGGCAGAGACTGGGAGAACAAAGAACAACCTATTGTAAGAGAAGATAAGGTTCGAGACCATTTAAGGAATTGAAGGTGCACAAGTCCATGGGACCTAATGAGATGGATTCACAGGTCCTGAGGGAATAGGTGGATGATGTTGCTAAGCCACTATCCATCATTTTTGAGAAGTCATGGCAGCCTGGTGAAGTTCCCACTGACTGGAAAAGAGGAAACATAACCTCCATTTTTAAAAAGAGAAAAAGGAAAGCCTGGGGAACTACAGGCCGGTGAGCCTCACTTCTGTGCCCAGCAAGATCATGGAGTACATCCTCCTGGAAACTATGCTAAGGCACATTGGAGAGACATGGGACTGGATGGATTGACCACTTGGTGGATAAGGAATTGGCTGGATGGTTGCACTCAAAGAGTTGTAATCAACGGCTCCAATGTCCAAGTGGAGACAAACGATAGGCCCGGTACCTCCAGGGTTGGTATTCAGACCAGCACTGCTTAACATCTTTGTCAGCGACATGAACAGTGGGATTGAGTGCAACCTCAGCAAGTTTGCCAAGCTGTGTGGTGTGCTTGAAACATTGGAGGAAAGGGAAGCCATCCAGAGGGAACTTGACAGGCTTGAGAGGTTGACTCGTGAGAACCACATGGAGTTCCACAAGGCCAAGTGCAAGGTCCTGTACATGGGTCGGGGCAATCCCAAGCACAGATACAGGCTGGACAGAGAATGGATTGAAAGCAGCCCTGAGAAGGACATTACATTGATGAGAAGCTCAACATGAGCCAGCAATTTGCGCTCGCAGCCCAGAAGGCCAATCATATCCTGGGCTACATCAAAAGAAACGTGACCAGCAGATCAAGGGAGGTGATTCTTCCTGTCTACTCCACTCTCATGAGACCCCACCTAGAGTACTGCGCTCAGGTCTAGGATCCTCAAGGACATGGACCTATTGGAGTGAGTCCAGAGGAGGGCCACAAAGATGATCAGGGGCTGGAGCACCTCTTTTATGAAGGCTGAGGGAGTTGGGGTTTTTCAGCCTGGAGAAGAGAAGGCTCTGGGGAGACCTTAGAGCAGCCTTCCAGTACCTGAAGGTGGCCTACAAGAGAGCTGGAGAGAGACTTTTTACAAGGACAGTCAGTGACAGAACAAGGGGTAATTGTTTAAAACTGAAAGAGGGTTGGTTTAGATTAGATATTAGGAAGAATTTCCACCTGAACATGAGGAGGAACTTCTTTACTGTGAGGGTAACAGAGCACTGGAACAGGCTGCCCAGAGAGGTTGTGGAGTCTCCTTCTCTGGAGATATTCAAAACCCGCCTGGATGCATTCCTGTGCAACCTACTGTAGGCTAACCTGCTTTAGCAGGGGGGTTGGACTAGATGATCTCTAGAGGTCCCTTCCAACCCCTACCATTCTATGATTCTATGATTCTATGATTCTAAGAAATTCTTCATGATGAGGGTGATGAGACACTGGCACAAGTTGCCCAGATAAGTTGTGGATGGCCCCTCCCTGGAAATGTTCAAGACCAGGTTGGATGGGGCTTTGAGTAACCTGGTGTAGTGAAAGGCATGCCTGTCCATGGCAGGGAACTGGAACTAGATGATCTTTAATGTCCCTTCCGACCCAAACCATTCTATGATTCTATAATTCTATGTTTTTTTGTGGAGAAACTCTCCACTTCACTTTCATAGTATCCAACACAGAAAGAGAAGAGACATATGTCGTAATCTGGGATGGACACAGCCATTTTGAGACTCCAGAAGTTTTATCCTTTTTCCAAAGTGTTTCATGCATTTTATCTTTTGAATGGATGCGATACTATTCCATTAAAGACTGGTGAGATCAATAGTATTATTATTGTTTCTTTCCCTGGCAATCTTGTTGGAAACAGTAAGTGGTTCTGACAGTTATGCAGGAAAGCCAGTCATGTTAATGCATTTCAGGAACACTGTAAAGGATCAGGTCACTCAGAAGCAGGCAAAGGGATATCTCCTCCCCAAGATCAATAAAGCTTACATAAGACATGGGCATTGAGATGTAGAAACTGAGGTGTTTACAGCAGCGAAGGTCTCTAAATCTAAGAAATTCTAATCTCTCTCTAACCAGAAAGATCCAGCAAATTTAGTTGCTTTGTTGAGGCAACTGCTAATCAAATGGTAGCGGACAGGCATTACTGCAAGTTTCAATGTCCTGAAACTTTTGGAGTTAATTTTCTTGAAACTGACTCTGACTATCCTGCTCCAAAATTACAAAGGAAATCTGATGAAGAATTGAGAATCAAATTTGCAGTGTTCATGTACCTGTCCAGTGTTTAATTCCTGGGCAAACGCTGCCTCAAGAGACAACGCGAAGTAGGAGACTGGAAATGGCAGAAATGGACGTAAAAACAGAGGACACTAGCTAGAACAAGAGTTGGAAGTTGAGAAATAAAATGCAAGTGATCATTGTGATTTTTTATGCAACAATTCACTTTTCAGATCTTAGCTGACCACTTCTGCAACAACTTTTAGGTCATTACATGCACAAGAAATCCTTCATAGCATAAATAAAAGAGAATCCCTAGCAAAAACATTTACTGTTTTAGGTATAAACTGTATCCCAACATGGGATGATAAACACCTCTTTCTGCTGTTCATGTTCTTTCTGAAAAGAGAAAATTTAGCCAGCTAGCTGTCTACACTCTGAAGTGTTAATTAAAATGTTCAGGTGTATATTCTTACAATTACAGAAAATCTCCAGATCAGTTCTGTAGAGATCAATGAGTCAAACGATTTAGTTTGGTTTTTTTTTTTCTGTTCCAAAGGCTTTCAAATTCAAAGGAAATCATACTCAGAACAGTATGATTCACTATGTAACAAAGACTCAGAAAGAGTCAGATTAAAACCACCTACAGAGAAATTTAAGAAAGTTAATTAATTAAGAAAATTAAGAAAGTAAGAGCATAGCACCCCATCAATTTTGGAATCTGAGACAGACAAAGGCTTTTTGAATATAATAACAAAAGTTATACGGTCAAGCTGACTGTAAACTATGCTCCTAATAAGACAACACAGTTGTTTGGTTGTTCAGCTGTGTTTTAAAAGAAAAAAATTTCTCTGGGTTATACTTACTTCATATTATAGGTGAAGAAGTTATGTAATGTAAGTCAGCATAGTCCAGATGCAGCCAGAAAATCAAATGTGATTCACGGACATTTCCATTCATCCAATTGCTTATACTGTAGAAGACAGAGTAGAACTGTTCAAGCAAGGAACAGCCTAAACAACTAATCTTCTTGTACTTGCTAGAAGTCCAAACTAAAAAATCAGACTGTTACTTGTGCTGTAGCTGGAAATTATTGAGACCTATGATAGTGATAGTCTTACTTTCACAGGGCAGGTCCTGCAGAAATTGCTTCTGGATAATGAGATACAGCCCAAAGTTCAAGTTACTAAATCCGAATCTGTTTCATACCTCTGCAGTTTCTAATGCTGGATCTTACTGACATAAAAATTTTCTGTGTTATGAACAAAATGTGGAAAACCATCTCTGCACCCCTTACAGGTTTTCTTCACTAAAGGATAGGTGTTATGTTTTAACCCCAATACGAAGGAAAACATCGCACAGCCACTTACTCGCTCGCCCGCAGTATGATTGGGAAAAGAATTAGAACGATAAAAGCGAGATATGAGTTTGAAATAATGACAGTTTGATAGCTACAGAAAAATCTGTGTACACAAGTAAGGTAAAACAAGGAATTCATTCAATATTTCCATCGGCAGGCAGATGTTTAGCCATCTCTATGGATGCAAGGCTCCATCACATATAATTGTTACTTGGGAAGACAAACATACCGTGACTCCTAAAGTTGCCCTTTCTTCCTTCTTTTCCCCAGCTTTTATTGCTGAGCATGATGTCATAAGGTCCGGGATATTCCTTTGGCCAGGTAGGGTCAGTTGTCAAAGCTGTGTCCCCTCCCAACTTCTTGTGCACCCCCAGCAAACTTGATGGTGGAGCAGCATGAGAAACAGAAAAGGGCTTGACACTGTGTTAACACTGTTCAGCAATAACTAAAATATCCCTGTATTATCAACACTTTTTTCATCAACAATTGAAAACATAGCATCATATGAGCTACTATGAAGAAAACTAGCTCTACCTCAACCAAACCCAGTACAATAGGCCATGGGACGCCAGCTTTGCTGAGGAAGAATGTTAAGTTGCTAACAGTAAATATTCAGGAAATGGAAGCCACTTAGTCTTTTATCTACTTGTCTGCAATGAAGATTTTTTATTGTAAGATATCTAGGAATAGTACTTTTTTAGGTAATTGTGCAATACTTAACAGAATAGATTTAGAATTTGAGTGGAGGTGCTAGGCTAATGCACATTTTAGCGAACACTGGCAATTGTCACCAACCAAAATCCCAGATATGGGAAGTGAATTTTCATGAGTTATCACCGAACAAGAATTTAATAGAAAAATCCCTTTCTAAAGAAAATTATTATTTTTACCTATCCACTGAAAACGTTATGAAACAGAACTCTAGTATGAACTGACACATTTCTCAAACAAATAAACAAAGAAGTAAAAACTCCTCAAAACCAGATATAAAGTTTGAACAACTACAGACACCTACAAGCAAGGTCTGCAAGTGTACTAGCAGCACTCAGTTAATACTGTAAAAAACCCCAACAAATGCTGGTAGTGAGTGGCTCTGCTAAAGGTCGTTGAGGCATCCATCTGCCTACCTGACAGGGAGTCATGAGAGGTATGCTGCCTACCAGGAGATAAGGTCCAGGACATTGCTGAGAGAGAGCCACAACTTGTCAAGAGCACAGACTACTATCCACTGTTACTGTTTTATGTAAGCATGAATGACACTGCAAGCCAAAATCTGGTCAGAATCAAGGAAAACTATGAAGACTTGGGGATGCAAGTGAAAAATATTAGTGTCCAAGCTATCTTTTTCCTCCATTGTACCAGCTGGAGGAAAACAGGAAGCCAGAAATAGATGAATAGTACAATATATGGCAATACTTATGCCATTGCAACCGACTGGGGAATAAGCAAGGCCAGCCAGGGCAATGAAAAAGGTTCCTTAGCTGCATCCCAAGATGAGAAGCAGAAGGCCAACTACCTCAGGGATGTGTATGATTACAGTGGATCCTCTTGCACCCCTCCAGGGAAACCTGTGTGCTTGAGTACCTCCCTGAAGTGCCTGAACACCAGTGCACACAGTATGGGGAATAAACAGGAAGAGCTAGATATCTGTGCACAGTTGAAGGGCCATGATCTCACTGCAATTACAGAAACATGGTGGGACAGCTTGCATGACTGGAATGCAGTCATGGATGGCTATGTACTTTTTAGGAAGGACAGGCCAGCAAGGCGTGGTGGTGGAGCTGCTCTTTATGTGAGAGAGCAACTTGAATGCATTGAACGCCACCTAGGGGTGGATGAAGAATGATTCAAGAGCGTATGGGTAAGAATTAGGGGGCAGGCCGATATGGGTGACACCATTGTGGGTGTTTCCTACAGGCCACCTGATCAGGATGAGGAAGTTGATGAGGCCGCCTACAGACAGTTGGAAGTTGCCTCACAGTCACAGGCCCTGGTTCTCATGGGGGACTTCAGCCACCCTAATTCCTGCTGGAAAGACAACACAGCTAGGCATGCACAGTTCAGGAGGTTTCTGCAGACAACTGATGACAACTTTTTAACACAAGTGGTGGAGGAGCCAACAAGAAGAGGAGTCCTGCTGGACCTGATACTAACGAACAAAGAAGGACTGATTTGGGATGTGAAAGTTGGGGACAGCCTTGGCTGCAGCGACCCTGAGATAGTGGAGTTCTGGATTCTGAGTGGAAGAAGCAGGGCAACAAGTAGGGTTACAACTCTGGACATCAGGAAAGCTAACTTTGCCCTCTTCAAAGACCTGCTTGGAGGAATCCCATGGGTTAGGACTCTAGAAGGCAGGGGGGTCCAAGAGAGCTGGTTAATATTCAAGTTCCTCTTCCTCTAACCTCAAGTTCGGTGCATCCCTATGAGTAAGAAGTCAAGTAAAGGAGGCAGGATACCTGCATGGGCGAGCAAGGAGCTTCTAGAAAAACTCAAAGCCACCAAGAAAGTTAACAGGATGTAGAAAAAGGGACTGACCACTTGGGAGAAATACAGGAATGTTGTTAGAGTATGCAGGAATGCAACGAGGAAGACTAAGACCCACTTGGAATTACATCGGGGAGAGATGTCAAGGACAACAGGAAGGGCTTTTACAGGTACATTGGTAGCAAAAGGAAGGCTAGGGAAAATATGGGCCCACTGCTGAATGAGATGGGTGCCCTGGTGGTGGACGATACAGAGAAGGAGGAATTACTAAATGTCTTCTTAACTTCAGTCTTTACTGCTAAGGCTGGCCCTCAGGAGTCTCAGACCCAGGAGGTAAGAGAGGAAGTCTGGAGAAAGGAAGACTTTCTCTTGGTTGAGAAGGATCAGGATAGAGATCATTTAGACAAATGGAACACCCACAAATCCATGGGCCCTGATGGGATGCACTCTCAAGTGCTGAGGGGGCTGGCAGATGCTATTGCTAAGCCAGTCGCCATAATCTTTGAAAGGTAATGGAGAACAGAAGAGGTGCCTGAGGACTGGAGCAAAGCCAATGTCATTCCAATCTTCATAAAGGTCAAGAAGACACTGGCAACTACAGGCCAGTCAGCCCCACCTCCATGCCTGGCAAGGTGATGGAACAGTTTAGCCTGAAAGTCATCTCTAAGCATGTAGAGGAAAAGAAGGTTATCAGGAGTANGCCACCTAGGGGTGGATGAAGAATGATTCAAGAGCGTATGGGTAAGAATTAGGGGGCAGGCCGATATGGGTGACNTCTTGGTTGAGAAGGATCAGGATAGAGATCATTTAGACAAATGGAACACCCACAAATCCATGGGCCCTGATGGGATGCACTCTCAAGTGCTGAGGGGGCTGGCAGATGCTATTGCTAAGCCAGTCGCCATAATCTTTGAAAGGTAATGGAGAACAGAAGAGGTGCCTGAGGACTGGAGCAAAGCCAATGTCATTCCAATCTTCATAAAGGTCAAGAAGACACTGGCAACTACAGGCCAGTCAGCCCCACCTCCATGCCTGGCAAGGTGATGGAACAGTTTAGCCTGAAAGTCATCTCTAAGCATGTAGAGGAAAAGAAGGTTATCAGGAGTAGTCAACATGGTTTCACCAAGGGGAAATCCTGCTTTACCAATCTGTTAGCCTTTTATGATGGTATGACTGGCTGGGTAGACGAGGGGAGAGCAGTGGATGTTGTCTACCTCAACTTCAGCAAGACTTTTACACTGTCTCCCACAGTATACATTAAGAAGAACTGTGGCCAGCAGGTTGAGGGAGGTGATCCTCCCCATTTAGTCTGTGTCCAGTTCTGGGCTCCCCAGTTCAAGAGAGACTGGGAACTACTGGAGAGAGTCCAGCGGAGAGCTATGAAGATGATTAGGGGACTAGAGCATCTCTCTTATGAGGAAAGGCTGAAACACCTGGGTTTGTTCAGCCTGAAGAAGAGAAGACTGAGAGGGGATCTCATCAATACTTATAAGTATCTAAAGGGCGAGTTTCAAGATGATGGGGCCAGACTCATTTCAGTGGTGCCCAGCAACAGGACAAGGGACAACGAGCACAAACTGGAGCACAGGAAGTTCTGCCTGAACATGAGGAAGAATTTCTTTGCTGTGAAGGTGACAGAGCACTAGAACATGCCGCCCAGAGAGATTGTGCAGTTTCCTTCTCCGGAGATATTCAAAACCCGCCTGGATGCATTCTTGTGCGACCTGCTCTAGGGGCATCTGCTTTATCATGGGCATTGGACTAGATGATCTCCGGAGGTCCCTTCCAACCCCCACCATTCTGTGATTCTGTCCTTCTGTATAAATACATGACAGATAACTGTGTATATTTTTTATGCTCATGTTCCACAACTATACCCCAGTTTCCTACCTCCAGATTATGATAGGAACCAAGCACACAGCTTTCTCCATTTTTGTCATCTTCACTGGACAGGAATCTTCAGCACCTCGAAGAGAAACTAGATCGAGAAGGCATGATCCTTTGTATTTCAGTATGCACCTTCCATATGACTTAAAACTAAACCAGGAGAGACTTCAGATTCAGTTTATAAGATAGATGCTTTAACTTCACTGTTGTAACTGAATGCTGGGTCTGCTGGAGTAAAACACTTTGTACAGTGAAATTACTGGTTTTAAGAGGTCAAAGGAGAATATTCCAGGTGACATGAACATTTCATAGGGTCAGTTATAGCCAATGCTGCTGTAAGATCCCAATCAAAATCAATTATGGTCAACAATAAGTAAAGTGAAAGATAGATTACTGTCAATTTTAGCCTTCACAGTTCCATCTTTGTGAAAGTTAACATCTAAATCACACTCTTTGAAACCTGTTATCAGTGGAATGAGCCTAGAATCAGAAAGGAATCGTACATTTCCAATTGTTCTTACTTTGATTAAAAAAAAAAAAAAACAGAAAATAAAGATATAAATGCAACAAATTACTTTTCCGTCAGCAGAGCTACTAAGCACAGTTTTCAAACTGGACATGTGTGTCCTGTAGGATATAAAGAAAATGCAATTAGTATATAGAGGCATTATTAGATGTCAATGTTAACTGATCCTACAAAGAGTTGCTAATGATCTGCTGTGTATACTGCAGTCGTAGGTCTAGGTGGACAACAATTTAAATTCAGTGGCAGTTGAACACTGTAAGTAAAATAAACCCTGTATCTCTAGATCTAGAAGTGAAGGCAAAAATGTTAGCTTTTTGATCATCAGTTGCTGTAAGCAGTACAATAAAATTCAAAGGAATAGGTTTAAACATTGCTGTGATGAGCAAAAAATCATAAGTAAATAAATCTTTCACATATATGTGATACAGAGTACCAAGAATCAGCTTTTGATATCCATGTTAAGTAATGAGGTGAAAGAGAATAGCTCTGGAATATTTTGCCATTTCATGCTGATACAGAATCCTTCGCATCACTGCAAGTCATCAGCACTCAGGACTCTGAGTGTCCTGCCAAAATTCAAGAGGATTTTGGGCCTATAGTAATATCAAGCATTGTATTATCACCCAAAATGATTGGAGTACTTTCAATTCTGTTTTGGTCCATAGTATTATATATCTCATGTATCTCTCTGTTATGACATCCTGAAAACTTTAGAAAGCCATTTTCATCTCAGTTTCTTCAAAATGAACATTTTACCTTTCAGTTTGAATGATGAATTTCTACAGAAATGTGCTTTAGCACATTTTCTTGCATTTGATTTTGATTTCTCTTGATCTTTGTAAGAGTGTATGCCAATATCATGGCTGGAATATAAAAACTGAGAGCAATTGTTTATTAGAGTCAGGAGCATAAGCACCGTTTATTATTCATCTTATCTGACACTTATCATAATAAGTCCCCATGATAATTTATAATTGCAGCAGTCTGTAACAGTATAGTTGGGTTAAAAATTATGAATATCAACTGTCTGCCGCCATCTAAATAATTTCTGAAATTTTTGAAATAATTTATGCATTTTGGCATTTCTGAAACTTTGACAGATAATATTTATGTTTTGTATTTTTTAAAAATAGTCATTTAAATATCATCAAGCATCAAGCATCTATGAGACTTTGCAGCGTTTTGTCAAGCCTTTTGTCTCTGAAATATCTCTTTACACAGAAAAGCATGTGTAGAGCAGATTAGCTAAAACCTGTAAAGATATTCTTCCTCAATTGACTTAACTTGTTAATATACTAGGCCTCTGTAAATTGCTCTGAACACGTGCCTTCCTAAGAGAACACTCTTCACCTCTTATGGTTCCTGCAGGTTTCTGCAAAAAAGATATGCAAAGATTAATATGGATATTGCAGGGATATTTGTGGGATAGCCAGAATAATTCAACTTAGAAAATTTTATTTCTCTTTCTTTCAAATCTGTCAGATTCATACTAGAAGTAAAGAGAAAAGAGTGTAGGACTGGTCTTCAGAAAGGAACAACCTACCTGAATGGAGGCCAAACCAACAGGAAAAATAAGTACTAGTAAGTTAATGAGAGACGTAAGATTATGAATTCAGAGCCATTTTAGTTCTCAGGTAGAAGTCAAGACTCTGGAGTCTGACCTTTCCTTTGCTCTCATTAAATGTATATCTGCAGTAGATCAAAAGACTCCAGGATAGTCATATCACCCTTGGTTCTTATAAAGTCCTAAGAAGCTAGAGTTTCTTAAAAATTTGCACTAATTGCATCAATGTCCGATACTAATCTTTTCTGTAAAACCAATTACTCGCCAAGGAGGTGACTAATTGACCTTAGTGTAGTCAGAGCTATGGAATCGCAAAACAGCTGAGGTTGGAGGGACCTCTGGGAATTGCCCAGGCAACCACCACTGCTCAAAGCATAGTCACTTGCAGCAGCTTGATGTCCAATAGAGTTTTCTATATTTAGAGGCTGGAGACTCTACAATAGTTGTATTTACATTACTTAGCTATAGTTGCATCGTGCAGTATTAAATATGCTTTACATTCTTTTCTCCAGCAGGAGATTTGAGAGTATCTTTTCTCTACTGTAGAACCAGAACAAGATTATGACAGGCACATGCATGTATTTTGGGTTGTATTTGCTAATAACTTACTGCACTTCTGCTTTTGCTTTCTTCTCCTTTTTTTTTTCTTGAAAGATTTCATTCAACACAACTGTAATACATTGGTAGAATACATTTCTTATTGTCACTTTAACTTTATGCATTAAAAAGTGATTATTTCTTGACAAATTCTTATTCACCTAAATATTAATGAACTCTCTGCTTGGTAGCTGTAGAAATTTAGGAGTAAGCTTATAAATGTATTAATTTTGAAATATATTCCTTTAAATACATACAATATTAATTTCTGAGGATGTCATTGGTTTCATTTGCAATGATCATTGAATGTCTACTCCTCAAATGCATTTTATAATTGCACTTTTCATATTTGAAGCTGAAATCATAACATATGCTGGATGGAACATGTGCTGTTTATACAAATTATGATATTATCGCAGCCTTTAACAAATGGATTACTCTAAATTGCTCTGAGAATATTGTGAGATGTAAAATAAAAATAATGTCAGATTTTTGCTGTTCAATCAAACACACATTGAGTGGAAAGTACTGATTGTTACTCTATTTGTGTTATAATCATATATATTTTAGTTTTCTATCCTGGAAATTACATTGCCTTTGACTTCAGCTGCCACAGAGATGGTTCCTTTGAGATAGAAAAGTACTCAGAAAGATAAAGCCATTTGCTTAAATTTGTCATTACTTTAGAACTTACTTCCATGCTGTCCCTATTTTATGACACAGATTATAGCAAATTTCCCCTAGACATCAGACAAAATTTATAAATTTTCTAATAAAATATCTCTCTCTGGATTTTGCAAGCTTAGGTTTTAAAGCTATATTTCTATGAAGATTCTAAAGGAGAATATAACCCTGATAGGAAGTCTGGAGGTCATTCCTTGATTTCCTCTTGCTAGTTAAGAGGTGGATTCCATTTCTACCTAGAACATAGGCTCAATAAATTTGAGCATTATGCAAGAATGGATTCTGAGTGAAAAGAAGAAGAATTCCTATTGGTGATTTGTTAGGAGTGTTTTTATCTGTCGACTGTTGAGAGATGTAACCCTAAGTATGAAAAAGAATCCATAATTAGAAAAAAGTAAAACAGGCGGTGAATGTACTTTGTTCCCCCCATGAAGCAGATCAAGGGACACATGTTCCATTACGTTAACAACCTGGATTTTCTAGCTGTGCACTTGGGAGGAGATACCAGAGCTATAAACAATGAGAATGATCATAGTTGATAATTAGTCTATTTTCTTGTGAGAGAGAGAAAAAAATATTGACCGATAAATAGTAGTTTCTTCTTCTTTCTTACTTTTGCCCCTGTATTCTTCACTATTGAGATCTCCACCAAGAACTGTGTTGTTAAAGTCATTCCACCCTTGGAAGGCACTGTATACTTTACTTCTCAGAATAATAAAAGTACAATAAGTGTATAATATAAGCAGATAAACATATAACCATGTAAGAGCATAATGAAATGCTTTAATTAATGTTAAGTACAGATATCTAAAAGATAAAGTGACCAATCAGAGCTAATTATCTAGGCTGTTCTGTCATATATCCTGAAAGTGGTATTATCTCTCTCTAGAGTCTATAAGGAGCTTGCATAATCTTAGATTAAATACCTAGCTTAACAATATTTTGGCATACATTCATCTGGAGTCAGTGCTAGGCATCTGGAGAGAAAACGTCTGCTTCTGAGGTGTTTGTCTGAATCCTCATTAGAATCTGTGGAGATACAGCCAATACAGTCAGTCTGGCCAGTGACTGATTCATTTCATCTTGAAGTCAGCATCTAAACAGAGGACACAGTGGTTAAACAAATCTACATTTTGCATTGTGGGAGTGGAAACTCCAGCTAAGATATTTATACTGTATCTCACTTGCAGAAGTTGAGATGAATCCAACCTCTAGCATTCAGTAGAATGAACCTTGCTTTAATGTAAAGACATATGATGTTAGGTTAAGTGAATCCTACCATAAAGGTTAATTTATCCAAATTAACATATAAAGGATAAGAGGGAGTAAATAAATGCATATCAAGAAAGAATGTAAAATATTAATTTCTTCTTTGTATTTTTGAGAGATTAGTTCATCTTTCCTCTAGAATAGAAGGAAAGCTGAAGATTACAGCAGATGCTGTTGGTATCTTCAGTGATAACAGCATTTTAATATCCCTATTAACATATTTTCAAGAAGAAAATAGTTTAAATATACTCCTTATGTTACAGATTCATCTAATCATGACATATTTAATCTATGTGAAGGTGTGAACTGGAAAGTTCATCCTGTTGTAGAAGCTTAATTTGTGTTCTATTGTATTAGTTGCCAGCCTTTTTGTTGGTTTATGCAAGTAAAGAGTGCTGTTAAATCAAGGATCTGAGGACAAAGAAATACAAAATGTCTTATTCAGCTCAAGGAGATGTTTTAGTGTTCTTTTCCATCACTTCATGGAGAACACAAATGTCCTTCTTTCATGCATGTTTTTATTCAAAATTTGCTTTTATTATCCTTTCATTAGCTCAGTGCCACAACTATATAACATCATCAGATGATATTACTGTTCTGCATAATTTAGTTATCTTTCTCCATGTGGAAATTCCTAAACAATCTTCAAAGTAGGATTTTAACATTTTTTCTTTCTTCAAGCTAATATCTAAGATATTTCTCTAGTTTTACTTCATTTAACAAGATAAGAATTTATCTTTTAAATAAAGTTAGAATTAAGAATTAAATTATGTGTACATCTGCCTTTATTAATGTTAGTAAGAACGATACATAAATTCTGTCAAAGAAAGAACAGACATGTTAATTAGTGTTTGAAACAAAATCTCTGAAAAAAATTATTTGTTCCTAATCTCATGGTATTTTTCATCTAAAAACACTGAAATGCCTTTTTCTCTGCACTGTAATGCATAGTATTATCTACATCAAGAACTTAATACTGTGATTTTATTATTAAATGATACAAAAAAAAAGATAATTAATTCCAAAAATTGTTGTCACCTATATTTTCCCTGTGGTTTTGTTTAATGTTCATACATTTTTCCTCTAATAAACTTTATATAATTCAAGCAAATTATTTTCTTTCTCCCTCTTTCTCATCGTCCCTTTTCCCAGCTTTTTTGCCTTTTCCCAGCATTTTTCCCCTTTTCCCCCACCTTTCTCCTTTTTTGCGCCGTTTTCCCTGCCCTGCCCTGCATGTCCTACTCTTTCTTATTGCATTTATCATTCATATAAACAATACTTTCTGTGGAAAAGGTATTTTACTTCCTTCCACCTCCTCCTCTCCAACCCTGTTTTCCAACGAATAATTTTAATTTTCCCTTTTAATTCAAGATTAGGACTGTGTGCTTGCATACTTTCTCCTTCACAGTCTTTTTAACCGTTTGGGGTTTTATTCTGTCCTTACCTATTTTGGTCTGCCGATGCCGCTGTCTGAGCACCTTCCAAAGATAACAGAGCTATCTAATAAATTACCTTGGAGTAGATGACCCAAATTTTGAGGGAATACAATTAGTATCATCCTTTGCTGGAGTTTACCATTATTGCCAAGAACCCACAAGCAGCTGACATCCTTAGTTGCGGAGTACACTTTCTGGAATCCAAGACATCAACCATTCAGACTGCTGTAATAAGGACTGAGACAATAAGCCTTAGGAGAACAGTTTCTTAGGCAAGTAATGAAAATTGGAAAACACGAGCAGAAATGTTTATGGTTTTAAAGACAATTTCAAGGGTTTTGAAATAAAATTTAAAAATTATAGAAACAAATTTTCTACAGGAAAAATATTCTGAAATCAATATTCTTTCATGAAAATTAAAATTATAATATTCTCAGACATTTATGAGGAAAGACCTTGTTGATTTTCCTTAGTCTTAGTAGAGAGAAGGTAAGATTTACAAGAATTTTCCAGGATGGCAACCAGCAAGCTAAACCTGACTTCGAGAATTGAGGGAGTGAGAGGCTGAACAGATAGAGGGAAAATCAGGAGGTAAAAGGTCTGTTGAAAAAACTGACATAAAGCTTGGAGTAAATGAAATGTAGATTGTGAATAAAAAAAAATGCTTTTGGTTTGCCTAAGTCTTTTTTAACTGAAGTTCTTTTCCTCAAGGAAATTCACTTCTCTATTTTTGTTATGGGTTTGGAATCAAGTTTTAAAAACACCGTACATTTCAAGAGAAAATATTCCTCTTATTTTCACTTCTAGATCTACTTTTCTTACCATCAGCTTTTCTTTGCTCAGTCTATGTCCCTGCACTCTGATATGCTGTAGTACTCTTTAGATGTGATTCATAAGAGAACAGCTAAACAAATTATTATAATCTAGATGGATTTCCAAGACATAACCAAAGCCAACATTTTACTATTTTTAGGATACTAATAAAATCTCAGTAGTAAATGATACAGAATATTTCTCTTCAAGACTCAGTCTCAGGAAAGAGTCTGTGATATGAAAACTGACAAGACTTCAAAAACTATCAGGATCAAACACTATGACGATCAAAAACGGTGATGGAAAAATTTTGTTCTGTCAAATTTACTTCCCAGACCAACTGTATTTCAGATTTCTCTTCAAGAGCAATGCATTTTGAAAACATTCACCTTACATCAGATAAAAGTCCCTAGCTACCCAAAGTTAGAGGTATTGATACTACATCTACATTCTCCATGGGTTTTGGACCATACCACACAACTTTTTTTACTGGAAAGGAAAAGGAATGTCCTTCACAATCTAGTGTTCACAAAGCCATCTGACCTATTGTAGATAGTATGACTAGAAACTGCCTTTCACTATAGCTTCTTCATCAACAAAGGATTTTCAAATCCTCATGGAGAGGACAGCAGTCTGTCTGAAAATCAAATGGGAGTTTAAGTGTGTACTAGAGGATGAAGACTTGAATGTCTTTCAGGAGAGAAAGTAAAAGTAACAGTGATAACCTTAGAATTCACTTTGTTAAGAAACTATGCAGTTTGGTTTTGAGCCTTTGTCAAGAAATCCTGACAAAACCAAATAATCTCCAGACATCTAGGTTAGATTATGCATGTTTCTCTCTTGATCTGATGTGATCATTAGCTAATTCAGGAAGGGGAAAAAAAAAAGAAATTAGAAGTGAATATCATTTTCAGGATGCATGGTTTCAGGATGTATGCCTCAGGGAAAGAGTGTCATCAGTTCCTCAAAAATTATAATTGTGTAATAACCTTATATCCTCAAGCATAAGACATATCCCATTCTGTGAAACCCTTGAAGTCAAAGATAATACGTGAAATATAGTGTCAGAGAAATATGCATTTAAAATGAAGAGAAAAAAAGGAAAAGGACTGTTAGAAAGATTTTTATAGAGAAAATAGACAAGTTGAGAAGATAAAACTTAGCTTTACATTAATCAAGTAAGCTGCATAAACAGCTCAACTTTCAGTAAACCATACTCTCTTACAGGTCTTGATTCTTTCAATAAGGCAGATGAAGAAATCTTATATTTGTGTACTACATATACGTGTAATTCAAGGTATCATTGCTCATACGACCAATATCTTTTCAGGTTTTGGGTACATATGACTTTAACTGAATATTAATCTCATATTTCTTTCATCTGCTAAAATTATATAATAAAATAATTAATATATAGATTAAATAAGATATCTATAAAAGTATAAGATACAATAAAATATCAGAGAAGCAATATCCAACACTTCTATGTAGGACTTTTCATTTGTATTAGGACAAACAAAAGTATACCATAAATGCTCGCAGTCCATTTTTCATCAATGACGGTAAGTAATAATTGAGAGAGGGTAGGTTCAGAAGCTGCCTTCAGGTGTAATGCATCCTGATGGTGTTCCACATCTATTCGGGGAAAAATTAAACTGATTTAGTCTGTATTTAACAACAACTTAAGATTTTGGATTTGCTATGAACTGAACTGGGGGCTCTGATACTCATGTGTCACATCTGAGCTGAACATCTTCCAGTTTAGGAATTTTTCTAAGTGTTTCCCTGTCTAAAAGTTTAACATATGGAAGAAATCAAAAATAAGGTCAAATAATACAGTACTGCAGAAATACATGGGCAAAATTTGACTCAGAAGTAGCCTACGATAACTTTCCAGGATAAAATTACATTATTTACTTAGAACTACCATTTTAAAAAATCAACTTTTTTTTTGTTTTTTCTTTCATTATCAGTTTTATATTGAACTTTCTAAATGCATGATACAGATACCTTTTTTTTATCTTTACAACACAGATTCCCTTCTTCTTGGAAAAAACTTAGGGTTGGAGTCAAAAGTATAACATTCCACTATGACACATTTTGTTTAAATGTAGAACAGAAATCTACTAAAAATGTTAAATCCACAATAATCGCCATTTTCAGTGACTTGCTTAAAAACTAAAGTTTTACACTTCAATAAGTAAAATCTCACACAAATAGAGTTTTAATTATTCTGATTATTTGAACAAGGACCAGACTGTAGTAATTATTTTGGGANATATCACATCAAATTTCTTTTTTACCAAATTGACTTTTTGCATCTTTTACTCTGTATCTCAAGTAAGAGATCAAGAGTATAATGAATTCAAGGAAAATATAGTGCAATATGATACTGATAAGCTTCGATCAGTAAAAAATAATTTCTGGGTTGTTCCTCTTTTCACCAATTATGTTTTATGTCAGTTTAATTGACCCATGTCTTCATAATATCTACCTGAAGCTACTGTGGGTTGCTAAAGCAATTATGATTAGCGGGTATGAAAGGAATTGATCCAAGATGAAATTTGCTACAGCTGAAGATAAAGTGCTTCATTATTCTATTTTTACCCTTTTTTCTCTATCAAGTTCCCCAATAAACCCTGTCTTCATTGGTAAGTAAAGAATATCCTGAAACATTTTCCAGAGGAACAGGATAAATTGAGTTTTCTCCTCAGGAAGTGTACAGATGTTTGCTTTTTAAAGAATACAGTTGAAAATCACTGAAAACATTGTACTTTAAATGTCTCTGCACATGCAAAGGTATAGACTTTATAAAGTATAACAGTCATCATGTTAAATTTTCACATAATATCTTATGATTATTTGTATTTTGAGTTGTGTGCAGTAGTAAAATACTCACATCCTTGTAATAAAATTTAAACTAAAAAATGTTTTGTGAAAATGATGGATGAGTAGAAAATATTCAACCATTCATCAAAAGGCATCTAAATAGTAAAATGGAATCAATGATGTTTAGGAAAGACTGGATTCAGAGTTCACCGCCACAGTGCTTAATGCTTTAATGATAATGTCTACAAAATTATAAAAGAAATCTGGAGGCATACGAAATCCATAAATTTCTGCTTTTATGTCCCACTTACCCTGGTTTGTACTACCTCATAAAAAACAATCTATTTATGTATTTTTGCTAATATTTGTCATATAATTGGTATGTACGGTCAGGTTGCCTCTGAAAAGCAAAAATACATAGGAAGTATAACATAATTACCAATTCTTATATTCATTAGTTTCACTCAGAGTTATTCACCTGAATGTTAATTATCCAAGTTCCCTTAATAGTCAGTGCAAGAGACAGACACTCCAAAAGGCTGATACACTTCAGTTTGGGAGATGAAGAAAGGATGATCTCTTAATCCTTTCTGCTTTTTTGTCTATTGGAACATGCAGGACCATTCAGATGTCATTTAACATCATTTGATGTTTACATTTTACATACCTAAACCTGAAATATGGAGCACTTGTCTGAAGTTGATATTTCTCAGGAAGCTGATCTCACGCAATGTGGTATAAGAACATGTCAGATTTGTCTAGGAAATTAGGTGCTGAGTAGGTTTCTAAATGTGTCACTCAGCAGTGCAGTCTGCCTAACTGGTGGCTGACATGATTTAAATGGGGAAGCTGGCCTCCAGTGTGGGACCATAAAGTATATAATTCAGATTGTGTAGAGCAGAGTTGAAAATGAGGATAAAAGGGAGTATGGTTGGACAATATTTAAGAAAATAAAACTTACTGGAATTCTGTGAGTGCAGATTCACAATATGAGTTTGTACTTGTCATTATTTTTGTGTAGAAAAAGGTGTTGTAATAACTGAGTAAGTTGATGACAGAACATGAAATGATAACATCCTGGTTGAGGCTTATAGCTGTGAAATTGGCTAAGAAAGAAGTTTATGCAAATAAGTTTGGTGAGATTTAGCTTGTAATCGAGTGTCTGAAATGAATTTTCTGCCTATGTGTCAAATCTGAGTGACATTGCTACAGTGAGTGAGATATGAAGGGGTCATAAGTTATAAAAATGTGAGATTATGAATCCTGTTTTAGTGTAAACTCATGGCTACATGTCAGGAAGTGGCATCAAATCATATTTCTGGTATCACATATTTACTTATTTTAATGTTTTAGTGAGAATCTCATTTGATTTTAAAGCTAGAGACTGTTGTATAAAAGTTACAGAATAGCCATAACTGCTGTTTCCAAACTATTTCCACTCTCCTGCTTCAGGCTGCCTCTGATCAGAAAAATCAAGTGTAATTCAGATATAAGCCAAATTTGATGTTAAAATGGAGGTGAACTTTACCATACAGCTTTGCTTTAAAATGTGAAGACAGCAGAAACTTTTCCACACTAAAGTAATACTGTTGATGTTGATTTCCATCTGTTTAGAGAGTCCAATTAGTCCTTAAAATAATGCTAGTGTGTTATAAATGATTGCCTACAAACGAAAGTGAAAAATGATTGTGCACAAATTTCTTCTTCTACTCCTAAAAAGGAAGTAAATACTTATTTATTAGAAAAATGCTTCTCTTGGAACATCAGTTATGACTCATCTGTTCAACTTTACTGAGGTTATGTAATAGCTTTAATCTATCAGCATAAAAAGAGCTGTACAAAAATTTATAAACTGATAATAGATCTCTGATAGTCTGCTAAAGCTCTCATTCCTGACTTCAGCATTTGGTAATACACACGTGAAGTCAATTCTGATAAAAAATCATCTTTAACAATTTTAAATTATGTGGTTTTGCCTTAAAGCAATTTAGTGCAATAGTGACGTAAAAAGTTGTCACGGTTTAAAGCTGGGCTAGCTATCAAACAGATGACAGACGCTCTTTGCTAACTCCCTCCCTCCCCAAAGACGGGGACAAGAGAAAAGAGAAAGACACTTACGTGTTGGAAAAGTTAAACCAGCTTTAATCTAACTACAATAATAGTGTATTATAATAATAGGAAAAATAATAATGAAAATATATACAAATATGTACAAAACTAATATCGAGCTCCCCCACACCCTGATGACCAATACGTCACCCAAACGCTGCAGGGCACGCCCCAGAAAACTCCTGGACTGCACTCAGGAGCAGGCAGGAGCTGGATTCAGGAATGCACAGATCAGGATCGAAGGCAGAAGAATCAGACAGAGTCCTCCTCAGAAGCCAGCCATAGAAGAAGAGAGAGTGACCCTCATGATCCCTCAGCTTTATACTGAGTATGACGTGTATGGGATGGAATACTCCCTTTGGTCAGTTTTGGGTCACCTGTCCGACCCGCTCCTCCCCACCGCAGGGTCGCAGGTGCAACCCTTTTTCTGCTCTTTCAGTTCCGGCACATACGAAAGTTGGTAGAAGCAAGCATCGACCTTGGTCTCCATAGGAGTAACTATAAGCAAGACCCTTTCTGCATACCATTCCTGCTGATGTTCCAACACTAAACACCAAGCCTGATCACTGCTAGAAGCAGCTACTGTCTGGCAAAACATGCAGTTAATTGCAGAGAGTGCAGCTGCTCAGAAGCGACTTACATAAAAATTAAAGTTACTAAAAGAAAATTGATTCTATCCTAGCCCAGACCAGGACATTCCACCCCTTATTCTGTACCATTTGCATCATGCTCATGTCCCTACTGCTTTTGTCCTTAAATATATACATATATACATGTGTTTATTTAGTTCATGATTGCAGTCTCCATCTGTTGTAAAAGTCTCTCAGGGCAGAAAAGATGGTATGAAGATTATCATGCCCACTGGTTACAGGTTAAAGATGTCACCCTCCAGGAGATTATTGGACATCACTTGATGAAGCTAGCTCCGGTTTTATCCACAATGTTATCCTGAAAAACACTTATTGAGCACTGTTAGTATTACATAGCAACTAACATCATACAGCCCAATATTGAATATCCTCACCTTGCATTAGATTCCCTTGAGGTACACATTGGACTTCACCACCCTTCAGCATCACCCACCAGGTACATCCAGGTCCTTGAGCAAAAGCAATCCCACAAATGGGTTTGCTTTTGCCCGTAGGAGGACAAAACCGAACAGTTTCCCCTAACAAATTCCTTTCATGCACCACAGGGACTTTATCTCCTTCCACTGTATGTAGAAGGTCTGACTGAGCAGGGCTGGCTCAATTGATGCATTCCCTGGTGTTAACTAACCAGGTGGCTTGTGCCAAATGCTTATCCCAATTTTTAAAGGTACCACCAGCCATTGCTTTCAGGGTAGTTTTCAACAGCCCATTGTATCACTCAATTTTCCCAGAGGCTGGTGCGTGGTAGGGGATATGGTATACCCACTGGATACCATGTTCTTTAGCCCAGTTGGCTATAAGATTTTTTGAAATGAGTCCCATTGTCCAACTCAATTCTTTCTGGAGTTCGATGTCGCCACAAGACTTGCTTTTCAAGGCCCAGGATGGTATTCCAGGCAGTGGCATGGGGTATAGGATATGTTTCCAGTCATCCAGTGCTTGCTTCCACCATTGCAAGCATGTAGTACTTACCCTGGCGGGTTTGAGGAAGTGTGATCCAGTCAATTTGCCAAGTTTCCCCATATCTATATTTCAACCACTGCCTCCCAATACCACAAAGGTTTTAAATGTTTAGCTTGCTTGATTGTGGTGCATGTTTCACAGTCATGGATAACCTGGAAAGAAATGTTTTGTTTGAAGAGGCTTTGAAGGCCTTTCACAGAGATCATGGCAGATACGATGACCCTGTATTGCTGTTGTCACCAGCTATCGTTGAATTCTTCATATAAAGAGAAGCAGAGAGACAAACATTTGTTTTGGAGCTTCTTTGACCCCAAAGTGTTGTGTGTTGGCAGGATGTTCTTAGCAGCAATGCCTTTAGAACTGGAAAATTTTGTCTCCTGACAGGAATCTCTGATTTATTTTATTTTATTTTATTTTATTTTATTTTATTTTATTTTATTTTATTTTATTTTATTTTATCTTATTTTATTTTATTTTATTTTATTTTATTTTATTTTATTTTATTTTATTTTATTTTATCTTATTTTCCACACCTGGACTCTATCAACAAATCAATAGCCAGGTGAGGTACAAAACACAAACATTTTTGTTATCAGTGTAGTAGAAAAGACGAACAGTGTCAACATCTATTCATCCTCCCAGTGAAAAGCTTGGCCTGATAAGAGCTTTGATTTTGCCAGCCCCATAGATTTTGAAAAGCTGTCCTCCTGGACTACTTTCTGGCCACTAAAATGACAAATCTGAAATGCTCAGCAGACATGCAGTCATTCTAAGGCCAATCTAATTGGAATCCTCTGTTAGAGCAAAAAACTCAGTTCAGTTCTTCCTAATGCTCAAAGAAAATAAAATATATTGTCAAACTGCACACAGCTCTTCAGAGACCCATTACGTGGCACTCTTTACAGAAAGGTTTTTCACTGTTATTCATGAAAATGAAATGTATAAAGACATAACCAGGACAGTATTACTCTATGTAATTTATGCTTGATAAAACACAAGACTGAGCATGGCAAATTGCTTGTATTTTTATCCTGTATTTAGAAAGTTTTCAGTCTTGTTAATCCCTGGACTACTACAGCTATTCAGCTAACAAACATTCTTTAAAAGAGGTAATTTAAAGCTAAAATCTAACATGAGCTAAAAAGATATCAACATGAGTTGTGCAGACATTTCATTTAAGGATGCTATAAATTAGTTATACCTGAATCAAGACCCTCATCCTCTCCAACATAATAAATGGGTAATATTTGCCTTCAGCATTCAGCACTGAATATGATTTTATTAGTTCTGAAGGTCAAGATATTGTTGTCTACATAAGGTAACTAGTATACATAACCCAAATGAACCAGGTTAAAACATTGTTCTTGAAAATCCACAATTCGATAAAGTCACAAACTGTGGCATACAAAAGCTACAGAATGGATATAAACTTCTCAAACTTGCAGCCCAATGCTGTAACAAGTTTTCACAGGTTCTGCTACACTAAAGATCTGCAATGTGAAAAGCGAAAAATTGTCATTTTCTGTAAATAAGAAACCAGCTCTATAGCAGGAAGTTATCCAAGTACCACTAATAATGACAGTATGGGTGAAGTTCATTTCAGTTTTAGTTAACATTAAGTAAAAATGTTGCTTAACATTTTTCATTGTAATTAAACAATGTTTAGTATATAATGAAGAAAATTTTTTTAGAGAGAGAGAGGTATTGAAGCTGATCCAGTCAGCTTTACCAGTCATGTGTGACAAACTGCTTTCAGCAGTAAATACACTGATGTATACTTTGTGCAAAGACGTATCCTGTTTCTGGACACCTTGAAGCCTACCCTGTTAGGCACCTAAAAGTTGCAGGCAGTGTTGTATAGAGCAGACAGCAGAATAGTAACATGTACAATTAATATAACATATTAAACTGACTACAGAGAGTCAGTGTGAACCTGTAGAAGCAGCAGCTTAATAATACTGGAGTGTGTTGGATTTGGTTAACATGTACAGGTCAGCTTGACAGCTCATGAGCAAAAAGTTCTATGATGTGAGAAGTTTTGCATCTATGACTCTTTATATACAAGTCATGCCCAGTTGAAGTTCCAATGTTGCCATGACAGCTTTTCTGTTCCCACAGTTCTCTGCCTCATTCATTATTGAATTTCTACAGCAATAAGTAGGCAAAGATGAAAGTGATTGTAAAAAGTAACTTCATTTACTCTACAACCTTGAACAATTGCGAGAACAGTGTGTCTCTTGGGTGCACAAAAAGGTATAATTCTATGACTCCATTATGCTTATTCCTAATCCAGATCTCAGGCTAAAATAAATATTTCAAGAATAAGTTCTCTATTGTTCTTGAAACTTTAGAGGAGTAGGTAAAGTAAATCTGCGAGGACTGAATCTGTAAGCTGGTACAGGTCAGTGTTAGTGCAGGTGATTACAGAAACTTAGAAAAACTAAAAAGAAATAATTATTGACTATGTAAAATCAGGGGGGGGTTTAAGTGTTCAAAACAGCTTGGAAGTAACAGATCTTTCACATGCCAGGGAATCCCAGAATGTGCATTAATACTGCTGCCCATCAGATACTTCATGTCTACAAATTCTGATAATTATTTTCATTAAATGTGCTCTGTCATTGTTTGCCAGGCTTGCTGCAGCTGTCAGCAAGGGAGCAAGAAGATAGAATACACCTACTATACTGAAGACACAAAACATCACTTGTTCTTGCAAATATACTCTAAATAAAACTAAATAATAGAATTTAAAAACAAACCAAAAATGTTTTGGATTGGAAATACCACGTTCACGGTAAATATGTTTAGCAAGGGATTGAAAATGAGCACTGATATTGACAAATGCATAATCAGATAGCTTGAACATATTTGCACTCTACCTGAATAAGAAAAAACAGTATGTGATATAGGCTATTCTAATGATACAGGTGAAACAATTTTACACAAGTCATGGAACATCTCTGCATTTTTTTAAAAATGTCATGTGAATTTGCAAATATTACTCTGAACAATGTGTTATGTAATACGATGTGCCTGCTTTGGGAAAAAATGTTGTACAAAATAATGACAAGAATGCCTATTATGACATAGGAAATGATAAAGCTAAAATGGCAGATTCATAGAACGGTTTGTATTGGGAACGGCCTTCAAAGATCATCTATGGCAGGGGGATCTATGTCCATGCCATAGGCAGGAATATCTTTCATGAGATCAGGTTGTTAAAACCCCATCCAACCTGACCTTAAACATTTCCAATGATGAGGTATCCACAATTTCTCTGGGAAATTTTTTCCAGTGTCTCACCACCCTTATAATAAGAAATCTTTCTTATGTTTTATCTAAATTTACCTCTTTTAATTTAAAACCTTGTCCTGTCACTACAGACCTTCATAAAAATTCTCTCTCCACCATTCTTATAAGCCATCTTTAGGTACTGAAAGGTCAATATAAGGCCTCCCCAAAACTTTCTCTTCTTACAACCCCAACTCTCTCAGCCTTTCTTCATAGGAGAGGTGTTCTGGCCTTCTGATCACGTTTGTGGCCCTTGTGTGGACCCAATCTAAGAGGTTCATGTATTTCTTGTACTGAGAACCCTCAAGGTGAACAAAGTCCTCCAGGTGTAGTCTCATGAGAGCAGAGTAGAGGGGAAGAATCACCTCTTCATCCTGCTGTCCATATTTGGTTTTACACACACCAGGATATGATTGGCTTTTTGGGCTGCAAGCACACATTGATGGCTCATATCTAATTTTTCATCTGCCAATATCTCAAAGTCCTCCACAGGCTGATCTCAATCCATTCATCCCCCAGTCTGTAATGATACTGCTGATTGCCTGGAGCCAGGTGCAGGACCTTGCACTTGGCCTTGTTGACCTTAAGGAGGTTCATACGGACCCAGTTCTTAATCCTCTCAAGGTTCCCTAAGGAACCCCCTGGTTCCTTAGAAGAGGACACCGGGCAAGGTAAATTATGACTACCATTCCCACCAACACAGGGATGATATCGCTGTGGAAAAAAGATAAGTTCTTTTCAGTAAAAATAAAGCATATTATTGCCACTATGTATCCTCAGTATTATGCGTGGCAACAGGTTAATCCACATAAGTTTATTACTATATACAAATGTAACTATATTTAGATGAGGTGTGTCAATATTTTACTGAGGGTTTTTTTAAAAGATGAAACAAAAGTCAATTTTCAGTTTACTCTAATCCAAATGTTTAGAAGAAATGGCCGTATTGTTGAAGTGTTCTCTTTCTTCCATTTTAATAAGAGTCTGAGAGATTTCCTCTCTTTTTAAACAAACACTTCAAGGACTTGCATTAGTCAAGAATAATTAATTTGTAGGGTAATAATTCATTAAGATTATCTCCTTATTTTACATATATCTGTAAACATAGTTCTACTTTACAACTTTTATGACTTGAAATACATATTACCCCATACAAATAAGAAAATGAGTACAAAGCACATCATTAGTACAAATTTCTCATTTAAAATTTATCCATTTGTACATTCTACATTTTACATTCCCTCAACACATTTCTGGCATTCCAGTTCCAGGAATGTGCAACATCTAATAATTAAAACTTTAGACAAAAAGCAACAATTCATGACAGAGGGCATGTAACTTCAAAACTTTTCCAGCATGGTGTTACAGACTTGCCCTCCTGCTTTTTCTAAACATTCAACTTAAGATTGACTTCATTGATACATTCACATTACCTGGACTTCCAGGACCGTTTTACTCAACTATCCGAGTTCAAAAAACTCAATGAAACAAAGTTCCTACAACGGACTTAACATACAATGAACAAATTCCAGCACCATTTTTTTTGGTTCATATGGAATTCTTACATGTAGCAGCTCACAGTTCTCCTGCCTTTCTATCTACATTTTTATGTTTCTGTCTGCTTGCATAAGCGCTTAATAAGTTTTAAGTTTTTTTCTCTGCTTTCCAAATTTTTTATTTTCTTGCTGTATTGGGAATATTTCCAAATCATCCACATGGATTACATGATCAGCCATTTGCCATACCACGGCTTTTGCAGAACATGAACAGACTGACTTTGCATTCCAAAGTGGAGCTGTTTGCATCCATGCAATGTTCTTTAGGTTACAAAACATCTCAATTTGACTGAGGGGATAAATTCAGTCAGCTTCTTGCTTAATGCTTAACTTGATATTTGTCCTCTTTAATGCATTTGTTTACTACATGGAACAAAAATATAACTGGATTTTTTTGAGTAAATAACTAAAAAGAAAATCTTAGAGTGATACAATCTGCTTTAACTGAGCTCCATGTAAAAGAAGTCACTATATCAACTTGTCTTGAAATCAATGAAGTCAACAAGCATGCTGAGATATCTGACTATCCTCAATTCTTTTTTTTTTTCCTTGCAGCGAGACCATCATCTTCCAATAAAAAAAAAACCAGTATCCTTATGCAGCTAAGCAGACTGTCCAAATTGAAGTCTCTTCTTTATTAAAGACAAGCTAAAGACACAACGCACAAGACAGTTCAGATTCATTTCTGGTGTTTGACCTCTCATCTTTCCCTCTGACACAGTCATATTCAAGCGCACATGCACATGCATGCACACAGTAATGCACACACACATCTACATGGATTTGTATGTATAAAACACAATTCAGATTAGTCTCTTCTTTCCTTTGCAAAACATGATCATTTCAGCTCTTGATGCCAACTAAGCTTGTTTTAGTCTGGTCTCCTGATATGTTTCAAGTGCTGTTGAATGCATTCCATATATTATGATTTTGGTTTCATTAAGTAAAATGACAGAGGTCTTTGGAAGCTATCTAGCACCAGTGCTGCACTATCCTTTTTGTTGCAGTTCCAGACTGCTCAAACTAAGGTTATGTAATTTTCTATCAACTATAACCACAAGGGTCCTATGAGCAGAGTTTCTCCTTTCAATGGTATGTATAGTTTTCTTATTTCTGACAAATTTCTTAGCAATTTCAAGGTGAGTCCAGCTGATATTCTCAAAGATTTGCTAAGTAATTGGTAGTTTACTAAACTGTTTCGAAACGTTTCTCTTCTTCTTAACAGGGAAACATATTAAATCTGGCCAAATTGTAGGTTGTCTAACTTTTCTTTTGGAAAAAGTCTTCAGTTTTTCCTGATAATTCCTTTCAGCTAAAATACATATGAAAATAGGTATACAACATTATAAGCATTTAGACAGGTTTTGATTGCTTCTGAGTTTCAAATCCTGTCAAGGATGGAAATAGACATTACTAAGCTTTACTCATCTGAAGCTTTTCATCACACCTTAATACGTATTTTTCTGCATGACTTCAGTTAGCTCTCTCTTACCTCTGTGAAGCTATGTTCACCTGAAATATATTAATAACAATTTATAATCAAGGATTAAAACACTTAATTTTTTTAGCTTTTGAAAAAATAAATGTCCTGGGGAAAAAGTAAATACATACAGAGCTGTAATGAAATCCTTATTCTGGAGATAATTCATGATTAGTGTTAAAGTCATGACATAATTTCATTCTAACTTAACAAATATCTAAGTGCGGCCCAAAATAAGAACATGATCTCAATATGGGTTTCCACATATACTGGGGTGCTTTTAGTTATATTTACATGACAATAAGAAAAGTAAATGATCATTGTATTCATCATAATAACTCTTTTTTCACCAGGAGACCTCATGATTCAGTGAGTTGTCTTGATTTATACAGTCTCTTTACTACATATATTCAACAGAAAAAATTTAAACAGCACTACTATTCCACGAGGAAGTTCAGGATCAATTAGATTCTGCAAACTGAAAACAGTTTCATTCCCAAGTGAAGCAAGGAGAAAGGCATAAAAAGTTTAGATTTTTCCTTTATTACTAAGTGAAATAAATTTGTTTCTCCTTAAGAAAAGGCACCAAGTTTCTACAATGGCTATATTTATTATATATACATAAACTACTTTTTCTGTACTAGGGTAGTTATTTCTGAAATTACCAACCAAGTTAATTTTTTCTTCTCTGATAACATGGCTGTGTTGCATGTTGGCAAAAAGTTGTCTTTATTTATCTGTTCAAGAATTGTAGAAAGATTTTTTTTGCATCATTGTAGATATTTTTCTTATTTTAAATATACTCAGTATACTTTTCTTTGATCTAGCTCCAGATTCTCCATTTATTTCAGAATTGTACAACCATGGTCAAAAGATTTCAATTGGCTTTTTATGATTTCCACCTGCATGTGAAAACAGGACTGAGAAATCATGTGTAGTTTCATTTTATTCCTCTCTATATACTCAAATTAAAGCTTGCTGCTTTGGGGGAATCAATTCTGCCTAAATATCAATTAATAGTTTTCCTTCTTTCACCCACATCTATGCCAGAGGTGACATTGTGTATGTCATTTGCATATACAGCTGAGAAAACACAAAATAAAGTGATTAAAAGTAAATTAAGTAAACAGTCCACTCTAGACTCCTGGGTAATTAGGAAACATTGGCTTTGATAGTTATATATTATGCTTGAGCATGTACTGAATTTAAATGCCAGTTATAATTTGTTCAGTATTTAAATTTTACTTGATGTTACTTACATATTTATTTTAAAATGCACAAATACACATTGTTGAGCACAAACTACTCAACTATACAGTCAAAGAAAAGAGAAAAAAACCAAAAAAATAAAAAAGCAAAGAAAAAAAAAATTCCTGTTATATATACCCTTCTGATCTTTGTTCTAGATTTAACTCTTTCCAAACTGCTTACATTGCTGCAATCTTTATAGGAGTACCACAGGACTCTGCTATTGCCACACGGTCTGCCAGCAAGCAAACAAAGGAAATATTATTGGAGGTCAGCCCTTAAAGTGCCTTTTGGAAGTTCTTGAACCTTCATATCACTCCTTAGTCTACTGCTCAGATTTTCCAATGTTATCACTGGAATTTGTATGACTCAGAAACTGTTAATCAGCTAGTAAGATTAAATTCAGTGTCTGTTCTATTAAATAGGTAAAAACATTAAATCCTCTGGTTTAGTTCACAATAAATTTAAAAAGCGGACCATAAAAACCAAAAAACCCTGAAAAGAATTAAACTCCAGAAATGCCTGTTTTGCCTAAAGAAGTGTTTATTTTCCAGGATCATTTTAGTTTGGATGGTAAAAGAAATCTGACCTTAATGTAGACTATCTGCAGGGCCTGAGCCATAACTTCCTTTCCAGAACAGACTGACTCTACTTTTAACACTTCTTCCCCAGCACTCCTTGTATTTCAGCAAATAGTAGGACTTTAGATGTGTGAAATCTCTGATAGGTTTAAAGTCAGAACTGTAAAAAAATTGATGCAAATCTTCTGAAATATTCATAAACAATTAATTTTCTACAGGCTGATGCTCTGCTCTGTAAGAAGTGGATCACCTGACACAATTAAAAGAGCTGAACAGTTCAACTGCATGCTTTAAATGTCAGCTTTTATTTAGACTGCCTTTAATTGAAATAAATTGCAGTTTTTGGAGAGCAGTTGATTTTGTGGTAAGATAGATGTCCAAAACTTTTGGGATTTGCTTAATTTCTTTGGAAGGCTAGGTCATACGAATCCTAGTCTTTATATCTAACAACATACATGGATATATACCAGCTGTAATTGTATACAGTTATACAATTTATCTAACCAATAAATCATATAGTGGTCTAGTTATTACACAGTGATCAAAATGTTTTTATACGACAAGAAAGTTTTTAACACTGCTGTATTATGCCTAAATATGAATTTTCTTAAATCTGTGTGATGACAAGAGTTTTAAAGCTCATGGCTTCTTTGGTTCATTCATTTTCTGAACACCTATAATTAACACTGACAAGTGATCACAATTAATGTAACACAAATGACATCTCAAATGAGTACAGTGAAATATGGTACAATACATTGAGAAGAATAATAACTAAACATTTTGCAAAGAATAAATTCAACTCATAACATAAAAACCTACAAGCACTTAGACAAACCAGAAGAGTGAATTCAGCAGTGAATTATTCACTTCGAATTTTCTGCTCATTGCTCCCCACAAATCATTTCTCGACAACACTTTTGGGAAGTAAGCTCAACTCTTACGCTTTTTTTTTTCAATTGTGCGTCCTTTCCGCTCTCCTGTTCTCAGGCAGCATTTAGATACCTGTGCAGAGATGCCATTTACAAATTCCCCTTTGACTGTGCATACAACCAGCAGCTTAACGGGCTTTCCATACTTGTATGATATGAAACAAATCGGTTACTGATACTTCTCTCATCTGCCCTTACACATATGCACTAAACTCTAGAGATACAGCATAGCATTTTCTGAGAGACCAAGAGCACTATCATGCCTGTAGCAAAAGCAAGAAAGATTTCCAGTGTGAGTCTGGAAGAAACAGGTAAGCACTGGTATGTGTGGAAAGAACCCAGACAGGGAAACCTGAAAAAAGATGACAAATGTGATGGAAAATGTCAACAGTCCTCTGTTCTGTGAAGATAAATGAGAAGAAAATGTAGGTGGAAAAAAAAGCACATGCATTGTGGGAAATTCTTATGCAAATGCCCAGGAGAGGTTATGTCTGCATTACAAATAGAGTGCTATTGCCAGCCCTTCATTTACATCTTCTCAAGGGCATGTAGCTAGAGAGTAGACAAGACAAGAATATTCTAAATGAAGCGTAACAAAATGATTGCAAAACTATGAAGATTTGTGTTTTAAAATGGAAAAATTGAATCCATTAGTAGAAGAGAGGAATAAAAAAAATAAGGATGAGGTAGAAAGAAAAAGTGATCAGTTAGTAATTAAGTAAAAGGCCTGGAGAAATTACAATAATTAAGTAAGAAATGCAAGAGTAACAGAGTGGTAAGACTTGTTTTGTGACCCCAATTTTTTTTACTCAGTTCCCTAGTAACCAGTGTTGTAAAATAAGTGCTGGGAGGATTCAATTCTAGAGCAGGAAAGCAACATCAATATTGGATGTGAATTCAAGGGGCGTATTGAAATGTTTGCCTAAAGAATAACAATATGAAATAACAAAAATAAAAAAGGAGAATAGAAAAAAAAAACAGACTAAGATTTAATCTCTATGCTAAACGTATCAAGTAATTTCAGTGTATTTTTTGGATGATTTATCTCTTCATCTTATGCACAAATTGTGTCTGACATTTTTCCACATGCTGTGATACACACTGACTGCTTAAGATATCAAGAGATGAGCTCAAAGGTCTTTACTAAGGCTGACAAGGTCTCCCTGTTCCCTCCCAAACTACATAAATTATCCTTAAGGATGAAGGCTGCACATCCATGGCAAACATTCATTACCAATAGGAGTCTTAATGGTGACTGGCAGGAACTGAATTCATTTTGCTCCTGGTGGGTAGCAAAATTGTATTCCCCTTGGTCTAGTCTCAAGTCTGTGTTGTCCCATTCTGACTCTTCTACATTATCATAACATGTCTGACTGTTCAATTTCAGTGTCTCACAGTCATTCAAAGTTATTTTTTCTCTGACTGAAGTAATGATTACTTATGGTTTAAAAAAAAGGAAAATATATTAAGGTACCAAAATGAAAATGCAACATGTAGCTTGAATAACAAAAAAAAATCAAAAAATGAGTTCTAGGGATAAAAATAGAATTTGGATTTTAAAAGTATAAAGAAATACAGCTAGATGTAGAAAGAGTTTTCTTTTTAATTATATCTCTTGCATGTTGAGGCTAGTTCACCTAGCAATGGCAGTATTTCTTTTCTTAACACTCAATTCATGTTCTTCGAATTTTCTTTATATTCTTCTTACCTACGGATAGAACAGGGTCATAGCAGTTTAAATGACAAAGGAAAGCGTGAGATTTCTCCTCTAAAGCTAATACCATTTGGAGAAAGGCACAAATAGAAAAAACATTGATGAAATACACAATGTGACTTGATTTTAAGCACTTTCCATGCTGTAGCCATCTGCTATATGCCTTAGTGTCTACATTTATTGTTCCATATATTCAACAGCAAGATTGCTAATAAAAGTTTGATACTTGACTATTTCCTGTTGAATTCAATACCCTTACGTATATTTTTGAGTCTTTTAATATTTTACAAAAAATAGTATCACATTTCTGTAAAAAGCAATGCAAATTTCCAAAGTAGTCTTGTGTTTTAAAATCCGTTTGCTGTAAAATGAACAAGACTAAGGTTTTCTTTTTCAATTGTTTATTTCCAATTTTCAGTTTGCATTTTACAATACTTTGGATTCCTCTTCTGAAAGTTATTCACTTTAACCACAAGGGCTGAACACCAAAGTGAAGAAGGCACAAGTGCAGGCAGATAGAGGAAAAAAACTACACAAAGAAAGGAGATTGAATTAGAGCCTGAAAACTGATATTTATTACCACCTTGTTAATCAATATCTGATATACATATGGGTATTCTTGCTATTAACAAAAAGCGCAAACACTGTGTAGTCGGGAATTTGAGAGGCAGTGTCGTAAATAGAGCCTAGTTCTCCAGTTCTCCTGTTCTTTCAATGCATAAATACTTGGTTCGGTGGTTCGATTCCTAGGAACGTATTGACCAAGCCCTGACAGAAACAGAAGAATATGCCTTGCTGTCCATTGACTGGTGCACATTAAAGGCCCATGGAGGGTGTGGAATCCAAGTTCCCAGAGACAAGGACATTCTGCAATCCAGATCCAGCTGTCTTCATTTGTTCATAAATCTTCTGAACTGTAAAAAAAAGGGGAATATTCTTACTGCTGATTATAAAAGAGATGCTTCTGATGCAGAGGAACCTACAATCAGTAGCTAAATTTTAAATTAAAAAAAAAAAACCCTAAAACTGGATTTGATGAGGTTAGGAAACTTGACATTTTCTTCCCTACATGCCAGGCAGTAGTTGCTTAATTAATTTGTAATGGATCATCTTTTGTTGTTGTTGTTTTGTTTTGGTTTTGTCTTTAGAGGTATATACTTGTCTCCAATTACTTTAGCAGAACAAAAAATCTCCTGAATCCATTTTCCTGGGAGTCTGTAGACTTTGAAACCAATCTGGACTCGGTTAATTTTATTGACTGCACACTGGTGAAGAATTAAAATAAGATGCTTGATTTAATTCTTTTTATAGTGAGACAGCTATTCTGTTTGTACCATCTGCCCTTCTGTACATTTTATCTTTGCTTCTTTCAGGAGAAATTCCCGTAACCACCTCATGGCTAATAACGGAGCCTCATGTCATAACGTTCCACCAGAAATTGAGCCAAGTTTTACAATACTCTCCTCTGAAGAAAAGAAGAATCAGCCTTATAGAGAACTGAACTAAAATCCAGAGTAAATGGAAACAGCAGACTTGATAGTGATTAGATCCCATGACTAATGCTACACAGTAGTATAAATGCCACTCATACTAATATCCCACTACCGTGACTAATATGACACAGCTTTAATCTGCTCATAGTGAACTAGTTTGAAAAGAGGAAAGAGAATGCTTTCCCTGTTCTTTACTTCACAAACTCCTTTCCTGAAGTGAGACAGAGAGTGAAAGATGCCAAAATTAAGCTTTCATCTGGTCTTTGCTTAAAACATGAGCAATGTTTTAAGCTGTAAGCTAATGAATGCATATGAATGTATCTTTTTCCCAAATGGTAAATGCCAGTTGAGAGGTTGTCCTTTGCTTCTGCTAAAATAATTAAGGAAACATAGTGTGTAACACATCCTGCATCTCCAAATCTTCTCCTTCATCTTTTTCATGTCTTACCATAAAATATTATTTTTTGATGGAAAACTTTGCTCCTGACACATATATCACACTTTGCACTTTCGCTATCTGACTCTAACAGCTATGAATCAAAGTTACAGGTTCACTTAAGTTACTTCATATGGTGTTTATTATGAGAAATGAACAAGCAGTGACTTAATTTGTTTAGCTTGAGATTTTATCACCTTTGCTATCTTAATACATAAGACCATTATTCTCAATGACTGACTGGGATTTTCTACCTGATTTTGAGTTTTGTAGTACAAGAAAAATTCTGCTTCTCTCCTATTATATGTGTCTTGAACGTAATCTTGAAAAAAATATTTCTACAGAATCACCAGCAGCATTTTCAATATCGTGGAATAAATGGCACAGAGTAAAAATGAAAGTATGTTACTATTTATATATTAAATGGTAAAACAATATTCAAAATGTCTTTTTTTTTTGTGGAGTGGGAAATGTTTGTTATTAAAAAATTTTGTCTGCTTTTCGTAGAATGGTGGTTGGGAATAGCTAACAATTTTGGAATATACAGCAGTAAAGGAGGATCTTCATTTTAATAACAGCCATGATTTCTTCTCTCTTTGAAGGAAGAGATATGTAACAGTCTGTTTTTAATGCTATTGTTGGTGTTCTCCTTCCTGAAAATATGTTTTTCTTGAAAACAAAAGAACTGTACACATAGGAATAAAGAAGAGAATAGCACATTTAGAAAGAGGATGTACTGTTTCTAGTGCTGCCTATTATTTGTGGTCTTTCTGCTAGAATGATGAACACAGAAGACCCATCTTTCACATACACTGTAAGCCTTGAAGACAGGAGGATGAGAGGGATGGAAGGAGGCACAGAGTAGTCAAAGTTTTGTGTTATGGAGATATGTTGAAAGTAAGTGGAAGTTTGACCGTATAAACGCACATATTTTCAGGACTAGTGCCTTAGAGTCAAAGAAGTAAAAACAAAAAGGGCTGAAAGGAAAATAATACAAAGAAAACACAGAAAAAAATATAGGATACTTCTTTATTTTTTTAATTTCATATTACTTCTGAAAGAATTAGACATATTCAGGAAAACTTTTACAGCTGAGAACACAAAGGGGAAGAGGGAAATAAAGGATAGGAAAAATATCAAATATAAGCTGAAAGGTGACAATATTTTAACCAAATTTACATAAAATTAATAATAAAAACACCTGCTACAGATACACAATCTTCTATTTTCTTCTGTATTCTCTTTAAATGAAGAATAGTACATAAACACATATCTAATTCTAAAAAAATCACTACCTGTTGTACTAGCAAGTTATATCTTACACTTCATAATGGGCAGATCTTTCAGGTGCATAGCATACAAAGCTGGACTATAAATATTTATGTACTGTCTAAAAGCTGAATATTGTCTGGTTTTGAAGCAGTGGAAACAGCTGAGCTTCTGTTTCTTCTGTCAGTTCTTTGGCTGTTTAGTTGGACTGTATGATCATGGGAACTGTCCTGAATGAAGTTCATGGAGAAGAAAGCTATATATAATACATAATAGTAGGACATCTACTAATAAACATGTCACAACATGCTCAATGGAATAGTAGTACTTCTGTCCAGTAAGTAATCTATTTCTCAATGGCTACGGTCCCATTTTAGTTCTTATTTCTCCCAGTCTGGACATCTTCTACTGGGGCATTTTCAGCAGGAGGCTGGAAATCAGTCTGTCATAGGCCAACAAAGAACATTTCTTGTAACTCTAACCACTGACTTTCCTATTGTGGTTTATTATTGTTTTGCAGTTTCTTTTTGTATGGAACTCAGGTGTGAATTTTTTAGAACTTGCATTTGCCTACTAGCTGAAAGAGTTCTATTAACTCTGGTATCATCTTTAAGAATGCCTGCTCATCACTATTTATGCACAGCCTAATTTAAACTGAACTGAGAAAAAAAAGTGTCATATTACTTACAGGTTCTCATTATTTATGCTGAAGGTATGTCAGTTGTTCTCTGAAGAAAGTATTAATAGGCCTCTATTCTTCATATTTTTGAGATATCCTGACAGTGTTTACAGATTAGTCCCACATCTTAGTTTCAAAACTAATTAATTCTGGTGAACACTAAAGACTGCAGTAAATTCTTCCCCAGATCTATCAGAGGGTTACAACTAACATTCATATTTTTCAACAGACTGGAGGTGGACAAGTCTTCTCAAAAAAAAGCAAACAACCTACCTCAAAAGGTGTGCATGATTTATATGTAGGTGAACCTACTTGCTTCTTAAGCAACTAGCTTTTAACAAGCTCCACAGTGCCCAGTGGCAGTGGATAGCCTCTGGGTGCTGCCGTCTGGTGCTCCTTTCAGGAGCTGCTGTTACACACACATACACATCTTGGTATCTCTTTGAGTATGTCAAGCTGCTAGGGTAAGTAAGTAAGGTGTTCAGGAGTTGAATGATAATAGTGTGTAGATAGAAACAGATGGGACTCAAGATCTGAACGGATACAATTCTTGATTAAAGAAACTAAATTTCTTCAGGTCATGAGCCTGCTCTTACAAAAATATGTCACAGCATGCCCATCAGCAGCACCAGTTTGCTTACTTGCCAACAAACAATTTGGAGAAATAAATGTTTGTATCACTGACAGAAAAATCAGATGACATTCCAGGGCTGTTCTTTTCAATCAAAAAACCAAATGAAGAATTCCTCATAATTAGACCAACTGAAACATAATTTAGAACAAACAAGCCCTAAGAAGTACTGCAACTGTGAACAAATGTGCTGCTGAATAGTATTTGTTTGCAAAAGCTAATGATTGGCATCTTGTTATACTGAAAATGTACAAAATCAATACAGATATAAAACTCAGGAGCTGGTTGTCTCAAAAGTCTCTGATCAGTCTGAAATAACAGGATTATTCAATATTATTATATGTATGCCACTATCCCTCAAATGCCCAGAATAAATATTGAACAGGAACCTATTGATATTGTAAAGTCTCAGAGTTCCAGGCAAGAAACTATGAGGAACAGAAAAATAGGCATGCTGAGTCCCAATATACCTGGTGATGGAGGCAGAAAAGTTCACAGCTGTCTCACACTATTTTTATCACTGGAAGCCCTTAGAATTCAGAAAAGATAATCAAAGCATAAACTTAGTGTAAACAGGCACAAACAATAGGACAGTTAAATCCAGAATGCTAAAATATTTCTTTTAAACCAAGTGTGACTACATGATAAGAAAGCAGGAGGAGTGGTAGTGAAGAGTTATTGACAAGGCGAAAAAAAAATCCCAAACTTTGACACCATTAAGCCTAAATCGATTCCCAGAAAACAAGTCAGAATAAATGCTGCTTTGTAGCTACTGAACTGAAGGCAATGTTGTCCTCAAATCAGTTTTTACTAATAGCATTGACTCTTCTGTTCAATCAGAAAATAACTGGAAATTATTTTTATGCCAAGTAAGCTACTCTGAATTTTATTAGCAACAGGAGAGAGCTCATATCTGCTACTGAATGATACAAACAATGAAATGACAAGTCATGTAAATAACATATTCTCAGATACAATGAACCATTTTCTAAGTAAAATCAAACTCCTAGAGACATAGTGTTCAATAAATTGTTTTTAAAGACAGTTAAACATTTAAAGACTTTTAGTTAACAGTATTTCAGCAATAATAAAAAAATGAGACAGTTTCTGAAAATATGTCATTTCTGTGGAGGAACATAACAGTTCTGATTAAATTTCAACTATTTCTGATTAAATATCAACTATTCCCTCCACTTTGATGTCATCTGCAAGCTCAATGAAGGTGCCCTTTGTTCCCACTTTTATGTTATTGATTAAAACACTGAGTAGAACAGGTCTCAGGATAGGCCCCTGTAGTACTCCACTTCTTGCCAGCCTACAGGTTGAATAAAACTCATTAACCACAACTGTCTGTTTTCAACCGTGTAAACTGTTTTTTACTCACCTGTACCACACATACAAACTATAGCATCCTAATTTGGATGCAAGGATATGTGACTGTAGCCTTGCTACAGTCAAGGTGAATAACACCCATTGCTCTGCCATAACCATAGAAGTTCATCAGAGAGGGTAATTAGGTTGGACAGGCCTGGTCTGCCCTTGGTAAATCCACGATGACTACTCACAATCACCACGACCTCCTCCAGGTACCCAGATATGTGTTGCAAGGGGATGTTCTCCATGATTTTCCAGGCAGTGAAGTGAGAGTGCAGTTCCTCAGATCATCCATTTGGCCCTTTTTTAGGATAGATGTTACCCCCACTTTTCTACAGTTTTCAGGGATCTCTCCCAGTCTCCAGAAGTTTTCAAAAATGATAGAGAGTAGCTTTGTAAGGACACTAGCCAACTCTGTCATCACTCTTGGATACAGTCTATCTGGTATCTCAAACGTATGGGTTCAGTTCTTGCAAATAATCCCTGACTCAGATCTCATGTGCCACAGGTAAGTTTTCCTGAACCCTGCCTCTAAGCACAGAGGCCTGGGAGACTTTCTGATGGAGCCTCAGACAAAGAAGGCATTGAGTACCTCAACTGTGTCTGTTGCCACTACCCCATGCAACAAAAAGCCAACGTTGTCCTTGTTCAGCCTTTTACTGCTTGACATAGCAATAAAAGTCATCTTGTTGCTCTCAATGTCTCTTGCAAGCTTTCACTTCCTTAACACTATCCCTATATTCCCGGGCAGTTTTTCTGAACTCCTCCTAAAAACATGTTAACTAAAAATATATCAAACAGGATTTCTACCATTTAAAACTATGTAAGTTCTGAGTTGCTAAGGCACAGCATGGTCGTTCAAACTATTTTAGTTCTTCCTAAAATCCCACCCCTCCTAAAACATACTCTGGAAAAAAAGTCCTGCTGAAGTATTGCATTTTGAAGAAAGTCTATTAGTGCAAAAAATGATCTGTCTCAGACTTTCTTATTTACTGTCCAAACACTGAAGATAAATGGCTTCTAAATAAATAAATACTTATATTTTTGGCATTCCATCCAGTTTCTACATCAAAAGGGAAAACACTTATATTATATAGTAATTCAGACTCTTGAGTGCTCAAATAACCTGGAAGAACCAGTGTTCTTTCACAGTGTAAGGAAGTCCCAGAAAAACAGATACATTTAAAATTCCTTTTACACTTTAAGAACAATGGCAAAGAAGAACAATGCAAAGTAATCTCCACACAAAACAAATGTAAGTATGTAATCCAGTTTAATCATACACTTTCCAGTTGAAGTCAAGTGCATGATTGTGTTAAGAGTTCAAGGAAGACTGTACTGATTTTTAACAAATACTTTGGATTTTATTACTTCAGATAATTATATGTTTGCTCGTTATTGCACTTTGCAATTTTAAGTTTATACTGCTGTGTGTTTCAAAGCGTAAACTAATCATAAGAATCACTACAACTACCATCAGATGTTACTCACTTGAATTAAAAATATTTAAAATATCCCTATAAAATTCACAGCAAATACATCAGAGGATTTAAAGCTGGAGCAAAACACAGCAGAGAGGAGTCAGGAATGGAGAACCACATGTTCCAAGCACATGGAGATTATATAATTTAATATAGAACTCTCAAGCCACATTTGCCTTTGCAGAAACTAATTACAAACAAAACTACATTTTTCTCAAACACGAGGCATCTAAATTGCATACTGGAACTTAAAAGCACATTAAAATACACCCACTTACACCTGCTGACTTTAAGACAGGGCTGATTCTGCCTGCATCTGTGTTCAATTCCTTTTAACATAAAAGCTTTTTCTTTCAAAAGTGTTACATAAAAACAAAAATAACTTTATTTTTAAGTAGGAGAAAAAATGTTCTCAGATTTTTAAATGTTACTATTTCCAAGTATGCCTAATTCTCAGAACATTGTTCACTGGTCATTTGGGAATGTCATAATCTTGTGCCTGGGGAATACTTAAGAGTCTTTTGGAAAAATCTACAAATCATCTTGTGTTGAGTCATTCCTTATTTCCAAGTGCTGAACAGTAGTTAAAAAAAAAAAGAGAGGCAGATTTTTCAAAGTTGTTTAAGGTTTTTGTATATTCATCTGGTTTAATTTTAAAGGCAATTTTTGAAAATCTGAATACTGTGGAGGTGTCAGTCTAAATACTATTGTGGGGATTTTTTTTAATATAAATAAATGACTAAAGATATCAAAGGTGCAGTAAATAAGTATTAATGAATCACCCATCTTCCATTTGTCTTCACTGTATTGAACAGAAAACCAGTCTAACACAAGTGTAGACATGTTTTATAAGTGTTTTAAATGTTCAGTTAGACATATAAAAGCGTTTATTTTTGCGTTTGTCCAGACACTTTATTTCTATTTGTATGTTCAGGAATGCAAAAGTGCATGTTTGTGGCACGCCCAAGATCCTACTCTGTGCCTATGTTTACCTGTAAATGTGAATATAAGATGTTGCTATATCTAGTAATGAGTAGTTTTAGTCTATTACAATCTCTGAACAGCTGTAAAAGATATTTAAGTGAAGGTGAGTGTAAGCATTTGTATGCCTGTTTGTGAAATCCCAACAAGAGAGTGAAAAAATCTAAGGAAAATCAAGAAGGTTAAATACTATCTTCTGTACAAAAAATGAAAAGATTCTTTACTTGTAGTCTAGTTTTCTGATACACAGCTATCAAATTCAGTACTAGTGACATATAGATGGGTTTGTTTGGCTTTGGTTTTGGTTTTTGCAAAAGCACATTACGTGCACTGAGGTTTCTTGATTTAGAAGTATATGAATGGCATAATGTGCCAATGAAAATTATTCAAAAACAAATAGACAATAATTAGTCATTTTTTGCTGGAGTCCCTTTTCTTTTAATACTTGTGTAAGATTAGTGTTTTCTGGTAAACACTGCACTGCACACATCTCTGATACCATTTTCCATGTAGTTGCTTATAGTTATTAATTAAAATGCTGATTTCCTGATTATATTTTTTGCAGACATTACAGCTTTGTTTCAGAATTATGATATTTAGTATACTGTCCAATTAATCTTTCCCTGATTTGATTCAGTTGAACTAGGTAATACAACACATATAATGCCATAGTACACATCAATGTAACAGAGGAAAGGAGGGGAGGAATTTCAGATGTTTGCACTAGCTGTTGTAACACTCTCTCCTACACAATGTGACTCAGTGACAGCTCTGTATCAGGATTGTATCTGTTTCTCATTTGTAGTTAAACTGAAACCTGCTTAAAGAATTATATCATGGTCATTCATTTCCTTCCAGACTGATCTTTTACAACAAATATTAACCTTTAATCTGTCTTCTCCAAGCCATACAGTCTGCGGAAATGCAGATGACATATCTAAGACCTTTTCAAGCAGACCTATGCATACAGCACTTGAAAAACTGAAACTTTTTGTCTGAAAACGGTTCAGTGACAAAGGCAGGAAATTCCTACTCACAAGGAAACAGGTCCTCTGGGGATAAAAGTGTCAGCGTCTTTACGCTTTGAGGTAATCATACTTCATGTCTACTTACTCAGGACAATATCTTCTAGAGATATTGGAATTGAGGTGTTTTTCAGGTTTTTTTAGGGGGGTTTGTGGGAGTTTTAAAAAACATTCTACACTAAAACTTGAGACATTTCCCTGTCACTACTCTGTACAGAAACTTATTTTTCTTTGCCTGTCTGATACTTTCAGCTTAATTTTTCCTCTAAGCACAAAGGATTAGGACTTCCTATTAAGCTCAATACCAGACTGACTACGTTTTCTATTCCTCTTGTCTTTTGTGATATGCTGAAGGACACTTCAGGCTGTCTGAAACTAACAGCATGGTTTTCTGATTGGAGCATCTCATGGACCAAAGTACAAACTGTTCTGGTATGTCTTTTGTTAATTTCTCATATCAATACAATAGATTTTAAATTGGATATTTCTTTCACATCTGACACTGTCTATGTGTACTTTAAAGTTTACTAAAACATTACTTTAGGTATTGAAGATGTTAAGGAATTCACAACTGGCTTTCTCCCATTTTATGTAGGAGGATTAAATAATGAACAAAAAGAATTTCAGATGTTTTTCGAGTCTGCCATGGACTCTAGGCTCCAGCCCATGAACAGCACTAGCTTAACCTCTCTTTATATTCAGGTGAGAGAGGAGAGCCCTTCTGAAGCTGATTCAGTGCACACCACAGCTAAGGCAAGGGCCACGGCAGCCCAGTCCCCTGGGAATAGGAAGGGAACAGACTGCAGAGTCCACTGGTACATTCAAGGTCCTGTCATATCAAAGAAAATTTATTACAATATGGCTTTATCATGTACAATACCAGAATAAAATACAGTGGACTAGGGAAAATTAATTTCTAAATCAAATTCTAGCCTGTTTCTTGGGATAACTTGAAATTTGGCAGGGCAAAGGAAACAATTATACCTTATGAGACTAAGTAAAATAATCAGAAAGAGTTTTTGCTAGTGAGTTTACTTAAAATATCCCCTCTTCGAAAAAATCCAAAATAAAACAAAAAATAAACCCAGATACAGGATCAGCAAAAATTATGAGTCCCAGAACCAAAGAAAACAAAAATAAGATAGGTTACCAACAGATTGCTAGTTATATTGTAATAGTTTACATCAAATTCCGTTCTATACACAAAGTATTTTCTGTGTTGCAGCTCTGATTAGACACTTTCAAGACATTGAAATGCTCAATTGTCTACACAGAAATGTAGTGTTCAGTGCATCAGAAAGCAGCAGGATAAAAGCAAGATAAAAACAAGACATTTGTCTATGCAACACTGATATATGAGATTTGAATAGAATGTGTACTGATGTTATTTATGTATAGGCAGATTCAAAGTAAAAACAGTGGTAAATAATGTTTGCTATACTAAGCCACTTGTTAAAACATTGTCAGAAGATGAATGTCAATTGGCTGAAAATTATCCTTCCATCTATTCTTTAGAGATTGCGAAGTTTAGCATTTACATTGATAAAGAAGTAATCATGAATTACTTCCTTTCCAAAAATTTGTTGTTGGATATTTCACAGATAGTGAGCATATAGCACATGAAGATATTTCACATTAATGTTGAAATACTAGTTTTCAATATTTTAAAAGAAAAAAATTAAAAAAAACCCTAGTTAGATAAAGGTTGATAAAACTGAAAGACATAAAAGAAATGAAGAGTAATGTAAGTACTAGATGCGATCAGTCAATGCAGTTTCAAATGAAACAGTAACTGTGTGTGTAGGTGGCTGGAACCTTTACAAGAATAACTTGGATGGAGTTCCACACTAGACCATAGGTAGCACTCAGGTAGAGATTAAGACACATAGATTTAGATGTCTTATATTTAGTGAGGAAAGTGCCTATGGAGAAGTTAAGTGTAGATCCTCAGTGTAGCCAATGGAGAAGGACTTACAGAATTATAGAACCAGAGAACACTCAAGGTTGTAAGAACTTGTGTAGACTGTCCAGTCTAACGTCCTTCTCAGAGCATGGTCATCTAGAGCACGTTGGTCAGGGCTGAGTACATTCAGGTTTTGAATACCTCCTAGGATAGAGACTCTACAGCCCCTCTCAGAAACCTATTCCAGTGGGGTTTTTTGTTTGTTTAAAACTAATTTCCTGTATTACAATTTGTGTTCATTGTCCCTTGTTCTTTCACTGAGAAAGGCTATACTCTATTTACTCCCCTCCTGCCCTCATGAGGTATTTATGCATATTAATCAGTCCCCCCTAAGCCTTCTGTACTCCAGACTGAGCAACCCCAGCTCTCTCAGCCTCTCCTTGTGTGACATATGTTCCAATCTCTTATCATCTTTGTGGCCCTTCACTGGACTTGCTCCAGTATGTCCCTGTCTCTCTTGTACTGCATGTCCCAGGACTGGGCCCAGGACTCTAAACGTGTCCCAAGAGGGCTGAGGAGAATGGGAAGGATCACCTCCTTTGACAGTAACATTCCTCTGACTGCAGTACAGGAAACCACTGACACTGTTTCATGCAAGGGCCCATTGCTGGCTCATGTTCGACATATTCACCAGGACTCCAAGGTCTGTTTCTGCAAATCCTTTTTCCAGCCAGTCATTCCCAGTGTGTGCTGTTTCATAAGATTATTCCTTCCAAGTACAGCACTTTGCAGTTCCCTTTTCTGAACTTTCTGAGGCTCCTGTGAACCTATTTTTGCAGCCAGACAAGGTTCTTCTGAATGGCAGTGTAATGTCGTCTGATGTATCAGTCATTCCTCCCAATTTTATATTGTCTGCAAACTTGCTAAGGGTGCATGTTGTTCCATCATCGAGATCATTAACCAAAATGTTAAATGTTTGGTGTGCACTACTAGTGACTGACTGCCAATTGGACTTTGTAGGTCTGATCACAACCCTTTCAGCATGACAGTTCAGCCAGTTTTCAGTTAACTTCATTGTTCACTTCAGCTCATGCTTCATGAGGTTGTTCATGAGGGTGTTATAGAAAACAATGTCAAAAACCTTGAAAAAGGTCAAGCAAACCAACAGATACTACTCTCCTTTTGTCAAATAAGCTAGTAATTTCACTGTAGAAGGTTATCAGGTGAGTCAGGTATGATTTCCCCTTTTTTAATCCGTGCTGGCTATTGCCAATCATCTTCTTGACCTTAATATGTCCGAAAATGGTTTCCAGGAGTATTTATTCCAGCATGTTCCCAAGGATTCAGGTGAGGTTGATCAAGCCCTCGAAAATCATTCCTGCCTTTCTTGGGTATAGGAATGACATTTGCTTTCTTCCAGTCCTCAGAACCTACCCTGATTGCCGTGACCTTTCAAAGGCTGTTGAGAGTGCTTTCTCAGTAACATCAGACAGCGTATTTAAGGTTCATGGGTGCATCCCATCAGGGCCCATGGACTTGTGATGCCCAGTTTGTTTAAAAGCTCCCTAACTTGATTCTCTTTCATTTCTGAGTGTAACCTTCCTTCCTCCAGACTTTCCCTCTGATCTCAGGAACCTGGGATTCCTGAAGTCCTGTCTTATCAGTAAAGACCAAAGTGAAGAAAGCATTGAGTACCTCAACCTTTTCCATATCCTTTGTCACCAGGTCCACTGCCCTATTCAGCAGTGGGTCCTTAGTCTTGCTTTTCCTGATGTACCTGCAGAAGCATTTCTTGTTCTTCATGTCCCTTGCCAGATTCAACTCCAAGTTGGCTTTGGCTTTCCTAACTGTGTCCCTGCAAGCTTGAACAGTGTCTCTGAGTCAGACCCTCCCGGATCTCCTGTCCTTGCTTCCACCTGTGTTACTCTTCCCTTTTATGTTTTAGCCAGGAGTTATTTGCTTATCCATGCAGGTCTCTTGTCACCTTTGCTTGACTACCTGTACATTAAGAGGAACTGTTCTTGACTTTGGAGGAGATGATCCTTGAAAATCAACAACGTTTCCTGGACTCCTCTTATCTCTAGGACCACCTCCAATTGAATTCTTTGAAGCAGTCTCCTGCAGTCCTGCTTTTTACCTTGTTCCCTCCTTTCAGGATCCTAAACTCCATAATCTCATGGTCAGTGCAGTCAAGGCTGCACCCGGCCTCACATCCCCAATCAGTGCCTCTTTGTATGAGGTCCGGCAGAAGAGTATCAACACAAAAATCACAAAGACAGTTGCTAGAACACTTTTCAGCTAACCTGAAACTAGACATTTGGTGTTAGATTGGCTAAGTACGTGTATTGATCTAGAACAGAATGCTTCCCACAAGGCTTTGTTAAGTATTGGGACTATTTACCTCATTTCACTCTTCAGAAGATACTGATTCTGTCTATGGGAAGACCATTCTTTGAAAGGATTAGAATATTTTCAGCTGTAGAAGGGATTATGTTGACAAGAAATTATATCCAGAACTCTACTTCCTACCTCCCGTTTTGTAGTTAATGGTTCACAATCTATGATTGCTCACTACCTATCCTGTGACATGTCATAGGTCAGAATACAACTTTCAAATAAATTTAGCATAGAATCGGAACATTTTTTTCAACACAAGAGGCACCATGTTTGTGAGGAAATAGAGGTAGAAGGCAATACAATTTATCCTCTCTTTCAGTACTCTTCTTTTGAGGGGAAAAAGCAGGAAAACATCAAAGGGCTTCAAAAAAGTAGAGTACAATCTGAATCTGTATTCATCATAATTATTGGAAAGTAAGAGTACAGGAATAGAAATTGCAGTTCACTTAAGCTACAGCAGCAGTTAAGTATGCCAAAACAAGCCAGGTAAATGATATTGTTTATTTTACTCCTTCAGATGTTGCAGACCTCTTATTTAAATACCCCTCAAGAATGAGAAGTAAGTTAGTTCTTTTACTTCAGAAGAACAATAGGAAAATATCACCCAGAAGGTGCAGTGGAGGACTGTAAGAAGAAAGCCAACAATCAAATTCAACTTCTGCAATGAGTTCCCTGAACCTAACTTAGAAGTGTACATGATCTATTTAGTATGTAATATATATAAAAATCATCAGTTCCAGCATCAATCACTGTATTTACATAACTTACTTCATCAGGATTAAAGGATAAAACAGAGCTGAATATTCTACAGTAAGTCTGTTTTACAACTAAGCTCTGTGGAGGAATATTGTCAGTTATGAAAAACCACTTACCAGTTTTTTGCCTTAAGGAGGTCTTACCTGCCAAATATTTCTGTTGCAGCGTTTCCCTTTTCATGTATCATAACATCAGGTATCAAAAATAATCATATTATCCAGATCTTCTAGCATATTTTCAAAAATATCTGATAAATTTTGAGGCATAAAGGTTTGAACTGTAAGTTATGCACTCTGAAGTTCTACTATTTCCTTTTAGCTTCGAAGTCTTTTGTGTTAGTACTTGAAAAAAGAGATAATGTTTTCTGGTTTGAATATAAGTGATATCTTAGTTGTCTACCTCATTCTGTTAATCTAGTAGGAAGCAAAGAAGAGCAAAGGAACATTTATTATTGTATACTGTTAGTCCTTTCCATTTTTCAAGTTGCTTATGAGAAATCTGTATTTCTTGGAATATGTGTGCCTGGGGAGCTGTGCTAGCATACAAAAATCCCACTACTTCAACTATATATGATTACAGTGAACATAAATAATTTTGAGGAAAGGTTTCAATGGCATCCTTTACTGATATTACCAAGTGACGAAGGGTAATTAAAAATGAAAAAGTGTAGCAAGTAGGTAGATATTTGCTCAAGAGAGAACTTTTAAGGTTCAAGGCTAAAATAAATATGAATGATGCTTACTTGCACAAGGGCAAAGGAACATATAATTAAAGCTTAGAAAGTCTATTTCAAATAGCACCTCACTCTGAAATGTATTCAGGATTCCCGGAGATTGCTCATGTGCTAGGCATATCCATAACATGGGTTTTCACTGGTGCAACATCTTGGAAGGATAGTTTGGATCAGTTAAAACAATTATAGGAGACATGCAGAACAATCGAAGCAACAAGGAAAATGGATGAAGGAAAATTAATGCCTTTCTCTTAATTGTAAATTCCTCCTGACACTTGGAATGTATATCTATAACATTGCATTTGAACTTAGATCTCTAATTTTCAACCACATTGTCATCATTAACTGCATTTCAAATCAATGTAACATTTCTATTTGTTAGATTAAAACTGTTAGATTTAAATGCCTCGAGAAAAAGTGATGTAGAGCATGAATGCCTTGAGGAGGAAAGTTGTGCTTACTGAAGATTAGCAGCCCCTTCTCAGAATAATTTCATTTCAAGATTGAAATAAATTATTTGTATCTTAAAGACACTGAAGTAATTAAATTTCTATTTGCTTATGATTTATATTTATTCTTAGATAATAACTTACACTAGTTTTCAGTTTGCAGCTTTTTTCTATGTTAACAGTCCTTACCTCAAGGGAAGCAATGTGTAGAACATTTTTAAGTTAAATGATATATTTATTTACCTTCTATTCCTTTCATATATTTTCTGCTGCAGACCACCAAAGTTGATCGTACACAAAAGGAGACATACAAAGGACTGCAACATCTAAATCTTTCTTAAGGTTCATGTACTTAAGCTCAGTCTTTATCCTCAGCCATAAAACTTTTCTCTAATGGGATAAAAAAAGATCAAAGTTAAAAATCAATGTTTTAAAATGTGTTTTAACCCCTAAACAATGTAATATTTATTGAACACCAGGAAATAATATTTTAGGAATCTAGAGACATCTCTAGTGTTCTGCCTCTGCTGTTCTTACCTCTATAGTATCATGTTCCTCAGGTAAAGTTGCGCAATTATTTTTGCTCCAACACAGCCCTTCATGACCAAGAATGTTGTCATGGTGTCATGATGTCAGTTTTCCAAGGACAACAGCAGACAACTTTTTTTTCAGATGTGGTAATTTGAAATTTTCCAGATTTAAATCAACTACAAAAAATATTTATTAAGATAGTAGCTAAACATAAACATTCTGAGTTGGAGTTACAGAATACAGTCAAGGTAACAATACCACATGATGCTTGCTGACCTATACAGATACTAAGCCCTAGGATGTCTACTGAAAGCATCAAAAGTAAAAAATCTGTAATTACTTGAACTACTCACTATCTCCAATTCTTTCTCCAATATGATTTATCTTATAGAAAAAACCCAACCAACCAAACAACCCACCATTTGAATTATACTGCCAAGCCAGACAAACCAAGATAACAGGAGTGTGATTCTTATAAACTAGACTGGCACCATGTAGAGGTCTCAATGTCAGAAAGTAATACAAAAAAATTTCATAGACGACAGAAATAGATATATCTAGAACATGAATAATCTCAACATAATTTAGCTGTCTAAAATAAATCAAATGTATCACAATAAAAAAAGTTTCAATGGATATCTGTTATACTGAAACTACTGAAAGAGTTTAGACAATTAGTTCAGATGGAAATTTTTACATTGCTGATAGAAATGACAACAAACTAGACTAGGTGAGCTCCTTGGAGTAATCTCAATATTTCAGGAAAGACTTGAAAACACCACTAATGTGTCCTTTTGTAATACTGTGGAAAGAACCAGATTGGAGAGATCAAGCAGTATTCTCTACATAGTTTTTCCAATCAGTAATTTAACAATGCATCCTCAGTTAGGCCACAGAAAAAAAGACAGAATAGTAAGACTGTTGTCTCTCAGATGAATGCTCTCACCAGCAATCTAAAGAGTCAGAACCCCCTTTCTGGAACAGCCCATAAGCTGGTGAATAGAGCACTTTCCTGGGAAAAGCACAATGTCAAGCTCTTCAGATTGCAATTTTGAGCTGAGAAGCTTAAGTGCAACTGAAGTCTTCTAATTGATTTAGCCCAGAGGAAACAGCATTGCTGACAAGACAAACCGGGTCCTTTGATGGGAAAAGCAATACATAATTTCTTGTCTGTCTGGAATATAGTGGGCAGATGGCAGCTTACTCTGCATCAACTAAAAGCCAGGCAGAAGCCCAGAGTTTATTAGTTTGGACTCAGTGAGAAACTGCTTTCAGCTGGCTCTGAGTGTTTACAGAGACAGCTTTCTATACACTTCTTGTTGACCCACTATAACTGTCATGCAAAAAACGTACTTGCTTAGAGTCAAGACTATACACTTGCATTCACGCAGAAGTAAAACTAACCCATAGTTCTCCCAGAGATTGCACAGTATCTCCCTTTTCAGAGCTGTTAAGCACTGTCATCTTGAAATTTTCTATATCACATAGTCACTGACAAAAGAAAAATCTGGCCATGCCACTTACGCCTCATATGAAAGTATCAGAAAAATTTTATGGTTAACTCTTCACTTACCCATTTGTGAGCTGGTCAACAGTTACATAAATTAAACTTCTGGATTTGGAAAACATACTGACAGACTAGTTTACAAAACAAATGCTGTGCGCTCTCAGAAAAAAAAAGAAAGTGGGAAAGAGGAAAAAGATGAAAATCATCAAAATCAAAAGATTCTTCATTGTTTCCATGGCTTTAGTAAGATACACCTGCACCAGGTATTGCACCTGTCTTTGCAGCAAAACATCTTGTCTCTGCTGCTGAGACCTGTTGTAACAAGAATTTGTTCAGCAACGGTTACTTCCCATTACCAGCACTGGTGACAGGTAGAGAATGGGCAAGATAATCATGTACTGAAAACATGCTGCAAGGACTGAGAAAATTTCTGATTATCTATGTTGATTTCTACAGGATGATATTATTGACTGAGTGACTTTTTCCAGGATGTTTCTCCATCCCAGCTACCAGTATACAGGTGCTACTGCATTTCCATTAGTAAATGTAACCTGAGTGCTTCCTCATCCGTTTAAAATTCTCAGTAGTTAGAAACTGAAGCAGAATCATTGACACAAGAAAGTACTAATTCAACACCTGAAATTTTCTGTAATTGTAATCATAAATGAGGGCAATAGCATCAAAGGAAATTACTTAACATTATAATTAAAATGTTCTTGTAAACTGGGCCTGCAATATGAAGTCTTAATTTTCTGGATATGGCAGAGATAAGATCATAATATGGGAGAAATGAGAATTAAAAGAATGTGAAACGGCGCTGCAGCCCTACTGTAGCAGAAGAACATCAGAGCTTCCATACAGCAGTATGGACATTTTAAAAATCTTATTTCACAGTAAAAATAGCAGATATTTAGGAAGGGGGTGGGGGGTGGGGGAATGAAAGCAAATAATGACATTCATCTTTCATAAATTTTTCCAGCTTTCCCTTCCTTTCCAGAAATCCATTAATTCCTGAGTGGAAATTACTCTGGACTAAAATTTGTAGTGGTCACTGGTGAATCTGTCTTTTCTGTACTCAACAAATACTTTTTGATCGTATTTATGTTTGGCTTCTATCAGATCTCAAGATAGTGAGTTTAAACATAGATACAGCGTATTTATTTATTTTTTGGTTTTGTTCATTTTAAAGCTGCTTCCTGATGGTTTCATTCATTTCTAATTCTTTAAACACATATTATGAAATACATGAAGGAACACTTTCAATTACACTTCTCTGTTCCTTTATTTTATGTATACAAATCTATTGTCTTTTTCACATGTATAATGGACCATACGATATCACGTTCTGTGGGTACCATTCTGTATACTGGGTTATTTTGTTGCCTTTCCTTGCATCTTTCCAAGTTTTATATTTTTTTCATATGGATTTACCTGAACTCAATCCATTATGGGTTTTTCAACTATAATATATAGTCTTAATATCTTCTAGTTAAATGTTTTCTATATTATGTCTGCTTCTTTCAAAAGAATGCTTGTATTTTATGTTTTATTTAATTTCTATTTGTTTGTTTGCTTTTTTGTTTGTTTTTTCACCTCTAGCATTTTTAGGGAATGATGTCCAGATGCTAACTCAGGAGTAGTAATAGCAAGTCAAGCTTGAAGTCAAGACCTCACCCTGAACACCAATTGGAATATGTACATTACTCTGCACTTTTATGCTTTGTATTTAATTGCTCTTACCTTATCCTTTTCATCTACCACTACTACCACAGACTCATAGAATATCCTGAGTTGAATGGAACCCACAAGGATCATTCAGTCCAAATCCCAACTTCACACAGGACAGCCAAAAAGCCAAACAATATTTAAGTGTGGTCCAAATGCTTCTTGAACACTCACAGGCTTAGGAACATGACCACTGGGGATCTTGTTCCAGTGCTTGACTAACCTCTCAGTGAATTACTTTTTCTTAATGTCCAATGTGAAATTCTGACTCAGCTTTAAATCATTCCCTCATGTCCTGCCACCAGACATCAAGGAGAAGAGATCAGCAGCTCCTTCTCTGCTTTCGCTTCTGAGGACATTGTAGACAACGTCCTCATTTGAGCTAGGACAGAACTAATTTCCTCTTAGTAATTTTACTTTTTAGTTAAGTCTCTTCTGAGAAACTTCACTCTGAAATTAACTGCATGTTTTTCAGACAGTGTCTTCTTCTAGGAATGATAACGCTCAATGTTTATAGTTATTGCTGGAGTAGTAGTACGAAAGGTATGCAGAAAGGCTCCTGCTTATACTTATTCCTATGGAAACCAAGGTGGATGCTTGCTGCTGCTAACTTTCTTATGCACCAGAAAGGAAAGAGCAGAAATGGGGTTGCACGTGCAACCCTCCAGTGGGGAGGAGCAGGTCGGACAGGTGACTCAAAACTTACCAAATGGAGTATTCCATACCTTATGTGTCATACTCAGTATAAAGCTGAGGGATCATGAGGGTCAAGCTCTCTTCCTATATGGCTGGTATCCAAGGAGGACCCTGTCCAGTTCCTCTGCCTTTGATCCCAATCCATGCATTCCTGAATCCAGTTTCTTTCTGCTGCTGAGTCCAATTATACCTTATTATTATACCTTTGTTTACTATTATACTTTTTATTATACCTTTCTTTACTATTATACCTTATTATTACATTTAGATTAAAGCTCTTTTAATTTTTCCAACCCGTAAGTCTCTTTCCCTTTTCCCTTTCCCTTATCCTTTTGGGGAGGGGAGACGTTAACAAAGAGCATCTGTCATCTGTTTAATAGCCTGCTCAGCTGAGGAGAAAGTCTTGGTGGTATTGGTTGATGAGAAGCTCAATGTGAGCTGGCAATGTTGGCCCAGAAGGCCAATGGAATCCTGGGCTGCATCAAAAGAAGCATGACCAGCACGTCAAGGGAGATGCTTATGTCCCTCTACTCCATTCTCATGAGACCCCACCTGGAGTACTGCATTCACTTCTGGGGTCCTCAACATAAGAAGGACATAGACCTATTGAAACAAATAAAGAGGAGGTCCACAAAGATAATCGGGGGCTGGAGCACCTCTCTTATAAAGACAGACTGACAAAGTTTGGATTGTTCAGCCTGGAGAAGAGAAGACTCCAGGAAGACCTTACAGCAGCCTTCCAGTTCTGAAGAAGGCCTACAAGAGAGCTGGAGAGGCACTTTTTGCAAGGGTTGTAGTGATAGGACAAGAAGTAACAGTTTTAAACTGAAAGAGAGCAGAGTTAAATTAGATGTTAGGAAGAAATTCTTCATGATGAGAGTGGTGAGACACTGGAACAGGTCACCCAGGGAATTTGTGGATATCCCCTCCCTGGAAGTGTTCAAAGCCAGGTTGGATGGGACTTTGAGCAACCTGGTCTACTGGAAGGTGTCCCTGACCATGACTACACTGTCTTTAAGGTCCCTTCCAACACAAACCATTCTATGACTCTATGAAGTTTCTTAGATATTTATGTGAGGGTTTTTTAGTGGAAAGTAATATAGGGTGGCTTGTTATGTTTAGCATTAATTTGTCTTTATATTGTGAGTAATTTGATACTATCCATCTGTAGTAAAGTTATTTTGAACACAATATGATTGCTTCATATTATTCCTTTTTTTTCTTGGCATCAGAATCTAGTTTAAGAAGTTATATGGAATTAATTTTAAAAACTAAAATATTTCTATTCCTTTCAGTTTGTTTAATATATCTTTCTTTATGTTCCTGTGAGATATTGGGAAAAAAGGAACTAGGTTTTGATTTTCCAAATGTCAACAACAGTAATTCCATCATGTATTTCACAATTATCATAAACTAAGGAAGGACAACTGAATTAATGAAGCAAATTATAAAAAAGTATGTAATGTTTGTAAAAGGTCATCTTTTATAATAAATAGAGGAAATTAAAAACCAAACAAACAAACAAACAAAAACTCTCTCCATCAACAACATGAAATTATTTATTCATTTAAATCTACAGATTACATAATCTAAAAGAGAGAATAAAAAAAGGGTAAAGTCAGAGACTGTGTATTTTGTTTTTATGTTTTGAGTGTTACATTTTAGAATAACAATTTAGCATAAAAGGAAAGTAGAAAAAAATGTTGCAAATCATCCAAATCAAAGACTCTTTATTAAACTAGTTTTTATTATTGAAGATTCATCTATGCATAGTTATATTATTATAAAATGTATGGAAAAAGAGATATTATAATTAGGTTATAATTGAATTTATTTGACCCATGTACCCTATTTTTTCAGTATAGTTTTTTTTGCCATATTAAGTAATGTTGAAGTGAAAGTGATGACTATTGTAATCCTGGTGTTCAACATGTATTTTATGTGACTGAAAACAAATCCTTAAGACAGAAGTTCTTTAGAAACTTACTGTACTTCAATTCCCCCCATGTATATATGAACAGTGACAATTGTGATGTATTTCTAGAGAAATAATAATCAAAATTATCACCAAATGTAGGAGCCAAGTTGAGACATCTTGCAACTTAATACGAACTGACATTTACTGGGTTTAAAATTACTAAACAGTAGCTGGAAGTTCCTGTGTTCCAAGTTGCATCCAGTGATTTCACTTTTAGTTGAAAAATTTCAAAATTAACATGAACAAGACTCTAAGTTATATTTTGAGTTAATCATCTGGAAATACTGAAAACCTACAGTTAGTGATCATATATGAAAAGCATGTTTTGAAAACTGAAGTCACAGAAGAAAAAACTTATGCATCCACATTACCTCTGCTGATTCATTTGTCTTGAACATATATATATGTGCAACCTGTTCGTGGTTCTTCTTTAAGACACTTTAATTCCACCTTTGATTGGCCTGTCTTCATCCAAATTCTGACATAGCTCATGCATACAAAGGCCAACTTCAGGGTAAACTTCAGGGTAAACTGTGACAGAAATGCTGAAATATTGAAATATTTTCAGACATTTTGATTGTGAGGAATAGTCAAATATCAAATATTCTTTCAAGTCCTAAATGTTAGGCATGCTCTTAAATGCAATCAGGAAGCATAGTGTTCCTGCTATAGTCATTGTCACATATGAGCAATAGTCCAGATGTAATACCAAATCTCTTTTGTCCCTATTCTCTTCTGCCTGATATGATGTAAGAATCTGAAGTTAGATCTCCTTACAGATGATGTTCTAGAATAAGTGTCGTCTTAGTCTCCTTTGTAGAAAATACTTCAGTGTGTCTATTTCTGTTCATGCTTTTCTGCAGATTAACTGGACAACTCTTTAGACTAAGACACTTAAGAGCACTGCACAGAGAAATTCAAAGTTGTTCTAGATGGATGTACACTGTATCTGTTATAAGTGATATCGAGCATGAACTAGTAAGCTGGGTTTGATTTGAACTGATTCTGAGTTTAATGTCTTTTGCATGGTTCTGTGACTGAGGTCACAAGCATAACTAGACTTGCAGTGATGTGCACAGAAATAATTTGTTTATGCTCATTTCAAGTCTTCAGTCTACCTGCAAACTGGGTAAATTTCAGTAATGGTTTAGATAAACATCAGGCCAGTTATATGCTTGCTGTGTAAACACCAAATGGGAATTCATACCTTAGAATAGTTTTTACCACATCTGCAGGGATGCATTGTCATTCAGACAGTCTTGAAAGCTCCCAGAAAAAAAATCTGCTTAGATAAGACTACAAAGGAAGAACTGGTGAAGAAATGATCCTTTTATAAGAAGTGTGTTACTCATCTTGATTGTAATTTAGTGATAACATTAGCTACAGAAAGGAAGTTTTGAAGACTATCACACTGAGGAAGAAATGCAAAGTCAGGATCTTTTGTTAATGGTGGGTGTAACAAATCTTCTGACCAGACAGAAATTAGTTTTTCATAGCAAAATTCATGAAGGCTGCTTGATAGGATAGAATGGCATAAAGGAAAAAACAATCAAAATGTTCATAGCCTAAGATCACTAAGGAATAGCAATGGTACCTGTCAAATAGCATGAAAAAACAGATTTCCCTAAAGCTACAGGACAAATCTCATTAATTCTTTCCTGACTGTAGCTTTCTTACATGTTGCAGTCACAGAAATAATTTTACCTATACTGTATCCATCAGCAATAAAGTTATACTTCAAATGATGTAGCATGTCACTGTATCACAGAATCACAGAATGGTTGAGGTTGGAAAAATTCTCTGGAGACCATCCACTCCAACTCCACCGATCAGTTAGGCCTGCCCAGAGTCATTCTGTCCCATCATCTCGATCATTAATGAAGATGTTAAACAGGACTGGACCACTATTGACTCCTGGGTGCACCGCTAGTTACTGACCTCCAAATAGACTTTGCACTGCTGATCACTACCCTCTGAGGTCATTGACATAGTGGGTGATATCCTCTCCTCATCTCCCCTGCCCTTCCTAAAGAGCCTGTATCCCTCCATTCCAACATTCTGGTCATAGGAGCCATCCCACCATGTCTCTGTGATGCCAATAAGATCATAACCCTTCAGGCACGTGCACATCTCTAACTCCTGTCGTTTATTCCCCATGCTATGTGAATTTGCATAGAGGCATTTAAGGTGAGCCCCCAGTTAAGCTGACTTACCGGCTGGAGTGGCTGACATTCTTTTGTGCTGCACTTCAAGTGCTTGCTGCTGACCCGTGATACTTCCCCAGGCTCTGGGCATCTATTGTTGGCACTGGTATCAAACTGGTAGAAGTGAGATGGATTGAGGTTTCCCTCCCCCGGCAACTTTACTTTACAGCCCTCTTCACCAGCTTGGCAAGCTTAAGACCAAAGATGTTCTTCCTCTTCTCTGACAGATGGACCCCAGCAGACCTCAGTAGAGCAGGTTTCTCAAAGTGAGTCCCATGATCTCAGTAGCTGAATCCCTGACTGTGGCATGAGTCCTATAACCACTTGTTGATTCACCAGATTTGGCTGGCCCTTTTGTAGCCCTTCTCTTTGACTGGATGGATGAAAAAACTGCCTGCGCTCCAGAGTCCCTTAACTGCTCCCAAGGGCTCTGTAATCCTTCTTCATTCTCCTCAAACTGCTCCTGGCTGTATCACTGGTGCCCGTTTGAAACAAGAGTAGTAGAAATCAGTGGACTGTATGAGGCTTGGTAATCTTTCAGTGAAATCCCTGATACAAGCTCCTGGTGAGCAGCACACCTCTCCAGAGAGTGTATCAGGTCGGCAAATGGGTGCTTTCTTACCTCTCAGAAGAGAGTCGCCTACTACTATAACTCATCACCATTTCTTAGTTGTGCTGGTTTTTATATGTGGAGAGGGTCAGGCTGCCTTATTCAGCTCCAGTGTCTCTCCTGATGTAGTGGGTCTTTCCTCTTCAGTCTGCAGAGCAGTGAAGCAGTTCCGCAAGGGCACCTCAGGCTTCAGGGGAAGCCTCTTCCTCCTACTGGTCCTTGTTGTTGCAATTGTCCATTCTTTGGCATTATTATTGGCCTTCTTCCTTCTGTCTGTGCTGCTGGAGAAGTTTCTGGCTGTTTGGCCATGGGCTGCAGATCCACTGCAGACTGCGTATCAAACAACCAAGCTTCTAACTTCCTAAAACTTTAAAGCGTTTTTTTTTTTCCAAAGAATTTAAATAAATTTCTACAACTTGTATATACAAGTTATGTCTTTCACAAATAAAAGAAAATTGTCTTAAAGAGTCTTAGTAGAGATGTTTGTGGAAATTAACAGATTTTACATTATATTCTATTTGTCACTGTATGTCGAATTACAGTAAAGCTAGGCTGTTTAGACCCATGACACAATAGTACTGCATGACGTAATGACCTAGAGGTATACTAAAGGGTTTAGCAAGAAACACTCGATGAATGAATAACAGTTGTGAGATTTGTAAAAACTGTGAAGTCTGGATTATATTTAGGTGTCTGTGAAACAAAATGCTTTCATCAGATCAACTTTTTCCTGCATATTCAGTGCTATCATGTTTGACTCCTCCTTTAAAGCTATTTTAGCCATGGTTCTCCTTCATATCTGTCTCATTTGCTAGTACTGTATCTCATACTTACCTAGACTATTTTTATTTTTCCATCTCAGACCTTTTTTTCCAGTCAGCTCTTGTTGTTTTTATACCTTTTGACAATCTTCATATCCAGCTCCCACTTTGACCCTCTTTACTTACCCACATCGTACCTGCTGGTGTGGTTTCTCTCCTTCTCGTCCCCTGATGCCTCATTCCTCTTTATGCAAGCTTAATGCACTCTTTCAAACCTCTCTAGCTCCCAGTCTCAATTTTCCCTCTTTTCCCTCTCCTAGATCCTGTATAATTCCACTTTGACACGTATAATGTCTTAATGGATTTTGTTCTTATCCCATTATACAGTCATAGTTTCTTGACTGGCATTTTCAGTCTTCCTACAGATTCCAGATACATGGAGGTATGCACATTCTGAAATTTTCCCTAAAATGTCACCCCTTCTCCTCTTATTACTATTTTATTTCCTCTTTCTCCAAATTCAGATGCTCTAAATTAATTCCAGACTGATACTGTTCTACTAAAATATTTTTCTTACAAAATGAGAAAATGAACTGGTATTCAAAGTAATCTTTAACTCTGTATAACTTTAAATATTAGAGGTCTGTGCTAATGATTTCTTTTTAATGGTATCCCTGTACTGCCTACAAGCAGTTTACATACTCCATAGAAACTAGATGGCTATCTTATTCTTCAAGACACTGTGTCTTTTTTTCCTTCATTTATTTCAAAATATAACATGAAAGAAAATGAATTTCAACTGAAATATTTCTGAGCTATTTCTAAGTGACTATGTATTTTAAACCACAAATTACATGTTTATATACTTCATCTGCAATATGAAGAAAAGATAAAATGACTTTAGAAAAATAGGGAGATATGAAATAGCTGGGCAGCATACCATGTAGACTCAAATTAAATGGTTATAGTTTCATATATTTTCAATAACATTTTTGTATGGGTGAATGGTTTCTACATCCTTTTTCTATGCAAATTATTCATTTATTTCCAATCACTGGGGCAGCACAAAAGTGTGCAGGAAATGGAATTATTTTTTCTCTATTTGGTGCTAATATCTATCTTGAATGTCCTGTGAAAACTCACACACCATTAAAAATTCAAGTGAAAAGGTTCTTTTAATAATAAAAGCTTGAGTCATAGAAGACTATTCGAGAACTTTTTTGCATTATTTTGCAAAAAAAAATTAATGAATATACCTTTTTTTGTTTATTACTTGAAGGACAATGAGATATTCTGTTCTCCAGTACTTCAGTGGAAGTTTATTAGAAGTAAGAATATACTGATGAAGACAAGAAAATGTTTTCCATTAAGCTATCAGGAAATTTATAGGTATTTCTAATAGGATTTCAATGAAGCTGCCAATAATTTAAAAAATAATCAAAAAAAGAATATCACAAAAATATTTGCTGCTTTAGGTAACAGTTTTTGTTTTATTTTGGGTGGTTTTTTTTGTTCCTCTAGATTTTAAGCTTCTCAGATCAGGGTGTCAGTATGTTGAGAGCACTGGCTTTTTTATTAGCACCTTGAAAATACTGGTTATGCTGCAATGTGTAAAATATTATTATTTTTATTTTATTCAGAACTGTGATCTTCAGGTGCTATGTACTCACATTGATGAACAATTGAATGTAGATGATACTCATTGGGCTTAATCATTCCTCTTTATGCCCTTAATTCTAGAAACAACTCTAGGTACACACATTTTAAGAACTTAGCTTTCTGTATTTCTTATTCATTAATTTGTTCAGAAGTCAATTCCTTTCTTTTATTATTTGTCTCATCACTTGATTGCACATCTTCAACTTTTACAACGGTTAGGTATACACTGAGTTCTGGGAAACTCATGCTAACAAATACATTGATTTCCTGTTACGCTGGAGGAGACACGTTGTTATGTTTCTCTCTGTAACTCCAGGTAAATTAACATTACACACCATATACTTCACTCATGGACTGGGTTCTTGCAAAAGCTGCAAGTGCTTCTGTTCTATGTAATCTTGATGTACTTTCTGGATTTAGCACTACATGAGTTCAGATGCCAAGAAGGTAACAAAAGGCCTTTTGGCACACATACAAATCCCACTTTGGATTAAGTTTAGCTGCCTAATGTGGTCTGAGCGAATTTCTTCTGGCACGGTGATTTTTCTATAGAGGAACAGCTAAAAATAGGAAAAGATTGCAAAAGCAGTGCACATAGCTCAAAAACTGTTTTCCTGGCAGTCTCTGAACAGTGAGGTGTTTTGACCCACAAGTCATTGCAACAGTTTACTCAAATGTGCATCTCAAAATTTACATCTGGCACTCATCATAGGAAATGATCCTATGATAATCTCACATAACTTCCTAGAAAATAAAAGTTTGTAAAATTCAAGCAAATCAAAAGTAGTAGACTGTGACAGACCTTCAATCACAGTGTACAAAAACTCAGTTACTAGAAATAAAAGCTTTTATGGTAGTCTATATCTAATCCACTGATGGGATCGTGACTTCTGCAGGAAACAAGGACATATTGTTTGATGTTTGATTACAGCTGTTAAGATCATCTATTAGAAAAGGTAAAGCTACTCATGTTGACAAAGGCAGTCAGAAACTCGTAAAAAGTAATCCTAGTGTCTGCGATATACTGTTACTCACATCTGATTTCCTTATCATGATAGCCTTCACAAAGCTTAATAAAGAACTTAGGATTCAGTTAGTGTAGCCCAAGTTTGAGAGTATTCATACTAACAATTATAACTTTCACCCATCTTATCATTACCATGCAGTTTCCATGACCAGAATGCTGAATTCCTTGTAATCCAAAGGAAGATGGTTTTTTAGAGGGAGGAAGATGGTTTTTTAGAGGGTTTTTAGTATTGACTGAGAATCCTTTTGCTATCCCAAAATGGGAATATGAATTTAAGACCATGTTGCTGACTTATTTTCATGTTTCCTGAGCTCAGAACGGATTGTGTTGTTCAAATTATAACACTGGAGAGTTTAATGCTCTTAGAAGAATTCAGCTGAACTGTAACGTTCTTTTACTAGTAAGGGTAGACTTCTTCAAACAGTAGATTCCTGCTTTCTTTAAAAGATTGTAGGGGTTAAAAACCTATTTATTTCACTGAACTTTATTAATGTGATCTCAGAATGTAGCCCACTCTTCAGACTTAAATATTTTATTCAGCAGGCAAATGAAGGAAAAATAAAATACCTATTTGTCAGAAAATAGATAATCTTGCAAAAAGTAGGTATCATTATTAAAAATAATTACAGGTGCTTTTATGTCTTAAGCAGTGGCATCTTATTCTAATGTAGCTTTTGTCATTTGAATTAGGCATAATAGTTCATTGTAAATAAATGTATCACAAGGAAGAGAGGTTTCCTGTTTCGCCCCTTTAAGTTACATTACGTACACCTAGTACCTCTGCTGAGTGTTACCTACTGAAACAAATGGTGTGGAGAAAAAATTATTCTGTCCATTCCTTATGAACAGAATACTTGATGAGTCTTGGAAATTGGGTCCTGCAGAAATATTGTTCTAGGATTATTTAGCACTGTAATAGCAAGTAATAAGCTATCTTGGTCATTTAAAGAACAGTGCATAAAAATATTGCTGGAAGTGCTAATACAAATTCCTTTCAAGACATACATATTTGAGGACAAATTAAGTTTGCTCTTGAATAAATACAAAGGAGTATCTAACAGGAAAATCTATTTATTTTATTATGATGTTATTTATAGATATTGCTTGAGTATCTCCCTCCTCCAGTTTTTTTTCAATCGTTCACTCTTTCTGTGCTACTCTGCCCTATTCTCTGCTCAAGTAATTGTCTCCTGTCCATATTTGTTGGTTTCTAATTCATTCTTACCTTCTCAGAACTCAGATGTTCTCATCTTCTTGTTATACTGACAAAATAATAAGTCGGTTTTCTGATTTAACACTCATTAAGGTCATTCCTTAAACATCTGTTCTGGGCATACTTCTCCCATTCAGTCCTTTTCACAATAAGTCTGTGTAGCTTGCATTCATTCTTCTTTTCTGTTTTTTTCCTTAGGTAATGCTGTTCTTTGTAAAGATAAATTTGTACACTCCTTGCTGATTTCTACTCCTTCACGTGTCGTCTTCTAACTTTCTAACATCTTTGTTTTCCTTGACATCTACTAACGTTTAACATAGCCTAATGGACCTAACACAATATATTTTTTTCAACTCTTTTTTGTCCCTTCCCTTTTTATTCTGATCCACAAACTCCTTTCTTGTTTACTTTAGGAACATAGGATTTGAATCTATCTTTTCCTTTGTGTGTATTCAAACCAAAACAATAACAGCAAGCACCCACTCTTTTAGGAAATATAGGTCAAATACTGTTCATAGTTTGCAGCATGTAGCTATCTTGCAATCCTGACCAGTCTGCTGCCACATTGGACTATTCAACGTGAAAACTGATCTTCTTGATCCAAGCGTATTTATCATAATACATGAATGAAGTTTTCAGCATTATTCTTCTCAGTCCCTTAGTCCACACATCTAAATCTCAATGGCATTCATTCACAGCAGTTCATCTCTAAATAATTAAAACTCTGTGTTCCTCACCAAAAGTGCAAAGCGCTGTTTCTTTTTACTGTGACATTATTTCACCCATCTCATGTAAGCATCTATTAAAAACCCCCAAATATTAATGATGGCAATATTCCCACTCTTTTTTCTGTAACGCTTGCTCTGAAACTCCTAACCTAATGTCAGATTCTTTTTCTTAGTTTAAACATCTTTCATAAATCTTTCCTTTTTATTANCCAGTCTGCTGCCACATTGGACTATTCAACGTGAAAACTGATCTTCTTGATCCAAGCGTATTTATCATAATACATGAATGAAGTTTTCAGCATTATTCTTCTCAGTCCCTTAGTCCACACATCTAAATCTCAATGGCATTCATTCACAGCAGTTCATCTCTAAATAATTAAAACTCTGTGTTCCTCACCAAAAGTGCAAAGCGCTGTTTCTTTTTACTGTGACATTATTTCACCCATCTCATGTAAGCATCTATTAAAAACCCCCAAATATTAATGATGGCAATATTCCCACTCTTTTTTCTGTAACGCTTGCTCTGAAACTCCTAACCTAATGTCAGATTCTTTTTCTTAGTTTAAACATCTTTCATAAATCTTTCCTTTTTATTAATCTGCTGGTCGAGTTAACAAGATTATCTACAGTTGTCATTTTCTTCCTAGGGAATAGTAAAATCCATTTGCCTAGCAAATCTGTGTTCACTTGCCTGCTTCATCCACTAAAGCTCTTATGTGCTAACCTTTATTTACACAACACTATCTTCTAACAATTTTAGGAAAAATCTCTCTCCACAGGCTCTCAAGTATGCTCTCTATTGTCATAAGTTTAGAAAACTAACATGCAGTTCTGAATAAATAAGTAGTCAATAGGCAGAAATATTTATAATGAATAATCTGTGATCATGTGTAAATGTCAAGTTTCAGACAGACAGCCTGAGTAATAACATACTTACTAATGTTCCACACCTGCCACCCTTTTGTTATTCATTATAGGTATTGACTTAAGACTTGCAATTGGATATTCTCTTAAGTATTTGGATAATATCAATATAATCTGTGGTTTCAAGGTATTATTATAGCACTGAGACTGTTTTCATTACAATTTTATAGCTATTTTCTGATTTTTCGTTGGAGTAGACGAAATGTGATTCTTTCAAATGCATTTAAAGCAGATCACTAAATCCAAACCAAATGAAAAAGCTGAACCAAACCATAAGAGGCTTCTTTCCTGTATTTACATGAAATTTAAGCTTTGAGTACCGAAAACAGTTCAGTAATGTTTATTTATCACTGGGCAATTCAGATTAGAGAATTCAACCAGCTCTAGTATAGTTGTGTGTTTTCTGTAAATACCTCAAACGACAGCTAACGTTTATGCTATGGCACCAAAAGTTAAAACTCATATTGCTTAGTTCAATATTTTGTAGAAATAAGCTAGAACATATGTAAGTACTGTAAAAAGTAAAATATAATTAAATATGTTCTTTATTTTATAGTATTATTTCACCTTTTCTTTATTTTATATTATTATTTTACCTTTTACAGGAAACCTTATAAAATTATTTTGAAATTAAGTACATTATTTAAATGCTAACACTTATTAGAAATACAGTGATGATCAATCCTGAGGTTTTATAAACAGTATAAAATTAATAACAAATAAGAATCAACTTTTATGTCTGATCAGAAAAAGGTCACAATATGATAAAGGTCAGTCACACTAATTTACTACCATGTCAGAGTATATATTCATATCTTAAGTGACGGCTCTTAATAAAACACAGTACTATTCTTTTTATTTTACAGGTTTGCATTGACTATAAATATCTGTAGAAACATACTCATATAAAATATAAGTTCTAGTATGTATAGACATTACTAAAATTTGAATCTATCCTACTAGAAGAAAAGTACTTCTTTCTTCATATTGGATTAACAAATTTTCTTGTAAGTACTGACATTGGAACATATCCAGTGATATCTGTGATAGTGTCAGCAGTCTCACTAAGTCAACCAACCAGTGAAAAACAGCAAGAGGTAAAGATCTTCTTAATACTTTAAAAGCTCAGGTAGAAATGAATCTATCCTTCAAAGAAGGTGATGACTCTACAGGTTTTGATACTAGTAAAATCTAGCTTTCTCAACCATAAATTATTATTGAATAATGGTCAGCTACCCATTAAAGAGAGAGAATATTTATATAATTGACATGATAAATTTCAGTGAAGGATTTTAAGCAAGGATCAGGAGCACAGGATGACAAACCCTGAGAGCTGAACAAATGCAAACTTATTTGGAAATGTTCTGTTATACAGTAGGACCAAATTCTTAGCCTGTTGAGAGTATCCTGGCAGACACTGGGCAT
>VZSC01002528.1:139-39004 GCA_013398225.1 Steatornis caripensis
TGCTTCAGCAAGGAGCTGGGTAGAGTTGGAGAGCAGCACCCTGCAACATCACCAGCCCCCTCTTAATAACCCCATACTGGGATTAAATAAGCTCCTGGGCCATAGGTGTGGGTGGAAGCACCAGGTGAGGCTGCTCAGGGCCGTTAGAGCCCATTAGTGCCCTGGCCATAAAGGGAGAGAGAATGACCCTTGTGATCCCTCACCTTTATTCTGAGCATGGTATGTATTGGATGGAGTACTGCATTGGGGTCAAACCAGGACAGTGCTCAGCTCAAAAATCCTATTGCTCAACTCACTTCAATTACTGGTCCTGGCTTAGTAGGAAAATGTTTATGGAGGGACAGCAGAGGGGCACTGGGTGACCCGTTCCTGGTGAATCCCATCAGAGGGGATCTAGCTGAATGTCACCAGAGCTTCTGGTTTGCTTCCCCACAGACTCAGCTGCTCTTAATGGCATTTTAACAGAAGATACATCGGAGTTTTCCAAGAAAGGTAGAAATCTGAGGCAGGGCAGAAGGGCTGGAAATAATCCCTCCTGACTGCACATTTCATCTTGTAACACAGTCAGAGCTGCTGCTCCAAGCCAAGGCTCTTCCCAAAGCTGGAGCAGCACCGTTCGCTCTACATCAGCAGTTTGGTGCAGGTACTTCCATGTGCAATAGGGAAAATTCATAAATCAAGGAGTGTTAATTAATTAAATCTTGAAACTATGATCTTTTCTAACCTAAAGTGAAAACACTAGGCATCAGCTGAAGACTCTCCAGAGCTTGAGAGCAGAAGTGATCAAATGCACATAGAAAAGAAATAAACACATGGCGACTATCAAAATTTGCAAATTGGGTTCTGTACTTGCCGTGTCAAAGCTTTGTTATCTCAAAAGTGTAAGTTTTCATTTGAGAGTGAAGTACAGACCAAAATTGCTGGGAGGCTCCAAACTTATTTTCACCTCCTGAAAGAGGGTAAGTCTACTGCTGGCCATCTACTGCTTTCCTCCTCTGTGGTTATTGCAGTCAGGTACCCTTGCTGCAAAAGTATTGTCTCCATCTGAGACTCCTCCACTGTCCACACATTGACGATGAAATAAAAGCATGGAAAGTTTCAAACGGTTTTCTAACCGTTTCTCTAAATTTGGTCTCTTTCTGCATCTCTGATACAACCCACTGCGATGCTTCCCTTCTGGCACACGGTGCCTCTTTCTCTGTCACTACTCATCCCACAAAGCTCTGAGCCAGAGCATGGGAAGCCCAGCAGGAGCATCCAAGGAGAAGGGAAGGTCAGAGACCACAATCAACCTCTTGAGCCAAAAACTGCCAAACAGGAGGTGCTCTGGTTCAACATTAACAATTTTCTGTGGGTAGGAAACCAGCATTTTACTAGTTATTCTTCTATGAATGAACAGACTCCTTACCTGGACAGGCAGTGGCTATATAAATGGATCGGTTTAAATATACAGCAGTAAAAAGATCTCTTCCCTCTCTTCTTCCTTAGATTTATAATCAAAATGATATCTTACTTCTGTCTATCTCTGTCTGAACAAGGCAGCTGTTCTGGTCTACCCATATGCAGGCTCTTACCCCACAGTAAGTGAGAGCTAATTGGAAATGGTTTGCCGTGGATGATTTTAAAACATTTTTTTCCAAACGCGAATTTTGCGAGTCTGAGGCTGTCCTAGACTCAAGTAATTATAATAATGTTTCTCCTCTCTAATTTAATCTTGTCCATAGTCCTTTGATTCCATAGTAATGTCTTCCCACCAGTATCGGCAAACAAATAGTATTTTTGCTGAAACTTATTCACACTTGCTTTACTTTAAAATGAGCAGAAGGTATGGCTTCTTAAAAAAAAAAATTTAAAAAAATTAAAAAGAGATACCAACAGGCTACTCTAGTAGGAAGGAATTACTTAGTGCCTAGAAGAGAATAGTTAATATCCTCTGTGAAGCTGACTAAGAGCCACAAAATTCATTTGTATCCTAACAGGATTTTCCTTTGTAAAGGAAAACATGAAATATAAATCAGTGATTGTCGTTTCTCCTTGGGGAATAAGAGAGAGTGGCATACGACAGATGGCAGAAAAGTGACAGTACACTTTGCAGAGATGCTCAAATCATTTGTTGACAAGGGGAGTTCAAAAGCTTGAACAAAATGAGATATTTCTGCTCATGCATTTACTCAGCTAGTGTTCAACCGGTTTTGTGATGAAGGCAGAAAAATGCTATTTAAAGTTTCTGAAGATCTGAAAAAAATAGCTCACGGATGATAATTTTCTTTAAAGTCCAAGTTGTGAAAAAATGATAACGCACTGGCATAGCATTTTCTCCAGGATAAGACTTGAAAGCCAGCACAGGAAATAGGTTAAATAAACATAACTTTACTATCATAAGAAATCATAGGTTGGCATTTTCCCTAAAGATTTTTAATTTTTAAGTAGGCAGTAGAAATTCTTTAAAGTCTCCCTTAAAAAGCTCATATATTTATATATATATACACACCATACATATACACCAAATATATTGTATATATGGATAAATAAATACAAAACCCACATATACACTTTTGTTTGTTTGTTTTTTTAAATTTTCCCTCATGGAGAGGGACACTAAAGCCTTGAGCAATGAGGAAAAGTGAGAGGAAACTTCAAAGGGACCAAACGGGATAGGGGACAAAGGAAGCAGACCCAAGCTTCAAAGTCCAGTCCACCCGTTCCAAAGAGGTTTCTGACGAGTTCAAGAAGACAATGCAACTCTTGCATTTGTTCATCTGAATCAGCTCTGCAGATACTTGCAAAGCCTGATCTGACAGGAACACATTTGGATCATCCCAGAGTGGTTTCTTGTTAGAAGAGAGGCCAATGACAGGAGGTCTTCAAGAGCTCTGTAAAATTTGTTTCTTGTACACTAGATGAAAGATTCCTATTTAGTGCCGGTTACACATTCCTACAATAGCCATGGTAACGCTGTCCTGACCAGTACCAAGAGAACATTTGATGCCCAGGAACTGCCTTAGGAGATAAAAAATACGAACAGGCAATTGCAAGCAATGGGTTGTTACTTTGAGAAGCCACCAGTCAAGTGAAACCAAGCAAAGAGTTATGTGTGGCTCCAGCCCACAGTGAAATAAGTTATCCTGTCTGATTATCTCATCTGTGGAATCAGAGCATATGTCTGGTCAGACAAAACAACTTCTCAGTGTAATCCAGCACCGCCATTTGCAGTCATCTTACAGATGATCTACATATCTTGGGGATGAGTCCTGCTGCACCCAACGGTTTGCTCCAAGGACTGCTCAAACTGGCAAGCCAGCCCTCTTCTACAGCATTTGCAGGCGATGACCATGTGTAAGGGCAGCATCTGGTGACTCTTCCCACATCAAGAGTATCTTTCTTCTTGCACCTTGTGTGCAATAAGTGGAAATGGAGCCTCTAGAACCAAACGCTGCTTGCAGTTAGGCACCGTTCATCCGGCCAGGCAGGAACAGGGGATGCCCTGACTGATTCCTGCTGCTGCAGCTGAGAGCAGAGTCTGCTCCTCTCAGTTTTCAAAAGTGCAAAGTCCTCTACGTATAAAACTAACTGCTACTACCTGCCTCAAGTTGTATCAAAAGAGTCTTATCGCATCCACCACCCCACTTGAGTTCANTTAGGCACCGTTCATCCAGCCAGGCAGGAACAGGGGATGCCCTGACTGATTCCTGCTGCTGCAGCTGAGAGCAGAGTCTGCTCCTCTCAGTTTTCAAAAGTGCAAAGTCCTCTACGTATAAAACTAACTGCTACTACCTGCCTCAAGTTGTATCAAAAGAGTCTTATCGCATCCACCACCCCACTTGAGTTCATCTCCTAGCTGCTGAGTCTTTTCCACAGCCATTAGTATCCAGGACAATGTTGTCTCTCTCGTTGTGCCAGCAATAGATGCTCCTTGCCGCATGAGCTCTTTTTCACCCCCCCTTTCTCCTTTCAGGAGTTTCTTGCACTGTATACTGGATTCCATGGGGAATGCTGGGGTTTGTTTTCTCCCTTCTGCTCCATTCTCCAGGAGCTTGATGATGCATTTCACTTATTTTGCCTGTTCTGAAAACACAGTCTTTTTTTGGTTCTGTCCATAAAGACCCTTGCAGGCTCCACTATCGCATGAAATGAAAAATGAAGCAAGTTAGTTTTGAGAAGGACTCTCAGGTATTTTCATGTGCTTGTTCAGGAGCTTTGACTCCTACCAGCTCTGCATGAGCAGGACTATAAGCAGATGGTTGCAGCAGAGCTGATCTTGCCTTAGGGTAGGTGAATGGATCAAGCAATCTTCCAAGATCTGGAAGTTCGTGTCTTCCTCTCTGTTCAGGGATTGCAGTCCACACAGTAGGTGTTTCCCAGAGGTTTTCTTTCAGATATAGACAACATAAGCCCCCTCCTCCCTGAGCATCTTCCCACCCAACCACTCAACCTGCCTTCCCAACCTCCTCTCCCCAGCAGGGACGCTCCTCCACCCCTTTCAGCGAGCTCCCATCCCATGAGAGACGAGGCGGCAGCATTTCAGCCTGATCACAGGGAAAAGGGCTTTGAACGAGACCTGTCAGCTGCAGACCATAACCCCTGCTACCATCCCTACCCTTTCTCTGTCGTGAATACACATCATTGCACACTAATTGAGCCCAAGAGATATAAACCAGGTTTAACGCTCAACAAGAAAGCATAAACACTTGCTAGCAAATCATGACATCTCGGCGGAGCAATTGCTTACTCCCCTCGATGAGTAAGTCAGCTACGAGCCGTTGATCCAAGCAAAACCTTCGTGCCAAGACTGAGCAGACCAAAAGGGCAATGTCAGGATAAGAGCCCGGGTACTCTTGACTTCTGGCCATATTGAGACACGCTTTGGAAAGCGCCCCAGGGAAGAAAGACAAGGAAAAATGTGACCTGTGCTGTGTTATGCTAATGTTTCGGTTCTTTCCAGAAGCCTGGGATACTCCGATAGCTTTAAGGAGACTTCATTTCTTCAAATTTGTTAAATCTGTCTAAAATCTGTCAGGGTTGCTTTTTTGGCACTGGAAGCCCATTTTACCCACCCAGCTTACTTGGTATGAGTGCGAAACAGAGATAAACTCATTGCTTTTTTTCTTTTCTTCCCTAACAGAATTATCAACGATTTATTTAGACAAAACTGGATGAGGTAACACATGCCTGCCCTCGCTTAAGAAACATTATTGAACAAACCGACAGAAGTATAAGGTGTCATTCATCAGTCTCATGCTTGCTATGAGGCATTAGGTTTTATTTTTGCTTGGCTTTAAATCATGCTTCCATTATCTGTTTGCTGTGATTTAGCAAGGAAAAAAACCTTCAAAGCCCAGCCCGAGTTTTCAAGAGGACTTGGGCAGTAATAGCTAAAACTAGGTCCTTAAACCAGCTAACCACGTGTGTGGCTAATCTCCTTCGATATTCCAGCACAAACGGTATTTGCAAATCATCTAACAGTTTCACCCACAGTTTGTCAGAGCACGGGCCTTAAATTTCAATCAGTTACCAGCAATAGATTAAGGCTGGCTCTGATGGATGGGTTGATCTGTTCCACAAGCTCGGCACTAAAAAACAGCAGGTGATGGATGGAAACGTGTTCATCTGCTCCCTTCCTCATGAAATTTAAAATTGCAAGTGACGAAGAACAGACTCCAAAAAGAACATTTTTCAGCTTTCAACAGAGGTCATCTGCTCTCTCAGCATAGAGGAGAAAAATCTTTTATCTAGATACTCTTAAATACAATGTGCTGTGAGCTAGCCGTGCTCAGACAGGACAGGGAGGGTGGGGTGTGCACGCGGAGCCCAGCAATGAGTGGTTTCTCACTTGGCAGCTGTATGGCCAACCTACTCGACTTTAGCAGCACGCTGCAAATTTCAAATCTAACATTTAAACAAATAATAATGAAAATAATTAGCAGAAAAACTTAATAGCCTCTGCCTGAATAAACTCATATCCACACTTAGTCTGGAGTGGATTTAAAGTCTTGAAAAATGTGAGACCTTCCTCATAAGAGGATTGTCTCTGCACGGAATCTGCTGCAGAGCAGAGTTTGAGGGTAATTCCCCATCTCTTTAAAGAGGAAACAGGAGACTGGGAAGGATTTGGCAAGGAGGAATTCATTGAACCTACACAAACTGTGAGGTCTTTGTTAATAGGGCTAACAAAGCTTCATACTCTTAGAGAGATGTGCATGGAGAGAATGAGGTTTTGAGATATGAGATACCTGGTTGGTTGGGATTATCGTGCAGCAGAGAACTGTGATTTCTGTATGTTGTGAGTATTTGTTTGGAAAGCCTGGAGCATTTCACAGAAAGGGCCACACTCGGATTTGAGCTGTTTGTTCAGGCTGGGCAGAAGAGGATTCCTAATTCTTCCTCCTGTTGTATCGACTCAGTCTTCAGCAGATTTATTGGCTGAGACCGGAGGGTCAGCACAGCAGGGAGATAGCCTTGCCCTGCAGGAATGGGTTGTTTTACGTAGCTCATCAGCCATTCACTCACACGCAACAACAGCATAGCAATGAGTTGCTTCCACCTTTTCCTCTTTTTTAAAAAACTGTATTTTTATTCCACGGACCGCTTCACTTCTAACCTCATACAAGAATTTTCAGCTCAGACTGTGAGATGAAGCATATCCCCAGAAAGTATTGGGAACAATCATCCCAGGAGGGGACGATATACCCCTTAAATTGACCGTTAGACTGGTGCACTTATCATCCACATGACAATGCTGTTAGCTGAAATCTTTTAGGATGGCTGTCAATATTAAGGCATGGCTTTCTAAGTAAGCGCTGAAGTCTGGACAAGTCTTCTCGTGTGTGTTTGACAGGACGCTTGAAGCTTCACTAGAATATTTGTTTGCTTGNGGGGACCATATACCCCTTAAATTGACCGTTAGACTGGTGCACTTATCATCCACATGACAATGCTGTTAGCTGAAATCTTTTAGGATGGCTGTCAATATTAAGGCATGGCTTTCTAAGTAAGCGCTGAAGTCTGGACAAGTCTTCTCGTGTGTGTTTGACAGGACGCTTGAAGCTTCACTAGAATTTTTGTTTGCTTGCTGTAAGCCTTCCATACGTACACAGTACCTTGCTGTGATTACATCTAGTCACAGACACAGAGAAGTCAAGAGTAGCTACGCTGAGATCCTGAGGGTGCTCCTCCAGCCCTGCCCCGGGAGCTGCCAGGGGGTTGCAGTATGGTTTTACCATCACTTCACTCAGTGAGACTGAGCACAGGGCACAGAAGAAGAGCAAAGGCAGACAAACTGCAATAACCCACAGCCTGCAAGCTAGGATAAAGCCTTGCCTGCAGCAGGGAGAGGTTTCCCCGGCATCCATACATTTTCCGAGAACATCCATGAAATACCCAGGCTGCTAAATCTTTGGCAGCAGACGTAAGAAAGAAACAGTCCAATTGCTTCTATTCTTTTTGTTATTGAGAAAGAAAAAACACAATTGAAGTGTTGGTCACTCACCAAGCAGGAAGAGCCAGGAAAACAACTGCTATCTCTCCAGGACCAGGTGAACTTGTCCTGCATAATGCAAAGGGGCAGATGCATGCTGGGCCCTGAGCCCCTATAAGAAGGCACCTAACGAGCCTGAGTTAACATAAACCAGATAACTGGAGGGGGAATGGTTGCTGCTAGGGAAAAGCTGTATTTATAAGCAAGGGTAAATGTTGGCTGAAAACTCAAATATCTTTTTTTTTAGTATGTATTTATTTTCTTTCACTCGATACATTAGGAGTCAGGCAGAAGGTTAAGCTGAGCTTCCTATTAGACCTAGCTCTGTTCTCTTTCTCTTAACTTTTCAGTTAAGAAAAGAAAATAAAGAAAGGATAAGACTGGAGAATGGAAATTTCACGGGGAGCAACAGATTTGAGGGCATGAAGTGAAGGCAGGAAAAAAGCTGAAAAGTTGAAGTCTGACACTGTGGATCTTCTAAGTCCCTAGTTGGAGGATTCTGCCTTTTCTTTTCTGCAAGCTTTTCTCTCTAAAACCTGTCTTCCCCAGATTTTCTGTTTGTTACAAATGAAACGAGGAGGAAGTTGATTCACAGAGCTGCAAGTGCCTCTTTTCTGGTGGGGTCAGTTCAACTTGATGTCCGGGAGAAGGGACAGGCACTGAAGAGAAAGCACTGACGAGAAAGCACTTAAGTTCCTTGGGATGGGCCTCATGAAAGAAGATAGGTCACATTTCAAAAAACTGGGTGTATTTATGGCAGGAAAGAACAGACCCTGAACCCCTGTGCTTGTGGCTCAGCACGAAGTTAGCGTTGGGGACATTGCTAACACAAATGGAAAATTACCATTGCTTTCGCTGCATCTCATCAAGGTGGCAAACATCAGCCTGCTTTTCAGCGGCCCCATCAAAGGAATAAAGTTGGGAGCATCCCTTGGCCCCGACAGCCTGCTGCACACTCTGGGTGTGTTTACTGCAGGGATAATGACTCCTTGTCAGGGCTAATTCTGTAATGGGAGTGACAACCATTTAGGGGGGCTGAGTGGTGTCATTAGATGTGGCTTGCGTGCTCTCCAAGCTACTTTTGCTTGCAATTTGTGCCATGTTGTCTTTCAAGATGTGCGGGAGTGGATGAGGGGAGGAGGGAGTGCAGTGGGTTATCTGTTTCCAAACCTTTCTAACAGTGTTTGAGCAGGGGCAACTTACTGCAGGCTTAAGGACTCACTCGGCGAGGCACGGGGAAGAGAAACGAGTGCATGAGCAACAAGCAACCCCAAACGTGCTCTTCCTTACGGTGTGCAGGTCCCTTATCTCCCCCATGGTCCTCTGAGCATCTGCACATGTCAATGAGCAGGCAGCTGCTCTCGGTGGGAAGCGAGCTCTTTTTCTGCACAGCAACACTTATGATTTCTCACACACCCAAACAACTGCTGGATCCTTATTTTCGTATCATTCTTGTGTTACTTTTTTACACCTAGCAGTACAAATTTGTTCAGGGTTTCCCTCCTGGAATTGCAGAGGAGGGCACTGTTAAGCCCCTTGCAAATACACTTTTTGACTGATAGCTTAAAAAAATCGATATTCTGAAGTAAGTTGTCCCCTGGTCAAATATTCATCACTTATCAGTATTCACCTCAGAAAATAAAGGCTGTGGTAGCTCTCAGACACTCATGTCTTAGCAGTTGGCAAGATTTTTTCTTAACACGAGCTTGACTTTGATCAAGGACAAACAAAATAGGGAAGCAGAGCAAGCTGCTGTTCTAGCTGGAAAAGCAATTTGGTTTTCAATTTTTTGGGTCTGATCTCTGGCTCTCACCCTGAAGCAGCAAACCAGCATGGGGTTTTCTGGAACAACAGTCTTTCCATGTCATCTGGAATGGCACAAGCTTTGCACTTGTCATCTTGTCAGTGGGATTAAACGGTTTGCTCTTCCTTCGGGCAGGAAGAAACCACCTTAATGGGAGAAGTAGAAAGGGTAGAACCCAACAAAACCCTGAAGCAGCCTGAGCAAGACCTCCCGTTTCAAGCAATGCTTACTGCAAGTCAGCATCGCCGTCTCTAATGCTGCTGCATGATCAGCAAAAATCCACTTGGTCACAGCAGTCGGAGAGTTGGCTGTGTCCTGACCGCAGGTGTCAGACAGCATCAATGCCCAGTTGAGTTTTTGCCATCTGTTGGGCAGCTAATTTGTTCTGACAACAAATGAAGAGGTTTCCTCCTGTTCCCCCATGGTCGGCTGGTCCTTAAAATAACTTTTTTTTCAACAGTCATGCTGAAAAATCGCTAAAATGAGTTGAAATGACTGAATTGATTTGGGGAAGTTGGTTAATCACATTTGGTTGTATGACACGTTTGAGCTTTGGCGCAGCGATATGGTCTTATGAATCATGTTCCCACGGGATATGAAGGCGTTGCACCGGTTTTATATAACAACACTCACTTGGACAATAAATCCCCCACGCATTTTACCTGGATGGCTCTACAGATGCCTGCGAACACTGTACCTGCTGATTCATTTATATTTGGGGGGGGATATTTGGATTCATTTGCACATACAGTTAGTGTGGCTGATGTCAACGGGAGCTATTCTTAGCAGAGGGCAGGCAGGCTGGGATTTTAAATAAATACACATATGTTGGACAGAATTTACGTCAATCAAATATTTAAACCTAGTCTTGGCAAAACCCAAAACGCAGCAGTGGATTATTATTTTTTTAGTTGTCAGATGAAAGTCAAGATTTGAATAGTGCTGAAGGTAAAGGGTGGAAGAGAGAGCTGCTGGGATCTCTCAGTAGACCCAAATTTTCACTCAGCAATAATAATTTATGGTGCTGACATGCCGTGGACAGAAACCTGAGGGCAAGTAAGCCCTGCGAGAGGAAGGATGTGTCTGTGGGATGTGAAGTGTGAGGTCCACGTTACGGTGAGTGCTGACACGTGTGATGAACGGGCAAGAAGTTCAAGCATGTGTAATGACGGATGATGAAAGCTGTCTCGACTGTGCAAAGAAGAATCACCCAGGTGCTGAAAGGAGAAACGTCCAGGGCGCCACGGGGAATGAAACCCTTTATTTGTGTTGCTGGAGCCAAGCCAAAAGACTGCGTTTGGGATCTGCATGTCAGAGAGACTCTGCGTTGTCCAATTTCTTTTCCGTCTGCTGGATGGTGATTGATTTACTGACTTTGAGCCTAACACCTCGCCTTGCGGGCAGCACACAGCCTTCCCTGTTCCCTGACTCTTGGTCCAGGCTCCTACCTTTAAGATATCTTTTCATATATAATCCAGGAACCTCATTTTAATTCAGTACAAAATAGCAGATTTACGCTACTGCATAATGTGACAGGGGCTGAGGCAGGGGGTAAGTCTATTGCAGGAAACTTGGGAATGTGGCAGGTGAGGGAGAAACACCTCTGTTCGTTTATGTCGCAAGAGCTGAAAGACAGGGCTTTGCTGTCATAGGCAATGTGAAAACAAGCAGGGAAAAAGTCTCCTGTGTAAAATAAGCCTCCTGTCACTTCTGAGGGTGGAAGGTGCTCAGCGGCCCCAAAGGGTTTGCTTCCAGCCCTGCCATGAGCCCCAGCGAGAGAAGGCGTCTTTGGGAAAAGGTGGGAATTAAACTCCGGCCTCTGCATCCCGATGCAGAGCCCTGAAAGAGCAGGTCATCAGAAATAGCTGGTACCCGGGTTTACCTACGGACCAGGCTGGGCTGAGCCTCCAGCGGAGGTCGGACCTGTCCGGCTGTACTTCCTGGGCTCCCTCTGCTGAAGTGCTGGGTCCTCTCATCCCCCACAACACAGCCTTTTTTGCCTGTTGGGTTTTAATCACTTTGCAATGTCATTTTCTCTCACCTGACTGCCCTTCCCCCTCTTCCCTTCCCTTTCCTTTTTTCCCCGTCTTTCCCAATATTTGCCCCCCTCTCTCATCTCCCCTTCCCTCTCCCTGTCTCAAATTGCCCTCCCTTTCATTTCCCAAACACTCTAAAGCCTTGCTAATCTCTGAGCTTTTGTTCTGCTCCCTCCTCACCCCTGCTGGGACCTGGGATGCCTTTTCTGTTTACACGCATGTCTATACAAATTCTGTGTTTGACAAACCGTAGGAAAATGCCCCTCTGAGACTGTTTTCCTTTTGCAGAACAGACTGTCCTTTATGGCAAAATAATGACTGAGCACTGCCGGGGGACAAGGGCCGTATTTACTCCTCAAGTGAGAGAGTGATGCAGATGATCTGCACAGGCTTTGGTCTGAATCTGTGCCTAAAAGACGGTCTGATGCTGGAAACGAAAACAGCAGTGAGGCAGAGAGATGAGAAGGAGGAGAAATGATCCGGCAACAGAAAATGAACCTTTTTGCTTTGTTTCCCTCTGCCTGGATGGACCAGAGGCCGAATGACAAACAGCCCGTGTGCTGCTCTTGCGCATAACATGCATGCAAAGAAGTTCCTAGGGGTTGGCCCGTTCCCTTTGTGTAACTTGAAGTGCAATCCCATTATAAAAAGAAATTACGGCGTTTCGAGATTTCAGCCAACTGTTCTGGAACAGTCCGTTGTCACCTTGACTCCAGCGTCCTTTCTCAGTCGCTTTATCCCACGGCATTTTACCCTGAAGACAACCAGCTACATCTTTCAGCATTGCCCAGTTGAACTGGCTGCCAGTTTCTCTCTGACTCACAGCAATTTATTGTAAACAAAAGGAGTAATGAAATTTTTATCTCTTTTTTTTGTTTTTTTGGACATTAGGAACTGAAGGCAGAATCACAGAATGTAACATTTTTGTGTTTCTCTTCCACCCCCACGTCTCTGAGCTGGCCCCTTCACTCTCACTGGGATGACAGAGCTGCTCAGGAGCGCCCGGCGCAGCCTCACATTGCAGATGTTGGGATTTCCTGGTGGGAAAAGGGCGTGGGAGTCTCCCGTGGTGATAGTCCTGTGACATAAAAGCCCTCTCACCTTCTGCCTGTCTCCACAAATTCACTCTGCCCATCTCTGTGTCCCCAGCTACTTTGCTGGTTCTGCTGGGATTTCCCAGCATCAGTTCTGAGACACAGATGCGCTGGTAATTGCACACTTTCTCCATAGATTTCTTCTCTTATGCTAAAAGAAGTAGCAGAACCCCCTGCTGTCATGAATTTGAAAATCACAAAACCATCTACTCCTTATCTTTTATTCAACTTCTGTGCTCTTTTGGCATCCTTTAAAGATGGATTGCCCTAATCTGTCACCAGTGGGAAAAGGGGAAAAGCCCTACTAGAGTTTCTTGGTAGCCCCGTACTGGGATATACTGGGAACAAGCTGATCTTACCCACACAAGACAATAGTAAGCCTGTGGGAGGAGGTGATTAGTGAAACAGATTCAAAAGGCTCCCTGCTGAGTCTAATCTGTCTGTTGTCCTTCTGCTGCTGCTATTAGGTGTAAACAGCCAGGGAGTGAGGCTAGCCGTGAATTTCCGTGGTGTTTATGTCAATCTTCCGACTTTTCATTATAACAGTGGGGTTTTTTTACTTATTTAATGTACAGTGTTGGACCTGGCTTGGGTTGTGGATAATCTCTGTTTAGAGCTTTTTGATCCAGTTTCCAAAAAGATTATTTTAATCTCTTCCTCCCTTCCCCCAGCCCATCTTGCCACACCAAAGGATAATTATTTATCTCTTGGCTCACCTCACTTCCACGAGGCCGCTGTTTAATACTGGCCAGATGCTGGGAGCAGAAGAGCCGGGGACAGTTTTTGTGCAAAGGATGCAACATGGCACAGTAGCAACGATTTGAGACAGCAGGACGAAAGGACTAAGTCCCTACTTCAGCGAACTATTGCAAACCCCAGGTTTCTTGCTTGTCTGTACCCTGAACCAGGCAGAGGCCAGGCTAACCTTGGCACAGCTCAGAGCAGTCCCTGGGATGCTCTGGTTTGCTGTGACAAGTTGTTCTGCCGCGTGAGCAGGGAGCAAGCAAACAAGCAAACCCTTCAGCCACAGCCAGGCAGGTCCGGGGCACCCGACGTTGTCTCTGCTCCCTCAATTTTGCCTGCAAAAAAAGGCAGCAGCAAAGACTTTCTGCCTCTTCAGCTGCTCAATTTTAACAGCATTGAGTTTGTTCTGGAAAAAATGATCATACTCATATGTAAAAACACTAAACTGTCCCAAAATGTCCGTCAGTGTTATTTCCTTCCAAGGCCGCTCTAAAGCCACGCTCTGGAAATGGTGGGGTTTGGTGTTCAAGCGGATGATCAGGGTGAATGTCACCAATCGCGGGCCACACCGAGCTGGGAAGTTGGTACAGGCTGATAAAGAGAAATGGAAATCCCATCAAAAACACGATTCAGAATATTTTCTTTTCCCTTTCTCCAGCTCCTGCTTTTGTCTTTGGCCATCCTCTTCTTCCTACTCACCCGGTCCCCGAGGGTAATTTATCTCTCCATGGCTTGTGGAGGCTACTTGAAAAGCTTCAATTAGCAAAGAAAGGTTCTGGCCCTGTATTTGCAGCACTTCCACTTCTCGGTTTTGATGAACCTCTGCCTTTATGGAGATTACACACTAATCTTAATTAGGAAGAGGAATAGGAAAAGAGGGGCTTTTTAGTGTGCGTTATTCAACTTTGATCTGATTCATTCGCTTTCATTCTGGAAGAAAAACATTTCAAAGACTTCCAGGAGCCTTAGTCTAATGGCATTGACCAGAGGCACTGTCAGTCTTGCTGGAAAAAAGAAAAATGCATCGATATTGGCAGTTTCTGAAAGAGTGTAATAACGCCCTTCTTAGCAGCTAGCTCTGATTAGACATATTTTTAAATTTAAGGTCATATGCTTTTTCTTGGGTGGTTCTCATTTAAGAACCTATAATGCATCTCATCTTATATTTTGGTTAGCTTTTTAGCCAGTGAAAGAGAAAGATGCATGGTCTCTTACTTTAGGTTTCAGAGGTAGTTATGAAACACATTTAAATGCATTAAATATTTTTAAGAAACCTCAGGCAGTTTATCCTCGAAAAGGAGTGGGGACTCTACATCCAACCTTCCTCCCTCCTGGCATGGCATTGACGAGTGGGTTTATTTACAAGGTGTTCTGAGCTAGATAGTCCCCTCCTTTTCATTAATATTTGTTTAACAAGTACCACAAACACAACCAGCTTAATAGGAGAGGGGTTTCTTATGCCATCTTTTCTGGAAGGTGATGTTTGCGTTGTTAGACACATAAGTGTAGCCATGGGGGATAGCAGTGCGTTGCTTGGTGCCCCTGGACGTGTCACCTTCTGTAAAGGAAACGCACATAATGAAACAGGTCATCACATCTGCATCGAGTTAAGTTGTACTAGGTATCTTCACGGTCTGTGTCATTATTTTGGTTTTGAGTATAAATGGTATCATGGAAACGTGTCTCTGGTTTTGGTGCTCACACTCGTATCTCGCTGCTGTCGCTGTCATACCGATGTTCTTCCTCTCCAGGCTGTGTAGAGCCTTCAGCAATAATACAGTATAATCATCCTCTTTCTGGGCACCAGCAATCAAACATTAATAGATTCGCAGAAAGTGTTTCAGTTCTCCTTTCTTCCTCCTTTTTTGCTAACGGGAGTTGTCAATACAAAGTGCACGCTGAGCTGGGAATTGGGCTCAGCGTGGGATTTCACCATGAAGTTACTGCGGTAGGAAGGGGAGGTTTGGTGAAGTTTCATTTCACTTCTTTGTCAAAAGTAAATAGTACAAGATGGAGACACCAGGTTTTTCTAACATGGACTTTCACCTGCGGTTTAATAACTAAAACAGATACACAACCATCTCTCTCCCCCACACCTCCTCCAAAATGCACGCTCCCTTGTCGTGTTCTTCTTGTTGAGCAGCCCAGACAGTTTCTCAATGGGATCTCCCACTACTTTTATTTAAAATAATAATTAAAAAAAAAAGAGTATGGAATTTTCAAAAGCAGGCAATCCTCCCCAGCAAAAGCTCCCATTCCATGCTAACAATTCCTCTTCATTTCAATAGACAAAGACCTGGGGTGACTCTAAGCATGTGTGAAAGTCTTCACCCTGTGTCCAGGAAAGAAAAAAAGTTTTACAGTTGGCTAAACTTCACCAGTACCCCAGTTGTCTTCCTCCTTTCACTGGAGATTCATGAGCAGTCTCGTCCCTTCAGATGCTAAAGAGGTGGTTTTTGGCAAAGAACCCAAGATCAAAGAACCCATAGATCTCTGTCTGCAGGCCTGTCAGATTGTCCTTCGGAAGGGCCATGGGAAATGGGGCAGGGGAAGGGAAGTCGCTGTGCCACCTCACTGCCCTTCTTCTTAATTACAAGTAATTCAGCATTATAAATATAATCACATCTAATAAGCAGATTAGAGTGAGGAAACCAGCTTCCCAGGCTATCCAAAATGCAGAAGGTCTCATAGCTCCAACCCTAAACTTTCTATCCTGGCAAGAACCGCCCAACCGCATCCTTCAGGGACAGGCCAATTCCTGACCTAGAGATGCTCAGGTGGTTACAGAGGCTGGGAAAGAGGCCAGGATCAGCCCTCTGAAGGGTTAGTCGAGGATTGTATTTATAGGACTGTTCTGGTAGCAAATGAAACGTGAACCCTGCCTGGTCAGGGCTGAGGGCAGAGTCTGCTCAGAAGGGGTTGTGCAAAAGTCCGAGCCCCCCGGGACGTTGTCAGAGAGACCTAAACTGAGCACTGTCATCTCCCACACCTTCGGCACCTGCTGAGCGATGCCGTGTTATCAGTGCTACGTCCATGCAGCCACGTGTGAATAAAATATCACGTGAATACATTCATTCTACCTGTAGAGCTAGATCTGATTGGTCTGACATCCCAAGAGAAACCAGTCAGCTATGTGTTATAAAGAGCTTCCACTGGTGCTTTAAAGGACCTGGGATGCATGAATCCTTTATCTCCTTCAAAAGTAGCCTGAGATTTTACTTCCTTTTTTTTTTTTTTTTTTTTTTTAACAAGACCATTGCGGGGCTTTACTGTAATTAAATGAATAAATCAATAAACATATGTTTTGATAATTGAAATCAGGTCTGAATACCATATTACTAAAAAATAGTTGTTTACCTTTTTAACTTTTGGATTCATACCACATTGCTTCTGATACAGTAAAAATATGAGTTCTTAAACANAGAGAAGAGATAGGAAGAATCCTCAGATTGTGCCAAGTTTTAGATTAGGTCCTGTAATACAGGAAAATCAAATACATTTCTAAGTATATCAGGAGAGATTTTTTATTTAAGAAAGGGCAGCAGGGAGTGATTCTAAACGCAGCCTGGCTGAAAATGGATGATTTGGCAATAAATAGCTTTCCAAGTTGTAATGAGGAGGAAATAATTGGTAAGGAGAAGTGTTTATCCTTGCAAAGTTGCCTCAAGAAAGGAGAACCTGCTTGTTCGGCTCGTGCCTGGTGGCACACACAGCACTGTCACACTGGAGTGGGGTGGAGGAGAAGGGACGAACCCATCATGAAAAAGAGGAATATTTTCTCCATCTCATTTCCCAACCCAAATGCAGCTCAAGGCAGGTTGTTCTCATTTCTGGAAAGACTTTAGAGCTCATTCCTGAATTTAACTTCAGTGCAGCATTTGGGGGAAGGAGCCCTGACCACCGTAACGGTGACAGATGCCGTGTGCTCAGTGGTGCTCTTTGCTCCAAGCATCGCTCAAGTTTCTATGTTTTATCTTAATGGGATGGGTTTTCCCCCTACTGAATGAGGCACAACCAAACCAGGTTTATATCTGACTGTAATTCAGCTCCTTCCTTTGTATTCCTTCAGGATAGCATGCTCTCCCTCTCCTCTGTCTCCCTAAATGCCTCATTACCTTCTCATTATATTTTGCTGTCTTAGCTGGCTTCCAGTTTTCTTGAAGTATCATTTTGATCACCTCAACTTCTCCAGTCCCTCTCTGTGTCACACCTGGCATAAGTAGGGCCAGATAATCAGAGATACAAATTAGCATCATTCCAGCAAAAACGATGAAATTCATCTGCTTTTTGACAACCTGTGGATGCAACCGAGAGATCTTGCTGGATCCAAATGAGGTTTTGATACACCTTGGATTGTGCATGTCAGAGTGACTCAGAGCCCGTGAAGGTGGGAATAGCGGTTGGGCGCAAATAAAATTTTACTTTTCCTTTGTTTTCTTTGCTTAAGACGAAAGAATGAACCCAAATCCTTTTCAATATGTTTTCCCCTCACATTATAACTCCCCTTCCCGTAACAATTTTTCCTCCAAGGTGTCAATAGGGGCATCCTTCAAAGCGGATTCCAGTTAATCATTTCATGCAAACCCTTATAAGCTAAATGAGCCAATCCACTTAATGGTTTGGGGGTTTTTTTGCCTTCCCTTTTGCTTTTTCTTATTATAGGTTGGTCAATACTTAGGGATGGTGTTGACAAGCTAACAGCCGATTAGGACTCTAATCACGTGCCATATGGAATGAAATGAAAATGCCAGGGAGAAGTGAAAGGCAGATTTAATATTTCTGAAGGAGAAGGCGGCTGCTGCAGTGCTTGCAGAGTGCCTTGTGGAAGTGGCTGAGTGTGAGACGGCAGGGGCTGCCGGGCAGGTCTCTCCCAGGGATGGGGATGGGAACAAGGACAGGGACAGACTCTGCACTGCTTGCGGTCGAGCCAGATCTCGCTTCTCCTCCCGATGGGCTCCCGCTGCACACACAGGGAAGGCAGAGCTGGTTTTGCTGCATGAAAATGTTACCACTTGTCTTTGAAGTGTTCAGTGAATATAATCTTGTTTTTCCAGACTCTTATCTACCTCTTATAAACTAAGGCTTGGTAAGCGTTTCAACCCTGCTTGGGAAAGTGTGAGAAGGAGATTAATACATCTCTTTCAGCACTAAAAGATGGGTCCTGCCTCACTTTTCCAAGACAGGGTTTGGGTCTTTAGCTACAAAACATTTCCCGACTCAGTGAGTGACTGTAGCCCGTGAGCATCTGAAAGTCTGACCTCCACCAGCTCATCACAGGCTTCCTCTGGGCCAACTTGAATGGTCAGTATCCAAGTGCCATGCCTTCAATGTGATAAGCACACACCATCCTCTTTCCCATTGCTTGCAGTGACTGTAGTGGAAGTAGGGACCTCAGATGTACAGCCCAGATCCACAAAGTAACTTCTCCTCAGCAAGGCTCTGCTGTCCAGTACCTGGGGTTCAACAGGAACCCTCTACTACTACCGTGTGCCCAGCTCAAACACTGAGAGCGGCAGGTGGTCCCTATCTCTAAGAGGACACAAAGCCTCTCTGGGTCAGGACAGAGCGCAACAAGGCAGGCACCATGCCCTTGAACCTGTCTACAAGGTGGAGATGATCTTCACTTTTTCACAGCCACTGACTCTGCGAAAATGGCTGTGAAAGAAGAAATCTGCCTTTTTGCGTTTTTCATCTTGTTTCGGGAAAGACCTACAAGGTGGTGGCAACATCGAGGAGTCTGAGGTGGGCATCGTAGGTGGGAGGGATGGAGAGGCACCAACTGCACTGTATCCCAGTGATAGTGGAGCCCCATGTGGGGAGCTGCCGATGATGTGAGCCGTCAGTAACCAGAGGCTTGATCGGGGAGATCAGCATCGTTCCTCCAGATAGAGGTAGGAACAGGCGCAAAGACCTGGGAGCCGTCACGAGCTGCCTGCCTACCTGAAACAGATAAATGTTCTGCTAGATTGCGCCGCATGACCAGATGAGGCTTAAAGGATAAACGCAGAGGCTTTATATTCAGGTAACTTAATGCACGTTCAGAAACAGAGAAGGCAATGATCTCAGCCAGTGACTTTCTCCAAGCTCTCAATACAGACAGGTTTTCTCTTCCATCAACTTGCATTTTCATGGATGAAGGAGGGAATCTGTGCTTCTTTTTTCTTGTTTGCTTTTATTTTTTCTTTTCTGTGGGATTTTTGTATTTTCCACTCAAAGAATTATTTGATATTCGGACTGCTTATCGAAGCAACTCTGCTGCCTACTTCCTCTGCTCTCTGCCACCCAGATCTCGGCATCTCACAGCGGAAGGGTGGATGGAGGACAACTGCCATTTTCATTTTACAGGGAACTGACGGACAGAGAAGCAAAGTGACTGATCATGATCAATCTATGGCAAAGCAGTGTCCCCAACAACAAATTCTACCTTGTGGGTTATTCTTGCTCGGTACGCCATTAATAAGAACACATTTGGACATAGAAATCAGGCTACATTCATGCTCAATGCAGCATGAAATCCTCCAGTCTATACGACATCTCTGGAGATTCGGGTTGCTTGTATGCAAGATCTGGCTTTCAGTTCTGGCTCCTGATTTTAATTTCCTGTCATATACAGGTGCTTGGCTCAGGCGCCTGCATTGCTGCTGGTCCTGAATGCTAATTCCAAGCAAGCCGTACAAAAGAGCTATTGTAAATATGATAAGGAAGCACTGAGAGCTAGTGTCAGAATCTCAGCTGATTGTAAACTGATACTGCTCCCTTATTTAAGTGGAAAATTAGCTGGAAAAAATCATTAAAATATGGTAGACATTTTCTTCAGGCTCTTCTGAGGGCTGCTGTTTGTTGATGCATTCAAATAAGGTCCATATTCCCTACGTCCTTGTAATACAGAGCAACTGTTTGTCAAAAAGTACATGACTATCTGCTATCTGTTCTCTGTTCTATTGTAATTAAGGCACCAGGAATGTTTCTGGGATTTGAGCCCTTGCATTTAATGAGTGTTGGACTTGTGCCTCCATTTTAATCAAGTGTGGGACCAGTTATTATTAACGTAGGACTTTGGATGCACATGGCTGCTTACGGAGTTAATGAAGACAGATTGCGTTCCCTGAATAGATTTAAGACCAGGTCCAGCAACCACTGATTCTGAGGTGATCTTGGTGAGTAAATAATTGCAAAAAATCGTGAACTACTGCAAGATGACAGAACTCTGAAGAACAGAGGGAGCTGCCCCTGCTGAGGATGCTCTGATGGTGGGAAATGAGTAGGAGACCAGTGGGATTTTCATGCTTTTAAGTTTGGGCTGGAGTCTAGAAGACAAAAGATAGCAAGAGAAGAGTCTTGGGCAGCACCAATCATTTTGAACTCTGATGAACCAATTTGTTCCAGGCATCAGGGTACCAAGGTCTTGACACTTTGCTGTGTGCGCTCCCCATCCATCACCCCCACCAGCGAGTCTGTGCCCTGAGACACAAGCTCCGTCCCTCATTTGTCACAGTCTTTCTTCTTCTTGTGTCCCTTCTGCCCTTCATCTGCCCTAAGGCGTATAATGTATGGATCGGTACCTCCATGTGTCTCCAACTGCAAAACAAAGATAGTGCTAGTTCTTGCTTACTGAGACAGTTTTCAGGCAAATCACATCTATTATGTATCTGTGCATCTTTTTGCACAGTGGTGCATGATGTCAGTTAGGGGTTCTTGGATGAAGAATAATACAAATACTAACTGAGTGAGAAAAATAAGGGAAAAAAGGACAATGTGAAGGGCAGGGATAAAACCCATGAGGTCAGGGATTTCAGGCCATGGCTGGCATGATCAAGGGCTGGCAGTAGTCCTGCTTCAAGCTGGAAGTTGGATTAGAGCCTTCCAGAAGCCCTTTCCAGCCAACACTGCTATAATTTGGTGATTACTAATAAAGTTAGCACACTCTGAATTTCATTATTTTTAAAACAGAGCAGTTAGGTAGGTGAATAAACCTATGTCTCCTGAGATTCATGTCTGAATTGCATTGGAAGAAACACCCTCGGTGTTTAATCTGTCGTAAGGCAGCTTTGCAGCCTGACACCTGAAGGTACTGTTTAAAGAGTCTGAAAAGACCGGATGGATGGATGGATGGATGAACGGATGTGTGAATGCTCCAGAATGCTCACAAGGGACAAGCTCCTAGATGGAGCCAGACATGACAGTCTCCTCTCCTAATTTAAAAATCAAGTCTAGGATTCTGAGTTAACAGAAGAGGTCACAACATTGCATTTTAGGCTGAGAATCCAGGATTTAAGACACCTGAGACCTTTTTGGACTCCTTTGGTCAGGTCTGTAATGCTGTGGATGCTGTGTCAATCCCAGCAGCCAGTACATGCAGAGTGGAAATCTCAGTGCATTGGTGAAATTTGGACATTTTAGAGCTATATATAATCAAGGTAATTTTTTTTGTCTGTTAAGAGTTTTTTTCTCTTCTACGCACAGGGGATGAATTTTGGCTTTTGACTCAGTTCCTTGGGATTCCCACTGAGACCAGATCTTCCAGCAGTAATGCTGCAAAAGCACTTGAATGCAATCGCTCTTGGTGTGATGAAATAACGGCATGCTCATTATCATAGCCTGAAATCACACCATATTGTGGTTCTCAGGATAGTAAAGTATCTCCTTCCCTTAACTGTCTGGCTGAATTACATGATTTGTGTCCAGATGCTATCATACTGCGTCGGATAGAGCTGTTTCCAAAAGCACTAAATTAAACCTCCCAAACCACTGCTTACCACCCAAAGAATGTCTCCTACTACCATATTCAGTACTTACCACCCTGTAAAAGGGAATACATCTTCTCCCATGATCCTGACAAAACTGCATTAATTTTTGCATTATTTGCCTTGTCTTACGTTGTGTAGAGAGGAAAAGGGAAGGACTGAGGGGAGAGCGCTGATTACTTTCCGTAATCCCAGCCTCCATATCAGTGTGGACTGGTCCAGGGTGCCAGCTAATATGACCATGTTCGATGATTGACTTAATGAGAGAAGCTTGAGCAAATACATTTCGCCATCCGAAGGTATAAAAGCATGTATAAGGCTTTCTACTCTGCTTATCTGGTGAGCTTAAACTTGTCACGCCATAACTTGATTTCATTTGATTATGTGCTTATGTGATTTGGCAGAAAAACCAAAAAGGGAGAGCATAGCACTTGCATATGGGTTTACTCAGTTTAGATAACCAAGTGCTGTCTCTATTTTGATAAAACAGCCACCACCGGGTCGACAGTAGAGAGTCAACTTTGTGTCTACCCTTCTGCTGCTCAGCTGCAGGTTTCCCCTGTAGAGCCCTCAGGCTGCCCAGGGAAGCTGTGAAGTCTCCATCCTTGGAGACATTCAAAAATTGATTGCAAATGGACTTGAGCAATCCGGTCTGACTTCCAAGCCTGGTCAAACATCGTAGTCCTGCCTGCTTGGGAAGGGGGGCTGGAGCAGGAGGCACCCCGAGGTTTCTTCCAGCTTCAGCAACTCCGTGTGGTGTCGCACAAGGGAAATGAGCTGTGTTCTCCTCGGGAAAAACACTCATTTCAGCACTTCAGTGGTTACACAGGCAGGGCCCGTATAAATTACAGTGTCAGGAGAAGTTACCAAAGCACGAAATTCCTTCTTCACCCTGAGTATATTGGAATTGATTCATTTTCATGAGAAATGTGCTCACGCTTGGCACTAAATCTTTTCACTTCTCTCTCAACCCTCACTGAAAACCCACATGCAAAATCTGGGGGGGGTTTCCAATGTTTTTTTTAATGTGAGTTTCCATGCGGGTTTGTAGTAACAGAGGGACCTTGTAGCTACAATGAGTTATTGCAGTAAACAGCCTTACAAAAGAGGGTGATGAAATACCCTTTAACTTTCCATCTTGCAAATCTGTCATCATGCCATGAGCAAACATGGTAGGCTATGTGCAATGAAATCCTTATTTTCACGTGTAAACTTGATTCTGCTTTCAAGCAAATGCTGGTGCATATAAATCTGGAGATACGCTGTGCCTTTGAAAACTTCACACTCCGGCGTATTTCCACGCTCAACTGCCTGATTCCAAATATTTCTGGATTTAACCTAAACTTCCAAAACTGATGAGAGTTTTCTGCAAATACAAATACACCCAGCCTCCCTAACATGTCACTAATTTGATTAGAATTTCGATTTTAAAAAATAATGTTGGAAGAACCCGATAAGAGGAAGAGCCAATAAATGACCTTTCATTTCTGCTTTATTCTCACGGTGTTCTGTTCTCAAGCAGAGAAGACGGAGTCTGTTTGATCACCCACAATATCCCTTATTCTTACTGCAGGATATAATGCTTGGTAGAAGCTAATTCACACTGAATGACCAGCTGTTCTTACACGCCTTTGAGAAAACAAAATGGTTTGATTACAGCTCCCAAGCCACAGAACCTAAGAAGGAAAAAAAAAGAGATTAGGAATACGGACTGTGCCAGAAATGGTCCTTTTCCCCAGCCACTGGTTTATGAGGACTGGGCTTTTCTTGTTGGGATGAAACTTGGCAGCACCGAGGAGGGCAGCATCATCCTTTTACTGAGGTGTTTCAAGAACTGCACGGCCTGGGGACACGGGCAATGTTCCCAGGGACAACCTCCTGTAAAATTAGAGTCTATATAGCTGCAGAAAGGGTGGTGACAGCGTTAAGGAAATGCAAACTGATTTCAAATGCAAACACCAAGGCAACAGTTTGCATTAAAAATCAGCAGCTCTGAATGTCAGAGAAAGAGCTTTACAGGCTTCATCTGCCTCGTTTCAGGCAAGGCGTCCGAACGCGGGCAGGCTGCTGTTTCCAGAAATCTGGGTTGGAAAGAGAAAATTTATCTGGAAAGGGTCTCCAATCATTGTCGTGGGAGCAGTGACCTGGGTAGCTCTGACCTCCCACCAGAGACATTTGTGGGGAGTCCGGGAGGACGAGGGGCCCTAAAGAAGGACTGCAATGGCAGAAGTGGACAGAGGATGGTCCAAGCTTATGGAGACAGTAATGATTGAGACAGTGCCATTTGAGAGCTGGCTACAGATTTTCTGAAAAGCAGTGGCAGAAGAGAAGATACCTGGCACTGCCGGAAGGCTGCAATTTGAAAAACAGGAGGACAAGCAGCAGGGGTGGGTAGGATTCACGTTGCTTTGGAAGAGGAAGGTTCAAGGGTCTTGGCTCAGCCTCGGACCTGATACCTCTCCCTCACATGCTGTAAAATCTCTTCTGCTCTCAGCTGGGTTTTTTTTTTGCAACAGGATTACAGGTTGAAAAGAAAAATAAACACAGCTTTCAAATGAAACAGAAGCTCATGTTACCTCAACAGTTTGAGCCATCACTTGCCAAGTCCTGCTCTGGCACAAATGGGTCTTTTCCATCTGCTGAGTATTTCCATCTCTCTAAATTGAAGTCCTGTCCACATGATCCATTTTCTGTAACAGAAAACTTCATGGGCCATTTCTAGCAGCTCCCTCTGTCTCTGTGTCCCTCTATTTCTTGGCTGTGCAGGAGATAATGGGTTTTCTTCCGCCAGCATGGGCCATCAGCACAGACTGCTGCTTGGCGGCTGCACTGAGCACGCGGGCTGGGACCCCATGGGAGGTCGCCGGGTGCCACTTTGAAAAACTACAACCGCAAGTGGAACACCATCTCCAGCGCCTGAAGAAACTATGACACGCGAGATGCTTGGTTCCTCCAAGACACCGTGCTCAGATGTGAAGGACTGGATATAAACCTCTCAAAAATGCTACCTGCTTTCTGGTTCTTTTAGTTTTGTACCTTGGCCATCATTACAGTTAGTAATAGCTGTAACTGTTGTTATTGCGTACATTTTTACCCACACACTTTTCTTTACAGAAAGGCAAACTTTCACAGAAGTCTTTAAAAAGAAATTTTCTATTGAAGAAAGACTGGAGGCAGAGGATAACATTTTCTTTAAACTGTCCAATTAAAAACAAAGAGCTAATAACCGAAGCAGACGTTAGCTCAAAATCTAAACCAATTATTTTTAAAATCTGCTCTTGATTGACTTATGCTAATGCACTATTTTATTATCATGAGAAATTGTAGCCTGTGCTGCGATTTAACAGTCTAATTACAGAGATAACGCCTGTTTTGTGTGCCCACGATAAGCGTAGACTTTTAATTCACTCAGCAAGCAGTAGCATGACAGAGATCGGCCAAGGCTCTGAATCTGCAGCTCTGCAGAGGGCACAAAACTGGAGCTCTCGACATCTTGAAGAAGCTATCAGACTTTCTCTGTGTCTTGTCTTCATGGGGAATTAATGAGTATCATCTCCAGCAAAGTATTTCTTTCAGCGGTTGTCCCCGTGTAGCCCCCAAGGAAAGCTTGCTCGACTGTGCATACAGCACACAGCATACAGCTGGTGGCTGGGGGTACTAGAATTAACAGATATTTAGGATATTTGTTTATTTTCTGTGCCCCGCTTTACTGCTCCAGAGAGGCAGATGGTACCCTTCAGAGGTGAAGAGCAGGCTGCAATGCTGTTCTGTTGGCTTTGGATTTGTGAACGGGGAACCCATTAAATGCTTTTAAAAATCCTTGCAAAGGAAACAACTTCTTGTAACAGCCCCCAGCAGAGCGGAAAACCTCTGTACCTGGGAGGGAGAGGTCATGAGGCAGCCCTCTTCACAAGCCCTCTGCCTGTCTGCCCACTTGTACGTGAAAAACAAAGCTTGGTGGTTTTTTTTCTTCTATTTTGACAACATTATTAAAGATACTTTAGCCAAAGGCAAAAGCATAGAACTTCTTTTTCCCTCTGTAGAAATTCCTTTTTTTTTTTCTTAACACAAGTAATGCCTTGCACAAAGGTGAAAACTGAAGTGCAAGGACTCACAAGAATTTCCTGAAACTTGATACTAACCCCATCAGCCACCACATCTGTGAGATGCCTGAAAATCCCTCTGACTGCGTGTTAATACAATGTCCATAACCAGAAAGACTTTAAGACTTTTTCCAAAACCATGTGAGCAGGAATCCGTGCGTTGCCTTCAGCAGGCTGTGGCTGTATCAGGTGCCTTCACTGTGGGAGCCCACAAACTGTGTTTATGCTCAGGCATGGTCACTAGATCATCAGTCCATGCATGTGCCTTGTGATCCCCTTCATGTACTGCTATCTACTAAGGATGTATCTGGTTTACTTAGGGGGACATGTGCAGTGCCCGGGAGCATCTTTGTGCTGTCCCACAAGCCACGTGCGGTATCGGAGAGAGTGTCCCTGGACAAAGCCCAGCTGCGTGGCTCCCGAGAAGGATGCTGGGCATCCCACATGATGTGGATTAGAGGAACGGATCTGGGCAGCGGTAATGGCGTGGCCTCATCAGCTCTTATAAGCGTGAGCAGCTCCAAAGGTGGTACATCCAGCGGCCAGCAGACAACTGAGAACCACATCAAGACAAAACCAGTGGTCTGAACAACTTGTCCAAAGGGCTGAACAGGACAAAGAAATCACTGCGTGCCCTCTGGAATAAGTCTTCCTTCAGATTACAGAAGCAAGTTCTGCTGCTCGTGTTGCCTTCCTGCCTACACCATCTACCCTGCCTTTCCGCTCCGGAGCAGCTGGAGAAAACTGCCAGGCTATAATCAAGATATTTTTCAAGTGACTCCCATCGTTAAATAAATGTGAAGGTCATGGGGCTGTTTTCTCTCCTCCTTTTTCTAAAATCCATTTTTATACAGATCAATATCTGTGAAGATTGAAGGAGAAAACAGACTTTGGGAAGCAAACCTTATCTGCCTGGAAGCAGGGCAGGAACGTGATGCTCCCAAGCAGTGTTTTACTAAGAAGCAGGATTTGTCATCACAGACCAAGGTTGGCTTTTCTTTCATTCTTCAACTGGCTCCTTCCTTCCAGTGTCTCTCATTTATTTCCAAAACAGCAAGAGGGTGAGTGGCGAATAAAGCCCAGCACCCGGCACATCCATTCCCCTACACTTTAAAGGGATTTACTCCTTACACAGCGCAGGACTGAGCTTTCATCCCACCAGCTGGAACAGGCTGTTTCTGGTTGCCGCAAATCTTGGAAATTAAAGGCATGGGAAAGGTTCTTGCTTTCTTTTTTTCTTTACCCCCTGCCTCATTAACCTGCTATGATCGAGGCGCAGTTTTGAGATTCAGCCAGTTTGAACAAATTTCCCATTTTGCAGGCGATGTAGTGAAGACCCTGTTTAAGATTTACTGTTAAAAAAACCCAAACCAACATGCAACACATAAAGTTCCCAAATGCTGCCGAGTTTTCTGTTAGCGATCCAGCACTTGGCTTTTCTCCCTCCCTTCTCCAAGAGAAGCCTCAGCTGCCGGGCAGCAGCAGGAGCCTTCCCCGTGTCCCCACGCTGTCCCTGTGCCGCGGTGCAAGTGCAGAGGTCGCTCTGCCGTCGCAGGAGGCAGTCTGAGGTGCAGTGGGGAAATGGCATTGCTATAGAGCTCATATTTCTGCAGAACCAGTGGTATTTACTCCCACCTTTGCAGAACTCCAACCTGTTAAAACAGCTTCTCTCGCATTTTGGATAAAACCACATTGCCCAATTTGTACCCTAGAAACCTACGGAAATTTGATTCACAAAACCCCTCCCTCTAGTTCTCTCTCAGCCACCCCATTTCTACATCAAACACCCTGTCTATATCCATCGCATAGCATCGCCTTCAAAGCCCAGCTTCAGCCTCCCAACCCTCTCTCCTTTAGGAAAAGACGACGTAAATCAGCTCTCTGGCTGGTCCCAAAGGCTTCCACGCTGTAGTGGAAGAAGGATTGCACCATTGCCTTTCATGACTAATGCACAGCAATCATACTAAGACTTTACAAAGTGATATACATCTTCAAAGAGCTGTATGTCCATTAGCTAAATAGCACTGCTCCACACAGGAAAGCAAGCAATAATGCAAGATGGGGGAAAATAGTAGACATTTTTTGGTGGACAACAGGCTCACCCTGAGCCAGCAGTGTGCCCTTGCGGCCAGGAAGGCCAATGGCATCCTGGGGTGCATTAAGAAGAGTGTGGCCAGCAGGTCGAGGGANGAAATACAACTGAATCTATGCGGGAGCTTCTTTGCCTTTTCACACGGCAGTGTCACAGGTCTTTCGGTCCAGGTGAGATGAGCACAGCCCCCATAATCTGCAGGACACAATGGACATGAGAGAAGGACAACCAGATTACCAGCACTGCACTAATAAATATCCCGAATTAACCAAGCGACGCACTATCGACTCGGGAAATAAAGCTCCTGCACCCTCTGCTGGGGAGAGCTGTCCTGGTCAGATGCTGCCCTTTCACAGGAGATTAATCTAAAAGCGCTTGTTTTACCTGTGAAATTCCTGCAGGGACGTGGCTGAGCTGCCCTTGCAGGATCTGCATCCCCCAGACCTGAGCCCCTGCTCTGGTACCCCCTCCCTCAGCTGGCGCCCCCAAATCACCGGTGGATGTGCAGCTGTACCGACGGGAGCTGCAGCGTGATCGGGGCCATCGAGGCACCCGCAGCAAAACCAGGTGTGAAACTCAGCTGGGGCAGACGAGGCAGGATCTGTCCCCACCCCAGCCGTTCCTGCCGTATTGAACCAGAAAGCCTGCAGATGAGAAGGAAGCTTTGAATAATATATTCGATGCTATCAATAAACCATGGGATAAAACCAAAGTGATTTTCTTCCCTTACCACCCTCAGCTTGAAGAGCAAGAGGCCAGGAGGCTTTAATACTTGAGGCCAGGAAACATTAACACTTGCGTCTTTGGTAGTTGCTCACCCAGAGTTTTGCACACTTTGCAGAATACCCCATTTGTTACCAGAATACATGTTTTGCCCCATTTAGGAAACCAGTCTCACGGAATCCTTTTTTTTTTTTTTTTGCCAACAACGCTGTTTCCACTCTAGAAACCCTCTACAAACAGCAAGAGTGGGGCATGCTAAGGGAGACCTCCTAAAACCAGGGAAGACCAGGGAGCCTGTGCTCCTCCCTTACTTAGAAGAACTGAAATCCAGATGCTTTGCAGCGCTGAGCTGGGGTTGCGGGCGCAGCCCAGGCGTGTGTGCGTCACTCTGGGAGCAATCTCCTGCTTCTCCCCAGCACAAACAGCCCCAGGGCGGACGGTGGCAAGGGCTGCTTCCCTGGGGCTCCCCAGAAACCGCGCTGTGTTTGTCCGATTGGTGCTTAACTAAAATTACCGAGCAGGTAGGTGGCTTTCTGGCCTTTGAAGGACCCAGAAGTTCAGCTGGAACAGGGAGCAAGTCAGCCTGCTCCCATTTAGGTGACATTCTGCAGCAGCAGGCGGTTTCCAGCGCAGCGCTCGGCAGCGCGTTCGCTCTGCCATCTAGGGTCCAGGCCCCGTGAAGGGCTGCACGCCTCCAGCAAGCCTGCCTTCCTCGCGAAGAGGAGCTCTGACTTTTCTGCAGGATGCGCTGGAGAGGAAATTTCAGCTTCGAGCCCCTCTGGAGGGAGTTCATGCCACGCACGTGACGCATATGTGCAGCAGTGAGCTGCTGGGGGTGAGTCCACGCAGGTGGTTTTGACGCCGTGCCACTGCCTGGCTCACCGGGAGAGGCCGACCGGGAGGTATCTCCACCTCCTTCCATCATGTCGCTACCGAGCAGGAGCTATTTTGTCTGAGATTACTTTTTTATTTACTGTTTCACACTCTCCACCCAAGGCAAACGTGCCTCCATGCGTTTGCTCCAGCAAAGCCCCGTTTGTGCATAGCAGGGAGCTGGGATCACGCAGCGCACCAGCTCTCCCAGTTAACCTATCATGCCTCGGTGTGTGCTGCCGTTTAGTTTAACCACTTAATTAAAACCGTCTTGATTTATACTCACTGGCTCCTTCCAGTTCTGACTTCAGTAAAAGCTTCAGCTGGGTCAGGAGAACGCAAAGAATAAAATCACATTTTAGCATTTGTCTTCCAAAGAAGAAATCAGTATCTGAAAAAACACAGAGACCGTGTTTGCATCTTAGTGCGGAGAACCAGCCCCAAACCTACGGACTGCTTCTGTAGTTTAAAACGAATTGAGCAGAGAGTTGCAAAAATTAAAGAAATGCCAGATCAACAAAAACCTCACATCAGTGCTGATGAGCAGCAGAGGGAGAAAAAGAAACGGCAAGGACCTCCACTTATTTTTGGTACTGGAAAGTTGGAGTGGTAGTGTGTGCCAGTGCACCTAAAACATTTGTTCAATAAATCATCAGAAAACGTGTAATTGATAGGTCCGGTCCTGGGGGGGGGGTGTACTTGGGACCGACTCACTGAAGCTGAGAAACCCCTGAAAGGCAAAGGGGAAAGAGGAGCTCGGGGGCATTTGTTTGGTTTGCTCAGCATCGGAATTCAATGGGTTAAAGTGTAACCTCACTGGCTTTTCAGTTGTATCCAAAAATGTCCTCCCTCCATCTCTGACTTGCCTCCTGTTAGCAGTCCTTCAAGGGCAAGCAGATAAAAGACGTGCTCGTGAGTTTTGTGTGGAAAATCTCACGTTCCATTATTCACCGGACTCCTCCTCTCTGCCAAATGACACGAGCTTTTAAAGTGTTTCCCATGGCCTCTTCATCCTTCCAGTTCATTTTATGTCTGTCTTTCTGCTTAACTACGTTATTGACGTCCTTACATAAAAAGAGAGCGACCACCTTGCTGAAAAAGGTTTCTCTTTCCAAAAAGTCACTTTCTGTCCAAGCCCACCGTTAGGTTGTTATTGATGGAAACAGGGCAGAGCTGCCAGGGACGCCGGAAGGGTAACTGATAGCCCAGAGCCCTGCTGGAGTAGCGCTAAATGGATGGGAGAGATTTCGTTCACGGTTCTGCCCCTGAGTCATTGCACAGTTTTGGAAAGGGAAAAGGTTTCTGGCCAGGGCTGGAAACCCAAATGCTGGAGTCAGGTGTCATCGGGATCAAAAGACAGAGCTGGCTTTTTTTCACCGTGGACTGAGAAGCTCCAGGTGTCCTAAACTGGGTGCCCAAAATGAGGACTGAGATTTCACAACCTGAGTCTTCCTCTTGTGACCACTCCTGCTTATCCCTCCAGTGAATAAGGCAGAAAAGTTTCTTTAATTTTTCAAGGCTAGTATACGGTTTAATTAGGCCGCAGACGAGGCACAGAAACACCCAGGTTGGGATTCTGCTTAGGAACGGATCCTGGCAGAGATTTTGGCAACGAGTTCATCCTGCAGAAGCTCGTGCCCTGCCACAGCGTATACCTCTTCAATTCCAAATAGCCACGCTCATTCAGGAAAACTTTTCGGGAGCGTCCCCGCGTTACCGCAATGTCGTCGTGTTATCGCAGCTCCTCGGGACCCAGCTCCTGGCATCCTGACAGACCATGCAGTAAAAAGCACAGAGGGTAAAATATCCCTGCCCAAAGAATTTGAATAAAAATAATTTTCCCTGGAGGAGCTTTAGCTGTGAGGAGACCAGGTAGATACGTTCCCATGATAACCAGGGCAATTGCAATCCTAAGGAATTCAGATGGCTACTTTGTCCTTTTCTCTTGTAAAACGGAACAGCAGCAGCCAGCCTTGCTACGGAAAATACTGTCGGTCCATCCACTTTGCTCCTAGAGAGCTCTCCAAAACCCAGCATGCGCTTTCTTAATTTAGGACTGATGCCTGGTAAGCGAGATTGCTCGTGGGACAGACAAAGGGCCCTTTCCAGCGCCATTCCTTGGCTTGGAGCCCACTTCGACGACACCAGCCTCAATTTTTAGCACGGGGATAAGGAGCTGGCATGGGGGCAAAGAGCTTCGGTACCCATCCTCTCTATCTGTCAGTATGCAGCTGATGGCTAACCTTAAGAAAATCAGTATTGTTAAAGGACGCTGAAGGGACAGTGTCCTTCTAACTGAGGGCGCTTGAGATTTCTGGGCTTGATTTGATGTATCAGGAAGAAAAACATTGTCTAACATGAGAAATAAGAAAGGGAACTGTGAATGTTTAACGCCAGGAAGGGTCAGGCCCTCAGTCACCATCTCACTCCTCTTCATCAGCCATTGAATACGTTCCCAAAGCACCAAGAAATCACCAGAAATAAATAAACGAAGTGAACAGAAGAAGTGCAAAGAAAAATAAATGTGTATTTCATCTCATGAAGGTTAAATCTCTGGTATTTTTACTGAATGCGAATTTTCCATTCTGATGCTTTGAGGCTTAAATTAATGATTGTGATTATTTAATTTTCCTCCATTTCCCTTCCAGTTGCAACCATTGCCGTTGTTTTTAATATCACACATACACAGTTTTGCAGCTGCCACAGTCATTCATGTGAAGGTACATGCTGTATCATGCTCAAAGCTTCGATGTAAAAGTCTGGGCTATGTTGCTTTTCCGCGGTGTTAACGTAAAACCACCTGTGACTGTGTTGTTCGGCTTCTAGCTATCTCCTTAGAAAAGTACAGGTCATTCCCTTGGCATCTGTCCCTATAAAATGTACATTGCACAAAGTCATGATTGAAATGTACAGAGGAAATCACACATTCACAAAAAAAAAAAGAAAAAAAAGAAAGAGGAAAGTCCGATCGCTATTTTACAAGAGAAAGTGTGTACCATTCAATACATACAAAATGTTTTAAAATTGTACGTAAGTACCAAAGGCATTATGAGAGATTCTTTGGAGATGAAACGAAAGTGCAAAAAAGCCAAGGCAACAGAGCGAATCAAAGGAAGCAAAGCAGCAGCTGTCTTTGCTTTCTAAAGGACAACCACACCTTCGTGCTCAACGGAGCCCCAGATTTTTACGAGCGGGAGGCGAGGGCGTGCAGCACCCGCACTAGCGCTGAGCGAGAACGGCCTGTCCCAGTGTGAAATTCACCTCTCAGCTCACCGCCAGGACAAACGCATGAACCATTTTTAGCCTAGTTAATGCCAAATGAGCCAGATCCTGTTGTAAACCGTGATACCTTCAAGACAGGGAAACAACATCGTACTCCAGCAACCACACGCCCTGTGCTTAGAAACACATTTGGGACTGCAGTGGCTCTTACAGGTGATAACTTTGGACCCAGCGATGAATTTCAGGCCAATGCAAAAATCTGATTACGAATTTTTCAATGGCATCCAGCAGTATTTAACTGGAAAAGTTAGCTCTTCGTGCCTTTGATATAGATTAAATGCTGAAGGGTAAGTTCTGCCCAGTATAGATCTTATATTGGTGAAAATCTGGGCAAAATTAAATCCTCGAGGATGATTCATCTGATGAGGTTGGTGAAATCTCTGTATAGGGGCAATGGGAGTCTGGGGGCTGACCAGCTTGGAAAATCAGATTTACTGATTATAACTTTGTCGTTTTGTTCATAACTCCAAGATCAAAAACGGGCCTTGGATGATCACTCCTCTCACTTTTCTTCAATGACTTTACTAGGGGCTTTCTAAATACATAGGCAAAGGTAAGAGCAGGACCCCCAGGGCAGCAGGATCCTCTGCCCGAGCAGTAGCCCGTACCGAAGGGGGGATGCGGTGCTGGTTTGCTGGGTGACCACGGCCCTGCCCACCAGCCAGCACCGCTGCCGCCGGGGTCACCCGGTCACAGCACGTCAAGCCTTTGTCCTCGGCTCTCTGACGGCAAAGGACAACTGTTGGGCCACATATCCTAGGAATGGGCTTTTCGCTTTGAACTTGGAGTTGGCACTGGCCGCTATATTCTTTTGTCGGTTTGTTTTAAAGCAAGCCAAACAAATTGCCATTTGAAGTAACCGCACCACTCTGCCGCGTGGCCTGTGCTGCCTTCAGAAGTGGGATTTCTCCTTGGGATGGCAATTACGCAGCAACCCCCTTTGCAAATCTTCCTTTTTGATAGAAATACATCATCGAAACAGTCTTTTGTTTTGGTTTTACCCACTCTCTCACCTCCAAAAAAAGAACGTTTTCTTCCCCCCCGTGCATCTCAGATGCAGCTTTATCTGTTTTAAAGCATGCGTGTGCACGTGTTTGTATACACGTGCACGTACAGCAATACGTATATGCATGTACGCCAACAACACGCACACGCTTTTGCAGCCAAAGTTGTGTTGTCCTTTCATCTTGCAGGTTATGACAAAGATAAACTGTGAACTTCATTCAATCTGTACAGAATTTACAGTTCAGATGAATAGCAACGACGAACATAAAGAAATACAGCAGCTGTTAAGTGTTTTCGGGCTGTGTTTGTTTTGTTCAGGTATTTTTTAAGTAACATTGCAGAAGTAATATCCCACTTATTTTAGCTCCCTGGTAAAATCTGTTTAAAGAAGCATTTGAACGCAGCGTATTTCTTAACAAAACAGGATCTTTGTTTTCCTCTTCTCCCAGTCATGTTGAGTCACATCACAAACCAGGCAGGTAACACTTCGTTCGGCGCCTGTTCAACACACGTGTGCTTATTACATGTAATGATACCTATCAGCATTTGGCATGTAACGCGCAGTCAGTGTGCAGGATATGTGGATAGTCTGCCAAAGTGACACTAAGCAAGATAAATTTCATAAATACAATGCCTATACTGGAGAAACAGGAATATAGTTTTAGTGCGTGGAGCATCACTGTATAAGAACAGTGGCACCCACCTATATGAATTACTGATAAAAGAATAAAACATTTATAAGAATAATTTATTGAATCTCCTAAAGCATTTGATATACCACGCAGCAACTGCAACTATGTTTAAAATCTGCTCTTGATTCAACATTACAAAATCTCTGTCATTTATCAGCTGTGTCTTGGTTTGCCTCAGTGTTCCTGAAAGTCTCAGGTTCTCTACCCTGCGCGTGAATTTTCTGAGAAAAAGTGAAGAAACTTCAAATTTTAGGGTTTGGGTTTGGGCGGCGGGGAAGAGCAACCAACACAGAAGGGTCCCCATCCTGCCTGCTGACAGGAGCACAGGACATCTTCAGCTCCAGGGAAGATGCTGGATCGGTGTGAATAACCAGGCAGGACAGATGAGACCCGTCACCAGCATTGATGACCTCCTCAGGTCATCAGCAAGGCTGAACACGGTGTCTACAGAGACGCTGAAGGCCTGAGCCCTCTGTGGCCACATCTGTAATAAATCCCTTTCATGAGCATCACTACATATGTAAAATACTGGGTCATGGCCACCGTGTTGGTCAGGTTTAAGGGACAGCCACGAAACGCCGCTTCTGCTTTTAACGGGAGGTGCCTATGGCGTGCTAACATAAGGAGGCATTTTCTCATCTTGGCTTGCAAGGCTTGTGCCAACCTTTTTTTCTGTGGAGCGGGGAGGAGAGAGCATCTCCCCTGATCCACGGTCATCAGTGTTAAACGGAGCTCAAATTCCAGGGGAGGCTTCGCCGGCAGTGNTCTGCTTTTAACGGGAGGTGCCCATGGCGTGCTAACATAAGGAGGCATTTTCTCATCTTGGCTTGCAAGGCTTGTGCCAACCTTTTTTTCTGTGGAGCGGGGAGGAGAGAGCATCTCCCCTGATCCACGGTCATCAGTGTTAAACGGAGCTCAAATTCCAGGGGAGGCTTCGCCGGCAGTGTGACATTCAGCCTTGGTTTTGGGCCAGAAGCACCCAAACGGGAGATTTTGCTATGGCTTCTACCTGAAACCGTTAACCCTGCCCTAAAATTATAGGCGTAGCTGCAGGTGAAATCTAGCCTGAGCTTGGCACTGAGTTTTGGAAAGCTTTGTGATTAGCTCAAGTTGCTCAGGACTAGGCAAAGAGATGCTGCTCAAACAATTCATCTGCGGCTGTACTGACAGGAATTAGGAGAGGGCAAGATGCTTCCAGGTTCACCGGCAGCTTTGGAAATAGCACAGCTTGCCCTAGCTGCTTCCCGTTTCTCCCCATTATCGAGCCGGAGCCTGGCGTGCAAAGCCACACGCGTGGACCGCTGAAGGGGACTGGGGTCTTGAAAACAGCTCTTGCTTCAGCGAGCAAAAGCATCACCACTGTTAAGAGTCTGTAGGCTCTCCTCTGAGATGCTCAGCTTGACAAGAAAGCCAGAACCAAACCTTCATCCCTGTTTCACCGCAATCTGCTGAAGCCAAGGGGACAATGCTGTACAGCGGGGCAAAACAGCCTCCATCCCTGCGCTGAAAGGCTCCAGCAGAACAAACCAGGGATGTGTTGAGGCCACAGTGGCTCAATGAGGAAGCAAATCAATCGCCAATAAAAAGAAAAACCGTCGTGCTAACAAAACACGAAGGCTCCCTGGTGCATCTAGTGATGCCAGGCGAGAAGCAAGTCTCAGAGCAGAGTTCTGGCATTACATCTTCACTTGTATACAGTCTGGACAAGGAAGGTGAGGATACGGGACCAGTGTCAAACTAGGCTATGGCAGCAGCACTAAGGGATGCAAGAGACTGCAAACACCAGCAAGGCAGGCAAGCCCTGAAGGCCTCATGACAGTCTGGTAGTACAGCGGGGAGAACGGCGGCAAAACATTTGCGGAGATATGAAGGCAGCTCAGCGCCTCTCCGTAAGGAGAGTAAGAGACGCTTCCACAAGGAATGGGTATGGCACAGCTGCAGGGTCCCCGAGACCCCCAAGGGCTGTAGAGAAGGATGGATAAAATTTCCAAAGAGGGGTTTCCACGGTTTGGGAGTCACATTCCCCACCGGCCCTCAGCCTGGGCTGCAGGCACAAACGCACGCGCGTGCCAGAGCCGGACGCAGGCGAGAGAACCCGATGGGAATGAATACAGAACCATGGCAAGTCCCACCCGCGTGGGTTCAAACGGCAACTCCTAAACGAACAGCAGGCCTCCATCCTTGGCACTGCCTGCCTTGTGCTGCCTGCTCCTCCAGACCCTCAGGAAGAGGTATGTGGGATGCCCTTCTTCAGAGGCATCTACGTGGAAAGGAAGTCGTTACACACAGCCGACACAATCCGTACTTTTTCCTCCCCACGTACACGTTTCCAGGAACCACAGGTACAAACGCACCTTTTTTCAACCCCTTAGTTACAAGCAGTAGAAGTGGAGTTTGTGCATGCTGTACAAGGGGATGGGGCAATGACCAGTTGCAGCATGAGAGACGCTTGGTATATCAGAGTTACCGACAGCAGCACCGCAGCACCCTACGTGACGGGTCACTGGGAGGACGGCCTCTCCCCGAATATGACGCTTTTGGCAACGTTACCTCGTCAGGTACTACAGCAATCTGGGAGTGCAGATACAGCTGGAGCGTATTGCTGTCTACTCATCTCAGGCTGCATGCAGTAGCAGGCAAAATTGAGAGTACAGTCAGTGAGATAGTCCGGAAAGCACATTCATATGTTAAAAAGGACGCGGCTGCTCCTCCTGCGGCAGCCGCTCCTTGTAGCTACCTAAATTAGAAGCGTGATTAATACTGTATCAAAAGGTGTGTAATCCCTCTCCCTCTAGACACTAATATAAGGCAAGCAGTATTGTGTCACTGGGGCATCAAACACTAAGATATACTAAAGAAGGTTTCTATGCATAATTATTATCCTTATTATTAAAAAAAAAAAACCCTATGGTTATTGTTAAAAAACCAACCAACCCACACCCTTGCTCTAAGCAAATTTCGCTCTGCGACGCAGAAAAGTCGGGGTGTCTGTGTGCTAAAAGCAAGAGTTTGCTTTTAGACCGCTGAGCGGCGGTGACCCACGCGGGGCTCGGAGGCGGCTGCGCCCTCACCCCCGTGCCACGGCCCCCCACATCGCAGCCTCAACGTTACTTGCAGGTGAAGGAGCTTTTGTATCCGATTTCCTTGTTTCTGGCTCACAAAAAGGAAGCCGATGTAAACCGAAGGTGCTATGGTCCACGATGGAGAGGGGGTGACGGAGGATGTGGGCGCGCGGGCGTGGGTTGGAGGACCGCAGATGTGCTGGGAAGAAAGAAATGGAGGCTCAGGGCTCGCTCGACCTGAGGGTTCACACGAGCGTGGATGGAGAAACAGAAATCCTTAGCCTGCTCTCCAGCTTTTCAACACACCCAATAAAATACTCACTGCTAAGGGTCTTTATATAGGGTAACTCTTGGGCAAATTCCTTAGGAATTTCAGTTTCTCTTTTAATGCTTTCATTTTGGTTTCAGCAATAATGTTGCTGTGACCACAGTGGCCTGAGGATACAAGGGAAATGAGGTTTGCAGTAGCTCCCTCTTGAGAAAAATATGAGCAAACGTGTTTTTCTTTTCTCTTGGGTCACTGTTAGGATGCTCTGCCTTCTCAGGTCGATTATACAAACTTGTTCTAAAAATTCACATAATTTAAAATCTTAAAAATCAATTAAAAATGTAAAAAATATACCTATTTATCCGTAAGTAGCAATGACCCTGCAGAATTTACTTGGAACTATTAAGCAGCATTCGAAACAAAATACATTTTTAGAAAATCTGATCCACCACGTAATCTGCCTAAAGAAATATAACGGCTTTCCGAGCTGGACAAGAGGTTTGTTTTCAGTGAGTTCCTTGACATTTTTCTTTTAAAAATTATTAATAAGAAAATGAGTCAACAAGGAAATTCACATACAAAATCTGCACTTGAGTAACATTCAAGTCCCTTCCCAAATGTTGGGAAACTCGACTTATGGCTAGTGCTCTGTTCCTGTGTCTCGGGGTCATGTTAGGAAAGGCCTCGTGCACACAGACCGCAACATCGCCAGCCACGGCTCCTGCTCGGAGACACGAACGTGTGAGACAACTCGAACTCACACTTGGACTTGAAGCATCCAAAAACCGACCGTGGCTTCAGGTCCCAGTCTCAGGGTTGCTCCATCTCACAGGTGGGGCCATTTGCAGTATTTCTCTCGTTGTCCTTTC